>JAXQQM020088518.1:0-327353 GCA_034641835.2 Pinus albicaulis | reverse complement strand
CTCCTATGATGGGGAGAAGGAGGAGGATGCTGAAGCTTGGTTGCTAAACATGATCAAGTATTTCCAAGTCTATGAATATGAGAGCAATCTGAAGGCTAGATTAGCTGTGTACCAACTACAAGGAAAAGCTACACTCTGGTGGGAAGAGACAAAAATGGTGCATGCCATTGATGAAAAGACAGTTACTTGGGAAGATTTTCAGACTAAGTTCAAAAGTCGTTATTTGAATGAACGTTATTATGACGATAAAGCAAAAGAATTCCATGAACTTAGGCTAGGGCAGTTCACTATTGATGAGTTTGTCACTAAGTTTACTAATTTATTGAGGTATGTTCCTTACATTAGGGAAGAAAAGGCAAAAGTGCAAAGGTTTTTAAATTGTTTGCCTACTGTGTACAAGGAGAAAATTGAGTTTGACAACCCAAAGACCATGGATGAGGCTGTTAGAAAAGCAAGATTATGCTATCAGCAGTTTAAGGGTAAAGCTGAACAAGGGAAGACCTGGACGAAAAAGGGGGAGTTCAAAGGAAAGAGACCAAAACCAACATATTTAAGGAATTTTGGTAGAGATCATCAAAGGAAAAAGTTCAGCAAACCAAAAGAAAGTCAAACTGCTCAGTCCCAAGTGGTTTCAAAACCAGTAGAAGGGAACAATAAAAAGGAAGGGACAGTCAGAATGAAGGAACCTTTGAAGTGTTGGGGCTGTGGAGAACCCCATATGATGAGGGACTGCCCCCATCGAAATATACACATGATCAGCAGAGAGCGAGAGGCAACAACAGTAAATGACATAGCCAGAAATATACCAACTATCAGTGCAGCATTGGAAAATCGACAAGCAGAACATCAAGCAACCATGGTGGAAATGGAGGGTAAGATTTATGAACTACCTATTACTGTTTTGATTGATCCAGGTGCTTCTTTGAGTTACATTAGTCCTGGAATTGTAGAAAAATGTAAAATTAAACCTGAAAAATTTCAGTAGTCATGGTTAGTACAGCTGGCCACTGGAACTAAGAGAAAAGTCACTCATAAGTTGCCCAAAACAGCAATACAATTAAATGGTTTTTCAACAGAAGTAAACTTGAACATATTGCCATTAGGATCCTATGATCTGCTGATAGGAATGGATTGGCTAGAAAAGAAGAAAGTTCTAATGAACTGCTGGGATAAAACCCTGCATGGTGTGGATGAAGATGGGAAACCTTTTACATTAAAAGGGAAACCCAAGTCCATTTCCGTAAGGCAAATATCAGCCCTACAATTGAAAAGAACAGCTAGAAAAGGATACCAAGTCTATGCAGTGCATGTAGAAGAAATAGAACAGAAAACTGAGGAAGAGTTACTGGATGCTATACCAGTCATCAGAGAGTTTAAGGAAGTCTTTCCCAAGGAAATCCCTCATCTTCCCCCCAAAAGAGAGATTGATTTTTCTATAGATCTGGTGCCGGGAGCTACACCTGTTTCCCGAGCCCCTTATCGGATGAGTCCGCCAGAACTGATGGAGCTGAAGATGAAGCTGCAAGAATTATTAGATAAAGGGTATATAAGACCAAGTGTGTCTCCTTGGGGAGCCCCGGTTTTATTTGTGAAAAATAAGGATGGAACTTTTAGGATGTGCATTGACTATCGTCAACTGAACAAGTTGACCATTAAGAATAGATATCCACTTCCTAGAATTGATGATCTTTTTGATCAAGTGAGAGGAGCTTCAGTCTTCTCCAAGATAGACTTAAGGACTGGGTATCACCAGCTCAGAATTAAAGAAGAAGACATCAGCAAAACAACATTTCGAACCCGGTATGGGCATTACGAATTTGTAGTCCTACCTTTTGGTTTGACAAATGCCCCTGCCACATTTATGTGTCTGATGAACAGTGTGTTGAATAAGTATTTGGACAAATTTTTTCTTGTGTTCATAGATGATATCTTAGTTTACTCCAAAAATGAGGAAGAACATAAGGAACACCTGAGAATAGTGTTGCAAACTTTGAAAGAAAATCAGCTATATGCCAAGTTCAGTAAATGTGAATTTTATAAAGATAAAATTCAATATTTGGGTCATATAAATTCTGAAAAAGGGTTGGCAGTTGACCCTGAAAAGATAAAAGCCATTAAAGAATGGCCAGTTCCCACTGATGTCTCAGCAGTAAGATCATTTATGGGAATTGCAAGCTATTATCGCAGATTTGTGGAGAGATTTTCTGCTATAGAAAATCCCATAACCTCATTACAAAGGAAGGGTGTTAAGTTCGTGTGGATTGAGAAATGTCAAAACAGTTTCGAACAATTGAAACAAAAACTTATTTCAGCCCCTATATTAAAAATTGCTGATCTTGATAAAGAGTTTGTTGTATGTACAGATGCTTGCAGAGAAGGGCTGGGAGGAGTCCTGTTGCAGGAAAATTCAGTCATTGCCTATGAATCTAGGAAACTGAAAATACATGAACAGAATTATAGTGCATATGATTTGGAATTTGCAGTTGTTATCCATGCTTTAAAAATGTGGAGGCATTACCTCTTGGGGAAGAAGTTCACATTGATGACTGATCATATCAGCCTCAAATATTTTTTCTCCCAAACTGACCTGAATGCAAGACAAGCCAGATGGCTATCTTTTCTAAGTGAATTTGATATGGACATAAAACATATCAAGGGGAAGGAGAATAAAGTTGTTGATGCATTAAGTAGAAATGCTTGTCAAAATCTAAACAGCATGGGGAGTAGTGCCCATATGGAGGTAGAGGAATTGGTGGGAAAAGCAGCAACTCAAGATCCCAACTATGAAGCACTCTTGGTGAAATTACAGACAAGGGATAAAACAGATTACACTAAAAACCCACAAGGGCTGCTCTATTACAAAAACAGGTTGTATATTCCAAATATAGAGTCATTGAAAAGAGAAATTCTAGATGAATATCATAAACAGCCCTATGCAGGACATCCCGGATATCAAAAGATGTTAACAGCCTTGAAAAAGAAGTTGTTCTGGCCAGGAATGAAGAGAGATGTGGCCGAGTATCTAAGTAGGTGTATGGAATGTCAACTGGTCAAAGTTGAGCATCAACATCCAGCAGGGCTTTTAAATCCCCAGCCAATTGCAGAATGGAAATGGGACACAGTTTCCATGGATTTTATAACAGGATTACCCAAGACTAAATATCAACATGATTCTGTGATGGTAGTAGTAGACACTCTCACAAAAGCTGCCCACTTTATACCAGTAAAATCTACATTTGGAACCGCTCAAGTAGCAAATGTTTTCCTAAAAGAGATAGTAAGGCTTCATGGAGTTCCCAAGGTGATTGTCTCAGATCGGGATGCTAAGTTTACAGCAGCGTTTTGGAAAGGGTTGTTTGCAGGAATGGGTACTAAGCTAAATTTTAGTACTGCCTATCACCCTCAAACTGATGGGCAAACAGAAAGGACAAATCAAATTTTAGAGGATATGCTGAGAATGTACGTGATGGATAGGCCATCAAAATGGGAAGAGTATCTGCATTTAGCTGAGTTTTCCTATAATAATAGCTACCAATCCTCTATTAAGATGAGTCCGTTTGAGGCACTTTATGGGAGAAAGTGTCGTACTCCTTTGAGCTGGAGTCAACCAGAGGATAAACTGGTGTTGGGACTAGATGCACTACAAGAGATGGAAAGAATTATCAAACAAATACAAAGGAATATCAAGATAGCACAAGATCGCCAGAAAAGCTATGCTGATAAGAAAAGAGTGCACCGAGAATTCAAAGTGGGAGATCATGTGTATTTACGCATCAAACCCAAAAAGAGCACACTTTATGCTGGAAGTTGTGCAAAACTTGCACCTAGATATTGTGGGCCTTTTGAAGTTTTAGAAAGGGTGGGACCAGTGGCTTACAAGCTGGCCTTACCACCCCATGTTAAAGTGCATAATGTGTTTCATGTTTCATTATTAAAAAGATATGTGCATGATGCTTCTCACATAGTTGATTGGAATGTTGTACAGGTTGAACCAGAAGGGGAGTTTCTGCCAGAACCGCTTCAAATATTGGAGCGGGAAGAAATTGAATTGAGAAACAGAACATTGGTCAGAGTAAAGGTGCAGTGGAAGCACTTTACTGCTGAAGAAGCCACTTGGGAAAGAGAAGCTGAAATGATGGAGAGATATCCATTTTTGTTTAAATGAACTCTAGTAGTTGAATAAGAACACCGAGGACGGTGTTTATTTTTAGAGGGGGAATATGTAACACCCCCAATTTGTGTGTTGAATTTTAAAAAAGTTAGACATTTGAACTTAAATCCTAAGGGGGTGGACCCCAAGGGATGAGTATGGTGTGAATGTATTTGCATATTTTATTTGAGGAAATAAATAAAATGATTGTGGAATTTGACCAAAAAGAGAATTTGAGATCACTTGCCAAATCCATGAGGATGGATAAGGCAACAAATCCCCAAAAATCTTTCAAAAATCCTTGAAAGAAATTTATTTAGATTTGAGGAGGAATCTAAATTTCCCCAATGAAGAGGAGTAGTTGGGAAGAGGTGAGAAAAAGATGGAAAAGCTGAGGAAAAGCTTAAAGCAGCTTTAAAGCATCCCAAAAATGGGAAGCCTAGGCTAAACAGGAAAGAAAGCATCCTGCTATTCTGGACGCAGAATTAGAAACATGCTTTGGGGAATTATGAGCTTAAATAAGCTGCTCCTAAGCAGATCAAGGGTTGATCTGTTCTAGGAGGTGATCTCTGCTCAGGGGTGAGTCCTGGGAGACAAAGAGGACTCTAAGGTTGGGAGGTTGGTCATTTGCAGATTGTGGTATGTTCTGAATTGCTTGTGATTTTGAGTTATTATGGTATGAATTGGCTACATATAAAATTTAATTGAATGGTATGATTGATTTTAGTACTACATTTAACAGAACCTTTCTTAAGGTATTCACCTTCTAGGTTATGTTTAGTTGTAGACCAGAAATCCATGAAGTAGAAACTACAGAAACTCTAAACCAAGGTTGGTTTAAATCTGAAGTTACTTAGTCCTCATAGATAATAAAATATTATTTGGTCTCCTGTAGATACAAATGGGATATTTTATGCTCTTATGTATGCTAGAAAAATACTATAGCAGTAATGAAGTCTACATGATACATTAACAGAAAGGAAGGAAGCAAGATATTAGATTTAAAAAAACAAAATTTCTAGAAAAAAATTCCACTCTCTATGAGCATTATAACAGTTCTAAGGGTATAGATAGCATTTTAAAATCTCTTTATACTCCTCGAAAATTAGTAGCATAGCAAATCACTTGAACTATACTTAATGTTATCTAGACAAGCACCATGGAATACATATAGATATACTTCAAAAAAAAAAACAGAGTTACTAGCAAGGATTTTGAAACCTGTAGTTGAAATCTTATTTCATCACAAGTAAATCTACACTAAAGAATGGTTATACTATTCATAGTTGCTATGGAGTATTTCGTATTTTAACTTCAATTATAACCCTTGAAATAAACATTAGGGTAAGCGAGTTAATTTATGCTCAAAGTAGCTCATCAATGGAACTAAATTTCATATATTTATATATGCATGACAAAGAAATTAAATAAGCCAAAAGTGTATACATATGTTAATAGGCACCGAGCATTCCCACCATTTAGGGCCTTGTTAGACTCAAGTACGAACCATATATACATATACGTGAGGCTATACGCCACAAAGGAGATATAAACAAAACTATTATATGTCAACAATGTATGTTAAAAAGTACCTATGACATGATTATATACGAATCAAGTATCACGGCAAAGCAATGATATAAGAAGAATGCCATATATTCAGGGTCATTGCAATGCATGTATGTATATTTTAAAAGTCAAATAAAATTTCCGCGACATAGAACCCAAACCATTTCAGATACATATGTATAAAAACAAAAATAAACCTGCCGCGAGATTTCCCTTGATCCGTTTCGGACGAGTGGTAATACCTATAAGAGTGAGAACGTCAAAGTATAAAATAGGTAACGCCCGGAAACTAATAATAAGCTTAATTTAAATCTCGGTTCAGAGAAAGGGTTTATAGAAAGGACCTCTAATCGCACTATGGAAGTTCTGCTGATTAGTGGTCAACGAAAAATCGTTATGAAAACATACGAGTTAGGTAAATAAACGTAAGGGAGGCGGCGACAGTGCCGGGCTTTTAGGTATTACACAGACATAACAACGCTATGAAACAGTGCTTCAGTAGAAATGGCCGACAATACGAGTAAGTACTGTGTGCGGGTTCTATGTAACAATAGGGCGTAGCGCTATGCATGCCGAGGATAGTAGATCTAACTAACTCGAAAGGGGAAAATCAATGATACATAGAACCGTTGGCTCTGGACTAAACAGAGGTAATGCAAATAAGAAATTATGGGTATTAACCATGCGTAGACAGGACATCGTATCTAAAAAGAAGGGATATATGAGTAGATAGGTTGGTCTAACAATAACCCGATTCTTACTGGATGAAAACTAGCGGATTGGCCAGTAAGAAGAAGAACGAAAGAAAACGATAACCCTTAATCCGTTCTGCGACCAAGATCCTTTCGGCTCATCGCTGTAGAGGGATATGGGCGATCTTGCATTCCACACCTGCGTAGACATTTAGGATCAGTACAAAATTAGAATCACAGTCAAGCGATCAACGTTGTCATCCATTAAAAATAGTGACTCTTCAATGGTAAATACTCCGAGGGTAATAGAAACACTCAGGAAATGAGAGTGCGCACTGAGCCGTTCACAGTATACCCATTGAAAATTCCACTGATGTCAGAAGCGTAAGCTCTGGGAAACGAGCAATTAATAATACACAGCAATATGAAATTAAAGAAATGGGTTACCATCGTAATCCCGAGAGACGTTGGGAATGAACATGGTCGTTGCAACAGTAAAAGACAGGACGCGCGCCGAACCAGAGGACCATCCTGCCTCAACGAGCATGCGCAGATACTTGCCTATTAACTCTTGGTTTCGCTATGCCACAGAGAGCAAGTAGAGCCGAATACAGGAATTGAAATCACAATGAAGAGGGTCGGGTTTAAAAGGCGGACCGAAACCCTAACCCTAAATCTGCAGTAGCATAAGCAAAAGGGCGTTGCAGATTTGGCGTACAGATCATAAACTAAACCCTAATACACATCGACCTCCGGTAGCATACGTTAATCTTCCATAAGTTAACCTTGCAGAATTGCTCGCCTCTGCATGGGACGCGTGCATTCTCCCGTCCATTAAAACTGATCCGATGTGATACTTGAAGTACCGAAGACAGATGAGAACGCCGACTTCCGCCGACTCTGGTACACCAATTGAACACTCCAGCGCATTCATCGATCTCAAAAAAAGGAAAACCTTATGTGTTAAACAGGCGTTCACTAGATTTGGTACCTGCAAGGTTCATGGCGGAGGTAAATAATCGGTAGTAGCAAGCCAACGTTAGACACTGTAATGCATATATACGCCACCTAAATTCACGCGAGTCGTGTCAGTTCTACATAATAATACATTACGCCAGCTCGAATTATCATTACCTATTCGATCTTCCAAAGTAGGTGGTGGAAAACCATAGCAAAACCAACTCTGCTATTCGAATTATAAAGGAAAGCAATCATGGTATGTAATGCGACTGTTAGAAGTAAAGAAATAAATCAACCTTACCTAATGAGATGGGTTAACCATCGTATAGAACGAAAAGACCAAAAAGGTTATTAGAATTTCCACCCAATAATTATATATGTATATATGGGTCGGCATATAAACCTCTAGGACGTGGAATAAAGTTGCACTTTATATTTGGTTATGGGTAGAATAGTATATGCCTACATATATATATATAATTATATATGTACATAGATAAACCTTGACATATATGTTGGAGTTAACAAAGTTGCATTTTAGACTTCTATGGGTAGGATATTGGATATATATACCTATATAGAAATATATATATATATATATATATATATATATATATATATATATATATATATCGGATTTGTAAAGTGGCACTTTAATTGGATCTATTACATTCCACTTTAGGGAATTTAATAAGTGCATGGGGGTGAACTTTGAGATTGAAAATCTACCATATGGGTCAATTGTAATTAAAATAGAAGTGGAAAAGTTGCTAGTAGAGAATGAATACGTGTCGAAAAAAAAAAAAATCAGTTTGGAAAGTGTGACAAATGGAGGTGTGACACTGTTGTTGGAGGAAGGCAATATCCACTTGATGTTTTTCTTCCATGATCTTCAACTAACCACGAATCAGTGCCATTTCTGCTTGAAGGTCTACACAATGGAAGACATTTTCTCTTCTCATGTTGGCACCAAAGGTCTAGGCAATGGATCGAGCAACGTTCAGTAGATGAATTAATAAGCTGAGTGGGTGCACGGAGAAGCTGGGGTTGTAGGAAAACAGTGCTGAAGAGGCAGTAAATAAGTTAAATTCTCTGAGCAATAGAGGGGGAGGCACAAAAGGGAGGTCGAGACTATCACAAGATATATCAGGTAGCAGAGAAGAAACAGGGGCAGGGGAGACTAGGGAAACCACTGCAAACAATCGCTCGCAGGTTTGTCCTGGAAGAACAAGGACGCTGTCATACCAAAGACAGAGAGAGGAGGGGAATGCAGGGTGTAGTGAAATCACATATGCAGGATTGATGAGGCATACCGAGGAGAGAGGGCATATAAATAAGAGAGGCACGAGGGATTAGCTAGAAGGTAGAAGATATGGGGCAAGCTTCACGAGGAGATAAGGTCACGGGTAAGGCATCACAGATGGTATGGGGAGATCTTGCCTGCGCTGATAGGATCTTGAAGAGAATCATGCAGTCGGATATTGAGGTAGAGATGGATATCATGGAAAAAGAGAAAATGATGTGCCATATTGGTAGAATAGACGACCGACAGGTCTACCGCAAGCTTTGTTAGCTAAGATATCAACTTGTTTATTATTTTCTTTGAGAATATGAAAAAAGGAGAGATCTTTTTATATCTTTGCTCAGAATATGGAATCTTTCGATGAGTCTGCTAAGAGCAATATTGGGATTTTTCTTATCATTTATCATCATATTAACCATAATTGTGGAATCACTGAATATCATAAAAAAATTGCATATTTAAGTTCTTGATGATTTGGAGACCTTTGAACAGAGCATAGGCCTCAGCTCTGTTGTTTGACAAAGAGCCAAACCCCCATTCAAAGGAAGCCAAAATGCAACCATGTTCATTCATAATAAGACCTCCAACCCCATCAATGCCTGGGTTATCCTTTGAGGCACCATCAAAGAAGAGTGCAAGTCTTTTATAACCATCCATCCACTCGATAAATTGTTTCTCCTTGAGTCTTATAATGGGTGAAATCCCGAATTGGGAAACACTTTTTGGTGGATGGCTATAATTTGGGTGAAATTTTTAATTTCTCGTTCGAGAAAATAGTCAACTCAATTTCTCGACCGAGAGTTTTTAAAACTCTCGTCCAATAGATTTTTAATGTTTCGCCCGAGAGTTTGATTGGGCTTGACCAGATTTAAAATACTCTTGGACGAGAGTTAAGTATTTTTTCGTTCGAGAGTTGTATTGACATAAACTCTCGGACAAGAGTTGTAAAACTCTTAGCCTAGAGTTTTTTTAACTCTCGTCTGAGAGTTTTATTCTTATAAAAAAACCTAAAATAGTTGTCTCCCCCGACATTCTGCACTTTCGTTTTTATTCATTCTACACTGCAACTGTCATTTTGGATGGAGCACTCGAGCCATCATGAGCACGAGCACGTAGATTCTTCTAGCCAGGTAAGTCTCTCCACCTTTTGCCTTGAATATATCGAAGGAAGGTTTATGATTTTTTTATTTTTTTATTTATTTTTTTCAGAAATGAAAGCCATGATTGCAAACACCCCATGCAATGATACATTCTTCACTTGTTGCACTTTCTTGATTTGCCTGACACTCAATACAGAGTTCCATAATGTGACTTCTGCAAATTTCACAATTTTTAACCACAATATCCCACGCCCAAAGGGCTACAACAATCCATTTCTTTATTTCGAACCACAATATCCCATGCCCAAAGGGCCACAAAATTCCACTTCTTGATTTCGAAACGTTTGGCCTTCTCAGTGGAAGTGCTTACTCCGGCTTGAGAGATGGAACCCTCGCCAGAGGGCACGAGAATCATATCTATGTCTGTTGAAGCCATTGTCTATTATAACAAATTCTAAAGTAAAAATCCCTGGCAACGGTGGTGACAACTGGTGATTTCACTCAGAGACCAACGACTGGCTAATGTTCAAAATCTAAGCTCATTTACGACAGAATAATTCTTAACACATTGTTTGCGAGATCTCTTACTTCCCGAATGAGCTTCCAGTTGGACTACCAACTTAGCAACCAAAGAATCTTGATTATGTTGTCCTGTATATAGTCATACAATATCTGATTGTCTTCATGTATCTCCAAGGTATTTGTTGAAGAGAATTTAGTTCTTTTTCTTTTTTCCACATTGGAAAATGCTTGATCCTTTTTCTGTTCATCTTGGTTTTGTCTTTACATGGCCCTTGTGACCCTTCTACTATACATGATGGGTTCTTTTCTTGGGGCTTGTGTTGGTTGAGATTGAGGTGGAGGTATCTCAACTCTTTCCTCTTCCTCCCTTGGGGCTTCCTTCTCCTTTTTTTTTTTTTACTCACAGATATTTTCAACAAACTGATTATCTTTGAGAAACTGATCCCAATTCTTTTCATACTACTCTTGTTCATGTTCTCAGATTAACTTGGTGAGGCCACGGTGATATAACATTCTCTTCTCATTTCTAGGGTGCTTCTGAATTAGCTTTGTGATTTTGGTGAATCAGATAGTATGGCATATTTAACATTTTTTTCCCTTAAAATGTTGCAAGATTCTGATGTGGTATAAGTAAATGAGTTTTAGTATTCCCTCAAAATTCATATATGAACCAAGAAGGTTAATTCATATCAAGGATTAGTATTCCCTCAAAAGTCATATATGAACCAACTGAATCTGAAACCTTTTGAAGCAGCTATCAAAACTTCACATCTCCAAACATAAAAATGTTGTATTGAATATAATGAGTTTAAAAAATAATGGATTTATGTTTAGGGTTTCATTCCTTTTTTGTGTTTTTCTTCTATTGTGGATTTAAAGAATATTTTAGGATAGCTTGATTTTTTTAAATAGTTTTTGAGAAACAGGGGTAGTAATGATGGCATTTCTTTGAGAAACATGGAGGTTTTTCCCAAAATGGGATGACTTTCTCCCACAATACATTACCTATACAAATGAAGGAAACCCTTTCCAAATATGATGCTTTTGATGGGGTTTTAGTTTATGACGTATTTCACCTAGTAGCCACTTTTTGACATCATGTTATTTGTAATGTAGCTTTTGAAGCAGCTATCAAAAATTCACATCTCCAAACATAAAAATGTTGTATTGAATATAATGAGTTTAAAAAATAATTGATTTATGTTTAGGGTTTCATTCTTTGTTTGTGTTTTTCTTTTATTGTGGATTTAAAGAATATTTTAGGATAGCTTGATTTTTTTAAATATTTTTTGAGAAACAGGGGTAGTAATGATATAAGTAAATGAGGTTTAGTATTCCCTCAAAAGTCATATATGAACCTAGAAGGTTAATTCATATCAAGGATGTTTTCACCAGGTGTTATCCATTCCTCTAATTATCCTGCCATTTTAAACTTTTGTTTGCAATTTATACAAAATTTCATCCAAATGGTCAAAACTGAGTCTTACACCACTAAAGATTTTTGGGCACCATACCTGCTGAGATATTTTATTCTCAGTGCCTTCTTATAGGTTCCTAAATTATCTATTCATTTTGATGGAAAATTTCAACAGAACAACTCTGATTGCATGTAAAAATTGCATCTCATGGCAATGGATCTGCACTCATAGAACTCCAGCTCTACAACTAAATCTGAAACCTTTTGAAGCAGCTATCAAAACTTCACATCTGCAAACATAAAAATGTTGTATTGAATATAATGAGTTTAAAAAATAATGGATTTATGTTTAGGGTTTCATTCTTTGTTTGTGTTTTTCTTTTATTGTGGATTTAAATAATATTTTAGGATAGCTTGATTTTTTTAAATGTTTTTTGAGAAACAGGGGTAGTAATGATGGCATTTCTTTGAGAAACATGGAGGTTTTTCCCAAAATGGGATGACTTTCTCCCACAATACATTACCTATACAAATGAAGGAAACCCTTTCCAAATATGATGCTTTTGATGGGGTTTTAGTTTATGATGTGTTTCACCTAGTAGCCACTTTTTGACATCATGTTATTTGTAATGTGGCTTTTGAGCACAAATTTTGACCTAGAAAAACTATCTACCTCTTTGTTTAGGGAAAACCATCAACTAAGATAAATCTGAAGAGAAGTGAACCTAGACTCCATTCATAATCTAGATTAAAGGGAAATACCTTTCTTAAATAAGTTCCTTTTAGCCCATGGGAGTGTGGTTCAGAAGCAAGTTGGATAGTAATGACACTTGTATTAATTTTGTGACCTTGGTCAAACATCTCCCCTCCCCTCAAGTGGTGTGGATGATGGCAAGAGCCAATCCTAGGTGATTTTTATGGCACAAAATTGTCTAAAAAATGTCACTCATAGCAGGTTTTCTTAGCTGGAGGACCTCTGCTAGCATCATTTCCAGAAAATAAAATAAGTACTTTAACTTATTGCAAAGGAAAATAGGAGAGTTTTTAATTGGGATTGTAAATCAAATTTGAAAATTTTGAGGTTAATAACTAAAATTTTAGGATACAGGAAATAGATATAAAAGGTATTAACATTAACATTTTATATGAGATTGCTAACAAAATTCTGGACATTGAAAAATGCTTACCATACTTTTTATACCATATAAATAATATTTTTGTTGGATTTAAAATGTTGGAGCTATAGTACCTATTATCCATTGGTTGATGACATGACTCTCGATTGACAATTTGTTTTCTAATTTGTTTATGAGGGGCAGAAATTTGATTCAATACTATAGCAATAATGGCATCAGACGAGCCCTCCAGAGACCCCTCCATGAGAGGAGGATTATTAAGTACATTGGTTGTTTATTTATGTCATGTTTTCAAGTAGGTTATATTTATTGTTTGTTGTGAAAAATTGATTAATGTCACTAGAAAATTTGGCCCAATTTCCGACGGCCACTTCGTCACTATTCCAACACATAGTCGTTGCAAGAGCGACAGTTCGAGGACAGGAAAAACGTGGTTTTCCATTACGTCGCAATTTCGATGCCTTGAAAAAGTGTCGCACTACCGACACTTTTTTCGTTGCTTCCAAACAAGTGTCGCTCTTCCGACGTTTCCCAAACCGTCGCTCTTCCGACGTTTGTAAACTGTCGCAATTCTGACGAAATGTGGTCTGGCATTTTGAACGTCACTCTTCCGACGTTTTGATATCGTCACTCTTCTGACATTTGTAAACTGTCGCAATTTCGATGAATTGTGGTCCGACGTTTTGAACGCCGCTCTTCCGACATTGTTATAATGTCGCTCTTCCGATGTTTTTAAGCTGTCGCAATTTCGACGCCTTGCAAAAGTGTTGCTAGACCGACGCATTGCAAAAGTGTCGCAATACCGACGCATTCCAAAAGCGTCACAATACCGACGCATTACAAAAGCGTCGCAATACCGACCCTAGGAAGAACTGTCGCAATATCGACGAACGTCATAAGACTGAAAAAAATGGAAATCGTTCAAGACGTCGGAAGACCCGCGCTTACAAAGCATCAGTATACCGATGGCAGGCTCAATTTAAAAAAAAAATGAAACTTTAAAACGGGACAATAAATCTCCAATATCTGTTATGAATTGTGGGCATTCCCATTTTTATGAACATAACTCGACCGTGAAATATTAATATAATAAACCACCCCGCAGCGCTTTGACTATAACCAATCATATAAACATGGCTTTGTATTTCAAAAAACAGGTTTAAAATAGAAACAGGGTAACATTTTTTTTTTCTAAGTAAAGTTAATCTATTAACAGTGGGAATAAAATTACAGCATGACCGTAGTAAAAAACATTGCCCAGACTTATGGCAATTTTTTCATCAAAAAATCAAAAAAGAAGACTGCCCTCATACGGGGAAACCAGTCTTGAACGTTTTTCAGGTCATTGCATTGCCCGCGCAGGGGAACCATCGTTTGATATCTTTGACGTTTACAATTTTTACAGAATTCAAAAATAAAAAAGAGGTCCAGCATAGTAACATAAGCAAAAACATGCCCAATTAAGTGGGCCGCGAAACAAGAAAACCAAACCAAAGAGAAGCAGCTACTCATCCGGTGGTTCTTCGACAACCTCCACTGCTGAGACTCTATATCGCTGGCCCCTTGGAAAAATATCCCCTATAGGCTAAATATAGAGAGACAAGATGTTGCCTATGTGTCAGACTGAAGAAGAGATAATGATGTGTCAAAGAATTTAAAGAAACTCCCATGGAAATTTAATGGTCATTAAAATGCACAAATGGGAATCATCTTGGAAACCCCAACCTGCGGATGCATTACCCAAAGGTTGAAAGGTTATAAGTGTAACATTGCACATAATTAAATTTGAAAGGCATTAACCAGGAAAATGATACGGATTCAGAGAGCAACATTCCATGGATGGTTCTTATTCCTGTGCAGTAGCTCAAAATGATTGGCCCTCTCAAAATACAGGGTGGGTTGTTCTAACCTCCTCCGTAATACCCTCCCTAACCTCCTTCTCCTCTGCTTTGAGCTTGGGAAGTCTCCACATCTCGGAAATAAGTTTTGTCCTATCCCTGTTCCGGAATACGAATGAGATCAGAAACCCTGATAGAAATTTAATGGTCATTTAACTGCACAAATGGGAATGATCTTGGATGGATTCGAAACGGAAACCTGCATATGCATTAGCCAAAGGTTGAGACGTTATAAGTGTAACAATGCACAGAATCCAACCAGGATTGAATCTTAAAGGCATTAACCAGGAAAATGATTCGGATCCAGATAGCAAAATTCCCATAGATGGCTCTTATTCCTTTGTGTAGTTGCTCGAAATGATTGGCCCTCCCGAAATACAGGGCAGGCTACAGCCTCCTTGGTAACACCCTCCCTGAACTCTTCTCTGCCACCTAGACGTTGGGAACTTGGGAAGTCTGCACATCTTGGAAAGAAGTTTTGTTCTATGCCATACTCCATCAGAATACAAAAGAGATAAAAAACGCTGCAATAGCTGACTTCGGGTAGCCTGGTTGATAAGGAATTGGTATTATGTTCTATCCTTATGCTATCTTTGAAACCTTTGGAACTACCAGTTTCCAAATTTCAGGCAGAATCTAACCAGCAAGGGATAACCGCTTGAAACTCTCAACCTCGAGATTTCACGCAGCTATGAGACCTACCCATGCCACCACTTGAACATTACAACGCTTTATTTCTTTATTTTCTACGCAATATATTCTAACCAACAATCTTTATTTTCTAAATATTTCTTTAAAACACAGTATTGAATTCCTTTAATGAGAGAATAATTTACAGAGATGATATCCGTGTTTTAAATATTTGCTATAAAATGCAAATTAGGGACTACAATTAATGAAATTGTAATTTATAATTGTAAAAAATGCTTCAGTATTCTAGCTATTTCTTTATCTCTTTAAATCTTTAAATTGAGCTCTCATGCTTTAAATTAAATAAAACTCTACTCTACAGAAAATAAGTAATCATATTTCTATATGGATTTGACATAAGATCAAGACGTTCCAGTATTACCACTTCAATGCATTGTTTTGCAATTTAGGACAGTAACAAGACCAAACTTACAATAACCGAATGTGATTTAACGCCAACGAAAATCCCTAGCGTTGTTAATAAGGAGTTGAAATTGCAGAAAGGGTTAATGTAAAAATCATAGGGTTCAGATTTTCTGTGTTTTTTTGGTTTTTTCAGAAGACCGCTGGTTTATATATAATATACAAGTACATTTTCCAAAAAAAATGCTGCCATAATTCCAAATATTTTGTCAAAAATAAACTCAGAAACTAAGGGTGAAAAAAATACATATATCAACATAACCACAAGATATTACCCCGGAAATAGACAAAATGCATCAAAGAAATCCCCCATATAATATACTAGATAGAAACAAAATACCATCTGAATCAAACCAAAAAAAAATAAAAATAAAAAGAAAGTATGATACGCATTATGGCAGCGAATCGATCCTTCCTCCCTGATATGGTCGGAGTCCAAGAGAGTGTAATGTAAATTTCCTGCATTTGCCGAGAGACCCTTCTTCGTATTCTCCCCCTAGTTTCTAACTCGTGACGTATGTAAGGTTAGTGCCCAAATTATCAGTCACCAGCATTTGAGCATTTGCCGAGAGATCCTTCTTGGTATTCTCCTCTTAGTTTCGAACTCGTGACGTATTCTCCTCCTAGTTTCTAACTAGTGATGTATGTAATGTTAGTGCCCAAATTATGAGTTACCCGCATTTGTCGAGAAACCCTTCTTAGTATTCTCCCCATAGTTTAGAACTCGTGACGTATGTAAGGTTAGTGTCAAAATTATCAGGAGATTCCTTTAATCTATGACCCTTATCCGAAAATAAAACTAGGCGGAGCTAGAAGATGATAGCCAACGAAAAAAGAATGAAAATATCTGTATAAAAAGTCTCTGTAAATTTTTATTTATTTTTAATTAAAATTTTGTATATTTACATAATTATTTTTATATAATAATTTGAATTTAATAAATTTTAAAAATATATTTAAATAATTATATATTAAAATTTTTTTATATATTTAAATAATTATTTTATATAATAACTAAAATTTTAATTATTTAAAAAAAAAATATTAAAAAACTTAATATTTATACATCGTTATTATTACCCAATATGCACACTTTCAAAATCCAAACTAAGTAAAACAATAACTTCTTTCTTCTTCTTCTTCTTTTTTTTAATATATAAAAAATATTATATTAATAATTTAAATGAAATAAATAAAATAAACTAAACATTTTTATTATAAATAATAATCATATTATTTTAATTTTTGATAGATAAAAAGAAATATATTATATTAATAATTTAAATAAAGAATAAATAAATAAAATAATAATAAAAAAGATAAGTCATATATATGGTATAATAGTGAGTTATGTGAAATTATTTTTAAGGGTATAATGTTTTTTACTCATAAAAAAACCAAATGCATCAAACTTGGTTTATATAATTTTAAATGATATTAATTATAATTTTATTTATTTAGTAATATAGTTTTAATAGATATATTTTTTTTATAACTTAATTTTTTTAATCAAAATTTTAATAATTAACATTCAATTTAATATTTTCAATTCAAATTTTCACAATTAATTTTTTCTATCCTATTTTTAAAATTTTAAAATAAATATACATTTAAATAATACAATTAGTTTTTATATATATTTAAATAATTATTTTATATAATAATTAATAATTTAATTATTTAAAAAAAAATTATTAAAAAACTTAATATTTATACATTGTTATTATTACCCAATATGCACACTTTCAAAATCCAAACTAAGTAAAACAATAACTTATTTCTTCTTCTTCTTTTCTTTTTTCTTTTTATTTTAATATATAAAAAATATTATATTAATAATTTAAATGAAATAAATAAAATAAACTAAACATTTTTATTATAAATAATAATCATATTATTTTAATTTTTGATATATAAAAAAAAAATATTATATTAATAATTTAAATAAAGAATAAATAAATAAAATAAAAATAAAAAAGATAAGTCATATATGGTATAATAGTGAGATATGTGTAATTATTTTTAAGGGTATAGTGTTTTTTACTCATAAAAAAACCATATATAATTTTAAATGATATTAATTATAAATTTACTTATTTAGTAATATAGTTTTAATAGATATATTTTTTTTTTATAACCTAATTTTTTTAATCAAAATTTTAATAATTAACATTCAATTTAATATTTTCAATTCAAATTTTTACAATTAATTTTTTCTATTCTATTTTTAAAATTTTAAAGTAAATATACATTTAAATAATACAATTAGTTTTTATCACATTTTTTAAATGAAAAGTCTCAAATTCCCATTTCCACTACATAAATCTTTTAATATTTAGGAAAAGCCTAAAAATGTATGTCATAGAGCCGCTTCCAGGTTGGAAGGACAGACATTCAAGAAAACTATAGGTAGTAAAATTTAGACAGTTTTAGACGATTAATTTTCATTAAAAAATAGGTGTCAATAACCTAACATCTATTGGGTGCTACACGGGAGATTGGGTGCTACAACTATACATGAATAGTCGAACCCTAGACGGGAGATTGGGTGCTACAACTGCACATAAATAGTCTCACACCCAACAACCATGGTGATCATGATCTTCGAGGCTCATGCCCAGCAACCATGGTAATACCGAGCATGCATGGTTGAATGATTGCAAATTGAATCCACTTATCAAATATTGTACTCTCAATTAGTTTTCACAGCCAACGAACCACGGGAATTATTAAAATCAGATGGCCGTCTCTGCCAATCCCCTCTACATCATGGGGATGAGATGGCAATAGTTAGAACCCTGAAACTAAATTTAATGTCATTGAAAATTCCCTACGCTCTTACTATTCAGGAACGAAGGCCAGGGTTAGTTCCAGAATCGCTACGAGGGTTTTAAAATTGAAAAGAGAGTTAGTGCCTGAAGCACCCACCAGCCACTTTCAGCCCCTTCCAAGAATGCTAAAACAAATTTGGATCCTAGCTTTCCCTGTCTCATACGTCTATCACTTTTGACCACTTTAAAAAATTAAATGCCATAAACGGAGTGTAACACTGGACTATTCTATCATTTAGCATGTGATGTCTAACCTAACTATAGTAATGTGCACAGGTACAAATTCAACAAGGTTCGTTTCAGGCATCCAGAAAGTTATTAAACCAGCAGAAATTTTATTAGTGTTTCAACAAAGACAATAACCTAATCCAATCCATTATCATTCGCCCTTGCAAATAAAATGCAAAATTATTAAACCAACAGAGAGTTTGAAAGTTTGAGAATGTAAAATCCATGGCAGGGAAAGTAAATATAAAATTATTAGACCATAGCGTTTTTAAAAAAAACTTAACCTAAATAGTGTTCCATCCCACAGAAATTAAATACAAAATAATTAAACCAGCAAAAATTTTAGGAGAACGTTTAGAAAAAGACCAGAACCTAAACAGTATTCTTTTAACATTTGCTGAGACCCCAAATCGCTGGTGCCTTGGACAAATATCTGCGAGATGGATAGTGACAAGATGCTGCCTAAGGTGTTGTGTCAAAGAATTTAAAGAAACCTTGATGGAAAATTAATGGTCATTAAACTGCACAAATGGGAATGATCTTCGAGGGTTTCGAGACCCCAACCTGCCCGCGCTATCAAAAGATTCGAAAAAAAACTAACCAAAAAGGGTTCGCACATAATCGAACCATAAATAAATGAGCGCTTGGAATGCTCAAAAAACTCTAGAAATCTATCAGAAATCTATTTTCATTTATACAGAATTTGTTGCGCTTTCTTGCTATTTGATCTGGGTTTCGTTTGAGATTCATCTGCGTGTCGTTTATTTTTCTACTTATAGTAATAAATTTACTTACATGCATCTTCTGGGTGTCATATGAGATTCATTTTTCTATTTATAATAATAAATTTACTAATAATACATTAAACTAAATTTATATCCAATATAACTTAGCATGCAGAATTAATTTATACACAATCATTCTTTTATTCCCCTTTTTTTGGCTACGGGCTAGTTATATCATGCAGAATTTATACACATTCCATTCGTTTATTCCCTATTTTTTTTTGTTTTCTATGGGATACTCATATCATTTGAACTAAAGTAGAAAAAATTTCGGAGAAGGAAAATGTGTACATACCTGTAAGATGACAGGGTGGCTCTTATTGTCTATCCATTACAATTCCTTGGATCATACTTGATTCTCTGCACCTTCTCCACAGATACTTCATTGTCCAACGAACAACACAATAAGAAGCTCTTGCGTTCCTTCTTTCCTTCCTGTAATGAATTTAACATGAGAATTTAGAAAATAATTCAATCTGACCAAATTATCAAAGCCAGCTGGGAGAGGATGGAAACAAATATAAAACATTAATTAAATTGCAGTACTCACTCAGCGTCATGCACTGCTTCCACTGCCATTGTTTCCTGGTCTCTCTCAGTGTTCACATACATAAAGATGACACAAAACACGGACTCATGAATCCATAGAAAGCATGCATGCATAGAAAGAAGAAAGCATGCATGCATAGAAACACAAAGACAGAACTACAATCCAAACACAAACCCCACAACAAAGAAACACCAACAAAGAAACACAAACACAAAACTACAATCCAAACACAAACCCCATAACAAAAACCTAGAAAAACACACATAACAAAACCACCAACATTGAGTGCTCCGCTCCACTGAACTCCCCAATAAACAAATTGGAAGAGATCAACCAGAAAGTACAGAATAAATAACAGAGGAACTGTCTCAAACGAATCTGATCGGATTAACTTTAGTGTTCTATATATAGAATCTCTTTTCCTCCACGATCTCTAGCCGTTGGAGTAAAAGCAAAAAGCAAATTTAAACTCAACTTTTCGAAATGATCGAAAGGTGACGACCACAATTCAACCCCAATTCACCGTGTATGAGAATTATTGTTAAGATTCGAGGGTCTCTAGTGCTGTCGGTGAATTCAAAATCAATCCTCCGATTCAGGATAGCCGTTATAATCTAACTGCAAATAAATATATATTTTTAGGTTAAATTTAATTTAACTTAGATATTTAATTAATAGCTTAAATTTAACTTACATTTTTCATTTTTAAAAATCTAGTTTTTACATGTAACATTTACATTTGAATTTAAATAGTGCACCTTTTAACTCGGCATTTTTGAAGAATTTTGAAAAATAAGGAATAGTAATGTATAGCAATTTTATTAGTTATAATGATTATATTTATATTTTTAAAAATATAAATAAATTTTATTTTTTTATTATTATAAAATTTAAATTATAAATATTTAATTTAAATTTAAATTTAAATTATTTATTTTGTGTAAAATTTATTTAAATATTACGATAGTTTACTTGGTGTAGATTTTAGAATAGATGGTGATATAGTTTATTGTTAAAGCACCATGTGTTGTGAAAGTTATGTTTTCAAAATAAACTCCAATTATGTTAATACTTGGTGTGGCTAGGCCAGGTGTGATCTCCTAGTGAAAACAATGATCTATTCAAGTTAGAAAATTGTTATTATAATATTAACTAATATAACTAAAATAATGAAAAATAATATTAATGAAAATAATGAAGAATGTTACATAGGTTATAATTTAATGTTTGTTGTGGATGGTAGAAAGCTTATTAATAAAAAAATATGATCACTGCACTTTATTATTTCGTTTTTTCAAAAATATGATTATTACACTTCATTATTTTGGTTTTTTTTTTTTTTTTTTAATATCATAAAATGCAGGGATTCTTGATTCTCCACATATTTTGATTCCCAAGACTGATTCCATAAGCATTTTATAATAAGAAGTAAGAGATTGTGAACATCCTGTACTTAAACATGGTTAGACATTTTATAATTGGAAACAACGTAAGAGATTGTGAACATTCTCTACTTAAACATGGTTAGACATCTTATAATTGGAAACAAGAGATTGGAAATCCTTCTCTCAAAACCATGGCTAATCAAGCCCATGAATATTCTATAGTTGGAAGACAAAGTTTGTAGACATTCTACACTTGAATTTTTTTGGAATTAGACATGAAATTAAAAGCTCTTATACTCTATAGTTAGACATTTTATTCTAAAAGAAAGAAATTAAAAATTATTATTGCAATTAAAAACAACAATTTTAATAGTATTCCATATAAAAATGCATATGAAAATTAAATATAAATTTTTTGATAAATTAAAAATGAAAAATCAAATAAAATATGATTGAAATCTTTTATATATTTCAATTAAATTAATTTGATTCTAAATCCAAATTAATTGCAAAGACAAAATAATCATTTATTTATTAATATAAATTAAAATTTGTTTATTGAAAAAAATAATAATGCAATTTTAATTTATAATTAAAAATGATAAGTTTCTTCTCCCATTGCATCTAAATAAATGTAACTATTGATTTCACTTTGCATAGAATAATACAATTATTTATAAAAGAGCATAAATACTAAAGATTTATTAAACTTTTATTTCGTTATGGAGCTGACAAAAATATTAAAGATTTATTGAAAGGGGTAGTCAAATAATGAAATGTGTTAAACAAAATCTACTTAACAGAGAGTCAAGTTGTAGCTGGTTTACTCCGCAGAGACAACAGGGGTAAGATAACTGCATTAGTTGCATCACAGGAAGTTCAATCACGGAACTGTAAAAAGATTTTTATTTAGGTAAAAATACATTTCTTCATAAAAGCCACGCTGTAAAGGAGGTTCGGGCACTCACAAGCAAGCATAAAGGCAAGGCCTTGCCTTCCCTCTGCAGCTTGTTTCCTGCATGGTGTAGCTATTGTTTATCTATAGAAAATGTATCCAAAATCAATTATTCAACGTACACTGCCAATTGCCCTACTCGGCATTGCCTTCAACTCCCATATATCCCCATTATTTTGCCAGAATTTATGCACGAGGTAGTTGCTATATTGGCATGTTACTTCAGAACCAAACAACTTTATCGATTCAAAATGTGAAGAAATATATTATAAATAATGATAGATATATATCATAAATAATGATAATATTTGAAAAATTAAATTAATTTTAAATTTATATATATGTGAAAATTGTAATATAAATAAATGGTTTTTTTTATGAGAATCATTTATTTTAGAATGAAAGGTTAACTTATCTATTTAAGTTGTTTTGTTTTTTGGTTTTTAATTGAGTCAGTTGCTATATTATATTTGAAAAAAAATAGATAGGGAGAAGTCCTTGTTACATTTTAATGATGGAGAGGACAACCATGAAAGGGTAAAATGACAAAATAATGAGCCTCCATTGTGGCAACTATTAGCACTATACTGCATTACAGATTCATGAAATATTTTAACAAACTGCGAAAAGATGAGTGCAAATTTAAAAGACATGAACAAAAAAGAAAGAGGAAGAATAAGGATTAATCAATGTTGATTGGCCTATCAGTTGAAGCATCAATGTTGTCTTGATTATCATCTGGATGGGTAGTTTTTACATTGTTTGAGCCAGAACTTGAAGCAGAGCGTTTGTCTAGCATGTATTTCAGGATCTTGAGGGATTCTTCAATGTGATCACGACGATTTGAGGCGTTCAATAACTTCTGCTGACAGGACTGTGCCTATTGCTGGAGAAAGGGAGTATCCACTTGATGTTTTTCTTCCATGATATTCAACTGACCATGAATCAGTGCCATTTCTACTTGAAGGTCTGCACAATGGAAGCAATTTTCGCTCCTCATGTTGGCACCAGAGATTTGGGCAATGGATCGAGCAACGTTAAGTAGATGAATTAATAAGTTGAGAGGGTGTATAGAGAGGCTGGGATTGTAGGCAAATAGTGTTGAAGAGGCAGTAAATCAGTTAAATTCTCTGAGCAGCAGAGGGGGAGGCACAGAAGGGAGGTCGGGACTGTCACAAGATATATCAGGTAGCAGAAAAGAAACGGGGACATGGGAGACCAGGGAAACCACTGCAAACATTCGCTCGGAGGGATAAGTCTCAGAAGAAAAAGGACGATGGCATACCAAAGACAGAGAGAGGAGGGGAATGCGGGGTGCAGTGCAATCGCATATGCAAGATTGATGAGGCATAGCGAGGAGGAGGGAATATAAATAAGAGAGGCACGAGGGATTATCCGGAAGGTAGAAGACACGAGGGGATAAGGTCACCGGTAAGGTGTTGCAGATGGTATGGGGAGATCTTGCTTGCGCTGACAGGATCTTACAGAGAATCATGCAGTCGAATATTGAGGCAGAGATAGATATCATGGAAAAGGAGAAAATGATGTGTCATCTTGGTGGAATAGCTGACCGGCTGATCTACTGCAAGCTTTGTTAGGTAAGATATCAACTTGTTTATTATTTTCTCTAAGAATATTAAAAAAGGAGAGATATTTCATATCTTTGCTCAGAATACGACATCTGTCGATGAGTCTACTAAAAGCAATATTGGGAGTTTTCTTAGTATTTATCATCATATTAACAATAATTGCGGAATCACTGAATATCATAACATTTGGAAGATTTAAGTTCTTGATGATTTGGAGAACTTTGAACAGAGTGTAGACCTCAGCTCTGTTGTTTGACAAAGAGCCCAACCCCCATTCAAAGGAAGCCAAAATGCAACCATGTTCATTTGTAATAAGACCTCCAACCCCAACAATACCTAGGTTAGCCTTTGAGGCACCATCAAAGAAGAGCGTAGGTTTTTTACAACCATCCATCCACTCGATAAACTCTTTCTCCTTGAGTCTTATCTTCCATTGCACCTTTTGGGGGATTTGAATGACAGAGGTTTTGTTGAAGCTCCGATTGTCGAGAGCTCTCCCCAGAAAGATTCTTTGTTCAGCTTGCAGATCAATGAGATTGAAATGGTTGTTACTTTTGGATAAGATCATCTCGACAAAGAGACTCCAAGTCTTATTTTGAGCTTTCCTTGTGCAAGTTTTTTTATCCTGGAAAATCACCTTATTCCTAGTCAGCCAGATTCTCCAAAGAAGCACATAGGGAAGGGTGTCCCAAACTCTTTTGGCAATTTTCTTGCTCTTTTTTTCCCCAAGGATAGCCCTTTTTCCAATTGGTTATCAACTTCGAGATCGAACTGATGGCTTCTAAGTCAATCTAGGAGAATTTCGTGAGGTCATTCCAACTATAGTTGGCAAAGGAACACCTCACAAAAATATGGAAAGTTGTTTCTTCTTCATTTTGACAAAGGGGGCATCTAGAAGGACCAAGAATGCCTCTCTTTTTTTAAATTATCAGAAGTAAATATCTTACCTTTGAGCAGTATCCAGATGAACATGTTTACCTTTGGGAGGGCTTCATATTTCTATACAAGCTTCTATATGGGCCACCGAGGAGTGGGGAACTGACCTTTAAGAAGGGACCCATAAGCAACTTTGATTGTGTACGATGATCTAGAGGGATCCCACAAAAAAACTATCTTGGTTACCTTTTGATAGTGGAGCTACGCCATGGAGCATTCCTTTCAGGTTTGCTAGATCATCCTCAAGGTGAGGGGGGATGATAGGAAATTCCCATCCATTCCAGGCATTGGAATATTCATCCCAGTTGGAAATTTGGTCCATGGTGTTTATACCTTGAGTGTGGAGATAATTTTTAATACGATGAATTCTTGGGCTATTAGTGAGGGGAGACTGTCCCATAATTTTATCCCCCCAGATGTTTATGCTACTTCCTCCTTGAGGGACTTTGGAGATGTATCTATTGATGAAAGGTATGGTTTTTTGCACAGAGCCAAGATTCTGGAGCAAGGCCTGTTAGGGATTGCTTGATCAAGTAGATTTTGTCTAACAATGGTGAGATATTTGGAGTCCAGCACTTGCTTCCACCAAGAGTGTTGTCCCGAGATAAGGCGCCACACTATTTCCCCCCCAAAGGCATTATTCAGAAGCTTGGGAATGCGAATACCAAGTCCACCATTTTCATGATTCTGAGTAACCTGCCTCGATTTGACCAAATTGAATTTCTTCTTCTCATTTTTCCCACCTTTCCATAAGAATTTTCTTAAAACAACTTCTATTTTTTGCTGAATGTTGGAGGGAGCATAAAGCAAGGAAAAGTGATACAGAGGCAAGGCAGAGAGGACATATTTTAAAAGGATTGTGCGCCTGACCAAATTGAGCCAGGAAGATCCCCATTGTTGAACTCTCTTTTTCACTTTATCAATGGTGATGTTCCAAACTTTTGTCTTCAAATGTCCAACACTGATATGCATCCAAAGATAATTAAAGTGGGTCTAATTCCACTTGTAGGAGACTCCAAAGATCTAAGCAATACTGTGGATGGTGTTGATTGTAGCATTCCACCCATAGATACAGCTTTTATGATAGTTAATCTTCCATCCCGAAAATAGCATAGATTTATAAAGAAGTAACTTGAATCTCTAAGCAATAATGCAGTGGCTCCACCCATCAAGAGGGTGTCATCTGCAAATTGAGAGTGATTCATATTCTTGGCTATGTTGCAAAACTTGATACTAGTGATGAGACCAACTCCGTGCTTGCGATCCAAGGGCCTCTTGAAGGACTCTGCCGTGAGGATAAAGAGGAAGGGAGATAGAGGGCAGCCTTCTCTGAGGCCATGAGAATATTGAAAGAATTTCCCAGGCCTTCCATTGACTAAGGGGGTGATCCAAGGATTGGAGATGCAAGCGTTGATGAGAGATATGAAATCTACTTCAAATCCCACTTTCTGAAGGACGGAAAGGAGGAAGGAATGTCTCACTCTATAAAATGAATTGGCAAGGTCAATTTTCAGGATGAATCCTTTCTCTAATCTCATCATACTCGAGTGAATGGCTTCTTGGACCAAAAGGATAGATTCTAAGATTTTTCTTTGGGATATGAAGCCCCCTTTATTTTCAGAAATGAGGTTTGGGAGATGGGGTTTGAGGTGGGTGGAAAGAAGTTTAGTAATGATTTTGTACGAAGACTTCCCAAGGGAAATAGGTCTAAATCTGGAGAATGAGGAGGGACGGCTCTCTTTGGGTATAAAGGTGAGAAAGGTTGAGTTTGTATAGCCACCAATATTCTTCTTTATTTGAACCCAAAAGATCATTTTAATAAGGTCCTTTTTAATAACTTCCCAAAAGGTCCAGAAAAAAGTTATGGAAAATCCATTCGGGCCTAGAGACTTGTCGGGATGGAGTGTCCAAATAGCATTGAGGATTTCATCCTCCTCTATTTCCTTGGTGAAGGATGTGTTGATCTCATTCGTGATCAGTTTGGGCATGTAGGTCAAGAAATCACTATAATCCTGTGACACAATTGTTTCAGTGATAATATTTTTATAATGGCTGTTAACAGCTACCTTGATAGCTTCCTGATCAATATGCACCGTTCCTTCATCATCAATAATGGATGAGCTATTGTTTCTTGAATTTCTTATCGTAGTGTCACACCTCCCAAAATTTTTTTTTTTTTTTTTCTCTTTGTGTGTCTTTGCCTATCTATCCCACCAGTTCATCCTAGGTTTTCTCCATTCTCAATCCATTTGAACTTTAATTAGGGTCAAGAGGTAGCAACCTCTTTTTAATTTATTTATTATAGTAGAACCTTTACAACTATCATTTTAGACCTTCTTATATCCAAAATCCATATACAAAATTTTGACAATAATAATCTACTTTAGGCACCTTTATACCTAAAATCATGACCCAATAGTCCATTTAGACATTCATATATATAAAATTTTTATACAATAGTCTACTTAGACTTTCGTACCTATAATATCGTGAAACAATAGTATGCTATCATGGAAATGATTTGGTATACCACATAATGGTTATATATATCTAACCCTATGTATATCGGTGCTATGTATTTATAACCCCATGTATGATTACCGATTATGAAATTACATTATACCTACTTATCGTTAAGCCAATATTATACTCACCATTACGTGTGATTAAGGACCCGATTACCGATTATTGGGGTCGAGAGGTTTTGTTACGAATACCTCATTCACGTAACCGTAATATTGGTCAAAACTCTAAACCGCGCGCTCCCCCACACGCAATTACATGTACTCACACGTATCGAAGATTTTATGTTTCAGGTTTATATGTAAATGACGGTTTCTTGTCGTGATAGCGTTGCGTGCCTGAATATGAAGAAATTGCACAATTCAGAAATCCGTCCTTTGGCTGGGAGAGGTGCATGCGTCCTACCCTCCTTCGCCACAAGGTTACAGACTTCAGGTTGACGTGTTTCTGGTTCATGACTGGGACAATTCGTTTCAACAATTGTACCACTGCTTTTGAACTGAAAACATGTTTCATTAACAGCTGGAAGAGGAGATGGGAAGGGTCATTTCGGTAAGGATGAATTCGCTGGAAGTCCGCTTTCCAGGTACCATGAAAAGAACTTAAATAATATTAAACTTATCAATTGGTACCGAGGTTGCTGTTCAGCGTGATTCTTGTAATCCCCCTCGGGATTTCGTAAAACGCAGGGTCGCTGTAGTGTTAATGCATCAATCCCTGAACTAGATTTTGCACGTACGTTTGTCGATTTTGTCCTAGGGTTCTTGGTTCCCATTATTAACCCTCCATTGTCCAGGATTCCTTACTGTTCTTCTCGCCCCTTTCATCTTGTTTTATTTCTCTCAAGCCTCTCGGAGTTTAGTATTTTCTGGACGTGCATAGCCAGATTGCGTTCTACAGTCGGCGGCTGGTAATCTCCCCTTACCTGGCTATTCCTCTTCTGCGTTCAGTTATTTGTGGATTCCCTTATACGTAGAATGAATCCTTTTCTCTATTCTGTCCAAATACTGTGGTTTTGTTGTGTTTCTTGTAAGCTATTCTTATGATGCATTTCATGTTTACTGCGCAACTTCGTTGCATGTTTCAGGTTTTAAATAAGGTGTTTTGGGTTCCGCCTTATGATGAGTTAAGGGTTTGCTTATCCAGACACAAGATCGTTTTCGTGCCTGCAGATTTCATCCATGGTGAGTAACCCTATTCTCGGTGGACATTTACCCTACTCCCTGCTTGCTAATAATTTTATCTACCATTTCCCCTATCATTTTATGGCACGGTGGTGTTTTTTCTCTTTTTCATGGTTTATATAAATACTCTTGGCGTTTACCTCTACCCCTGCTAACTCACATTTCCGGCGGTCCTGGTGTGCAGGTTTCCCATGTACCGATTCTTCAAAGAGCGATTGGGGCGTATCTACAGTTGTCGAAGATCACAAATTTGTTTTTCATTTATTCCAGTAAGTGTGCTGGGGTTTGGCCTTCGTGTTTGTAGGAAAGGGTTAAGAGTTGAAGTCATATCGATGTCGTGCCCCCCATAGTGCAGTTTTTTTGTCATTTCATTTTGTCACACCTCCCAAATATTTTTTTTTTTTTTTTTTTCTTTGCCCATTTATCACACCAGTCCATCCTAGGTTTTCTCCATTCTCAAACCATTTGAACTTTAATTAGGGTCAAGAGGTAGTAAATTCTCTTAATCTATTTATTATATTAACATTCTGAACCTTTGCCATTATCATTTTAAACATTTTTATATCCAAAATCTATATACAAAATTTTGATAATAATGATCTACCTTAGGCACTCTTATATTTAAAATCGTGACCCAATAGTCCACCTAGACATTCATGTATATAACATTGTGATACAATAGTCTACTTAGACAGTCATATCTACAAAATCGTGAAACCATAGTACCCTATCATCGTAAATGATTTGGTATACCACATAATGGTTATATATATTTAAACCTATGTATATCGGTCCTATGTATTTATACCTACATGTATGATTACCGATTGTGAAATGTACATTATACCAACCTATCCTTAAGCCGATATTATATTCACCCTTACGTATGATTAAGCCGATATTATCAATCGGTTTTGTTACGAATACCTCGTTCACGTAACCATAGTATTGGTCAAAACCCTAAACCGCTCTCTCTCTCATATTCAATTACCTATACTCACACGTATTGAAGATTTCCTGTTTCAGATTTATATGTAAATGACGGTTTTCTTGGCATCACAGCATTGCGTGCCTGAACACGAAGAAATGGTACAAACAGAGATCGCCACAAGCTTCAGGTTGACGTGTTTCGGGTTCATGACTGTGACAATTCATTTCATCAATTGCCCAACAACTTTTGTACTGAAAACGCGTTTCATCAACAGCTGGAGGAGGAAACGGGAAGGGTCATTTCGGTGAGGATAATCTCATGAATTCACTGGAAGTCCGCATGCTAAGTACTCTGAACAGAATTTAAATAATGTTAAAATTGACAGAATGGTACCGAGGTTGTGGTTGAGCTTGATAGTTGTAATCCCCCTCGGGATTTCGTAAAACTCGAGGTCGCTAAAGTGTAAATGCGCAAATCCTTGAAGTGGATTTTACAAGTACGTTTATCGATTTCATCTTAGGGTTTCTGGTTCCCATTATTAAACTTTCATTGCCCAGGACTCATTACTGTTTGTCTCATTCATTTCTTCTCGTTTTTTTCTGTTTCAAGCCTCTCGGAGTTAAAATTTTCTAAACTTGCATAGCCGGCTTGCGTTCCACAGCCAAAAGACTGGTAATACCCCCTTACCTGGCTATTCCTCTTCCGCGTTCAGTTATTTGTGCATTTCCTTATACGTATAATGCATCCTTCTTCTCTATTCTGTCCAGTCACTCTGATTTGGTTGTTTTGTGTAAGCTATTCTTATGATGCATTTCATGTTTGTTGCACAAATGTGTTGCATGCATTTCATGTTTGTTGCACAAATGCGTTGCATGTTCCATGTTTTTAAATAAGGTGTTCTGGGTTCCGCCTTATGACGAGTGAAGGGTTTTGATTATCCAGACGCAAGATCATTTTTGTGCCTACAGATTTCATCCATGGCGAGTAACCCTATTCTCGTGGGGCATTTACCCTAGTCCCTGCTTGCTAATACTTTTATCTTCCATTTCCTCTATCTTTTTATGGTGAGGCTGTGTTTGTTTTCTTTTTCATGGTTTATATACCTACTCTCGGTGTTTACCTCTACGCCCTGCTAACTCGCATTTCCGGCGGTCTGGTGTGCAGGTTTCCCACGTACCGATTCTTCCAAGAGCAATAAGGGCGCGGCTACAATTGTCAACTATCACAATTTTTTTTCCATTTATTCCAGTAAGTGTCCTGGGGTTCGGCCTTCGTGTTTGCAGGAAAGGATTAAGAATTGCAATCCTATCGATGTCGTGCCCCCATAGTGCAGTTGTTTTGTCATTTCAGTATTCCTCAGCTAATATATCCTTAACAACTCAAGAAAACTCTATTTAATAACATTTCTACTGTAAGATGTTTTTTTGTTTTCATTCAAGATTGTTCCTCTGTCGATCGCATATCGGTTGACAAAATTTAGGTTAAATTGTGTAGGAGTACTCGGCCAATTTTCCAACCCTATGCACACGCATAAGCCCTTCTTTATCTAGTTTATGTTTTTGTGATTTACATTCGTGAAGTGAAATATTATTTCGTATTTCATGCCTATAACCCTAGGCATTAGTCTAAAACGATGTTATAAATTTAAACGCCCTATTTTAATAACAATGTTAAACAATCGTGTTCCAAATTCCAGAAATATTACTAACGTAGCAGGAATTTTTATAGGTTGCAGGTGCTAAATAGTTCAATACCTCTGTATAGTATATTACCTCGACTATCTAACCACAACTACTATGGTCTTCGTTATAGCCCGAAGATTCTTTCCGCATTTATGAATCTGGTTAATACCTATGTTTTACCATATATTTTTTTTTGTTGACTTCTCTTTCAGGTTGGGAAACGGATAATTTAATCATCGTGAAATTTCGATGGTTATCTTTTGGTTTTTATGTCCATTCATATGATCGGTCTTGCACTTATTTACTACTTCGCCTTGCATAGTTTTTAAATCTGTAATGATTGGTTACTACTGTAAGTGGAGGTCATAACTTACTCGCATTAAAAAGTTATTAACGTGTTGACTCGGCGCTGTCATGAATTTTATGGTTGTGATATAACAACGATAGTTAATATGCAGCAGATGTACTATAGGTCATTCTCACGTTGGTATCTCATTCATGTATAATACACACACTTATAATGGATCGATTATTATCTACTTATTTTAAAGATATTCTTGGTTAGTTGTTATTTGTTTATAGCAAGGTAAAAGGGAAAACAGAGTTCACGTAATAGAGTTAGTTTTTTTCACTCTTTTATCTACATTTTGTGAGTCATGTTGTTCTACCAAAATCATAATACATATGGTTTCATATGAGGTGCTCATCTTTTAGGGGAAAAATCTCCCCAGCCAATTTACTAAGAGAAAACTATGAAGATTGCAAAATTTATTCATTTCTACTTTAGTTTCTTGTATGCTCAGTAAAATTTATTCATATAGATCTAGATCCACTATAGTATAAGGGCTTTAGAATTCTCTATGTATGCATAAACTAACATTATTATATGAAACAGAAGCAGATTAAAACTGAATCATTAAGTTTTTCTGTGGAGATAAATATCTGTAGATTCAATCCCGTTAGGGTTTGGAGATTCTATAAGATTTTACTCTACGTGTTGATATTTTACAACTATGCATAATGACAAAGGTGCACCCCCTTGAGATTCATTCTGCTAAATGTAGAACTAATAATGAATATAAAATATAGATACTTTTGTTTTTATATGTAGCTAATTCATACTGATTTAAGTAGATGAAAACATCTCATTTAAAGACATACCACTCATGCAGTAGACCAACCTCCCAACTGTAGAGTTCTATTTTTCTCCCAGAACTCACCCCCGAGCTAAGACCAACTCCACCACAGATCAACCTCTGATATGTTTAGGAGCAGCTTATTTAAGCTAATAGTTCCCCAAAGCCTGTTTCTAATTGCTATCTTAATAGCAGGATGTCTGCTGGCCTAGGTTTCCATTTTAATCTCAGAAACAGTTATGCTTTTCCTCAGCTTTTCCAGCTTTTCACCTCTTCCCAACTACTTTCCTCATCATTGGGGAAATTTAGATTCTTCCTCAAAATCTAAATTAGAATTAATTCCTTTCAAGGATTTCTGAAGGATTTTAGGGGAATACTTGCCTTATCCATCCTCATGGATTTAGCAAGTGGTCTCTAAATCTCATTCTTGGTCCATATGCACACCAGAAAGTTTATTTATTTCCTCAACTAAAATATTGAATTACATCCATAATTTATTTATCCTTTGGGGTCCACTCCCCTTAGGATTAAAGTTCAATTGTCAAACTTTAAAATTTCAACACATAAATTGGGGGTGCTACATATTCCCCCTCTGAAAATAAACACCGTCCTCGGTGTTATTATTTAACTACTAGAGTTCACTTAAACAAAAATGGATATTTTTCCATCATTTCAGCTTCCCTTTCCCAGGTAGCTTCTTCAGCAGTAAAGTGCTTCCACAGCACTTTTACTCTGGCCACTGTTCTGTTTCTCAATTCAATTTCTTCCCGCTCCAATATTTGAAGCGGTTCTGGCAGAAACTCCCCTTCTGGTTCCACCTGTACAACATTCCAATCAACTATGTGAGAAGCATCATGCACATATCTTTTTAATAATGAAACATGAAACACATCATGCACTCTAACATGGGGTGGTAAGGCCAGCTTGTAAGCCACTGGTCCCACCCTTTCTAATACTTCAAAAGGAACACAATATCTAGGAGCCAATTTTGCACAACTTCCGGCATACAGTGTGCTCTTTTTGGGTTTAATACGCAAATACACATAGTCTCCCACTTTGAATTCTCAGTGCACTCGTTTCTTATCAGCATAATTTTTCTGGCGATCTTGTGTTGTCTTGATGTTACTTTGTATCTGTTTCACAATTATTTCCATCTCTTGTAAGGCATCAGGTCCCAACATTAGTTTATCTTCTGGTTGGCTCCAGCTCAAAGGAGTACGACACTTTCTTCCATATAGTGCCTCAAACGGACTCATTTTAATAGAAGATTGGTAGCTGTTATTATAGGCAAATTCAGCTAAATGTAGATACTCTTCCCACTTTGATGGCCTATCCATCACATACATTCTCAACATATCCTCCAAAATTTGATTAGTCCTTTCTGTTTTCCCGTCAGTTTGAGGGTGATAGGCAGTACTAAAATTCAACTTAGTACCCATCCCTCCAAACAATCCTTTCTAAAACGCTGATGTAAACTTAGCATCTCGATCTGAGACAATTACCTTAGGAACTCCATGAAGCCTTACTATCTCCTTCAGGAAAACATTTGCTACTTGAGCTGTTCCAAAGGTAGATTTCACTGGTATAAAGTGGGCAGCTTTTGTTAGAGTATCTACTACTACCATTACAGAATCATGCTGATACTTGCTTTTGGGTAATCCTGTTATAAAGTCCATGGAAACTGTATCCCATTTCCATTCTGCAATTGGCAAAGGGTTCAAAAGTCCTACTGGATGTTGATGCTCTGCCTTAACTAATTGACATTCCATGCACCTACTTAAATATTCTGCTACATCTCTTTTCATTCTTGGCCAGAACAATTTATTTTTTAGTGTTGTTAACATTTTCTGATATCCTGGATGTCCTGCATATGGCTGTTTGTGATATTCATCCAGAATTTCTCTTTTTAAAGATTCTACATTGGGAATATACAACCTGTTTTTATAGCAGATCAGCCCTTCTTGATTTTGAGTGAAATCAGTTTTCTCTTTTTTCTGTAATTTCACTAAGAGTGTTTCATAGTATGGATCTTGATTGGCTACTTTTCTTACCAATTCTTCTACTTCCATCTGGGCACTACTTCCAAGGCTGTTTATACTCTGGAAAGCATTCCTACTTAATGCATCAGCTACCTTATTTTCTTTTCCCTTGATATGTTTTATGTCCATATAAAATTCACTTAGAAAGGACAACCATCTGGCTTGCCTTGCATTCAATTCAGTTTGGGAAAAGAAATATTTAAGACTAATGTGATCAATCATCAATGTAAACTTTTTCCCAAGAAGATAGTGCCGCCACATTTTCAAAGCATGGATAACAGCGGCTAATTCTAAATCATAGGCACTATAATTCTGTTCATGGATTTTCAGCTTCCTAGATTCATAGGCAATAACTGAATTTTCCTGCAATAGGACTCCTCCCAACCCCTCTCTACAAGCATCTGTACATACCACAAATTCCTTATCAGGATCTGCAATTTTCAGGATAGGGGCTGTAGTGAGTTTTTGCTTTAATTGTTCAAAACTGTTTTGGCATTTTTCAGTCCATACAAATTTAACACCCTTCCTTTGTAATGAGGTTATGGGATATGCTATAGCAGAAAATCTCTCCACAAATCTGCAATAATAGCCTGCAATTCCCATAAACGACCTAACTGCTAACACATCAGTTGCGACTGGCCATTCCTTAATGGCTTTGATCTTTTCAGGGTCAACCTCCAACCCTTTTTCAGAAATAATATGACCCAGATATTGAATTTTATCTTTATAAAATTTACATTTGCTGAACTTGGCATATAGCTAATTTTCTTTTAAATTCTGCAACACTATTCTTAGGTGTTCCTTATGTTCATCCTCATTTTTGGAGTAGACTAAGATATCATCTATGAACACAAGAACAAATTTATCCAAATACTTATTCAACACACTGTTCATCAGGCACATAAATGTGGCAGGGGCATTCGTCAAACCAAATGGTAGGACTACAAATTCGTAATGTCCATACCTAGTTCGAAAAGCTGTTTTGCTGATGTCTTCTTCCTTAATTCTGAGCTGGTGATAATTAGTCCTTAAGTCAATCTTGGAAAATACTGAGGCCCCTCTCACCTGATCAAAAAGATCATCAATTCTAGGGAGTGGATATCTATTCTTAATGGTCAACTTGTTTAGTTGGCGATAATCAATGCACATCCTAAAAGTTCCATCTTTCTTTTTCACAAATAAGACCGGTGCTCCCCACAGAGACACACTTGGTCTAATGTAACCTTTATTCAGTAATTCTTGCAGCTGCATCTTCAGCTCCATAAGTTTAGGCGGACTCATTCGATAGGGGGCTCGGGAAACAGGTGTGGCTCCTGGCACCAGATCTATGGAAAAGTCAATTTCTCTTTTGGGGGGGAGATGAGGAATCTCATCTAGAAAAACTTCTTTAAACTCCCTTACCACCGGTAATTCACTCAACATATTTTCTTCAGTTCTCGGTTCTACTTCTTCCACATGTACTGCATAAACTTGGTATCCTTTTCTAGCTGTTCTTTTCAATTGTAAGGTTGATATTTGTCTAACTGAAATGGATTTTGGTTTTCCTTTTAGTGTAAAAGGTTTCCCTCCTTCATCCACACAATGTAGGGTTTTATCCCAACAGTTCATCAGGGATTTCTTCTTTTCCAGCCAATCCATTCCTATCAGCAAATCATAGGACCCTAACGGCAATATGTTCAGATTTACTTCTGTTGGAAGACCATTTAACCGTATTGCTGTTTTGGGCAATTTATGCGTTACTTTTCTCTTAGTCCCAGTGGCCAGCTGTACCAACCATGACTGCTGAAAATTTTCAGGTTTAATTTTACATTTTTCTACAATTCCAGGACTAATGTAACTCAAAGAAGCACCTGGATCAATCAAAACAGTAATAGGTAGGTCAGAAATCTTACCCTCCATTTCCACCATGGTTGCTTGATGTTCTGCTTTCCAATTTTCCAAGGCTGCACTGATAGTTGGTATATTTCTGGCTATGTCATTTACTGTTGTCGCCTCTCTCTCTCTGCTGATCATATGAATATTTCGATGGGGGGAATCCCTCAAAATATGGGGTTCTCCACAACCCCCAACATTTCAAAGGTTCCTTCATCCTGACTGTCCCTTCCTTTTTATTGTTCCCTTCTACTTGTTTTGAAGCTACTTGGGACTGAGCAGTTTGGCTTTCCTTTGGTTTATTAAATTTTTTCCGCTGATGATCTCTGCCAAAATTCCTAAGATATGTTGGTTTTTGTCTTTTCCCCTTGAACTCACTCTTGTTCAACCAGCTCTTCCCTTGTTCAGCCTTTCCTTTAAACTGCTGATAGCATAATCTTGCTTTTCTAACAGCTTCGTCCATGGTTTTTGGGTTGTCAAACTCGATTTTCTCCTTGTATGCAGTAGGCAAACAATTCAAAAATCTTTGAACTTTTGCCTTCTCTTCCCTTATGTAGGGTACATATCTCAGTAGATTTGTAAACTTAGTAACAAATTCATCAATAGTGAGCTGTCCCAGCCTAAGTTCATGAAATTTTTTAGCTTTTTCATCATAGTAACGCTCATTCAAGTAGCGATTTTTGAACTTAACCTGGAAATCTTCCCAAGTAACTGTCTTTTCATCAATGGCATGGACCATTTTCATCTCCTCCCACCACAATGTAACTTTTTCTTGTAGCTGGTAAACGGCTAATCTGGCCTTCAAATTACTTTCATATTCATAGACCTGGAAATACTTGATCATGTTCAATAACCAAGCTTCTGCATCCTCCTCTTTCTCCCCATCATAGGAGGGAGGTTTGATCTTACGGAACTCTCCCTGCAATTCCTTTTTCTACTTTTGCTGCTGTCTAGTAGCTTCCTCTTCATCAGACTCATCCATCTTTCTCTTTCCGGAACCTTCGCCTTCTTGGCTGTTCCGGGAAGTTAATTCTCTGATGAGTTTTTCTTGCTCTTTGCTGGCCGATGACAACCTGTCATTCTGGCTTCTTAGTTTAGCCAATTCCCGTTGCAACCTGTGCAACATGGCCATCATCGTAGCGTTGGGATCTGGTGTAGAAAACTCATCCCGCAGATCCACATAAATCCCTTCACCTTCAGCCATTTCAACTGTACACACTCATAACACAGATTAGCAACATTTCTTTTTTAAAATAAAATTTTCCTAAAAAAAAAAACATGTAACAACAGTGAGCACAATAACGACTGCCCAAATTTTTTTGTAACTGGTGCTCCGATACCACTTGTCACACCTCCCAAAATTTTTTATTTTTTTTTTCTTTGCCCATTTATCACACCAGTCCATCCTAGGTTTTCTCCATTCTCAAACCATTTGAACTTTAATTAGGGTCAAGAGGTAGTAAATTCTCTTAATCTATTTATTATATTAACATTCAGAACCTTTGCCATTATCATTTTAAACATTTTTATATCCAAAATCTATATACAAAATTTTGATAATAATGATCTACCTTAGGCACTCTTATATTTAAAATTGTGACCCAATAGTCCACCTGTAATATCCCTCGCGTAAGCCACCATAAAGACTCATAAAATGAGGGTTATCAAATAATTAAATATTATTAATTATTATATTGATATTACATGACGAATATTCTTGTAATTCTTAATTATAAGAATATTGGAAGAATTATTTCTTAATTATTTTATTTAAAATAATTTAAATTCTTCTATGGAAATAAATTATATTTCCAAGTTGGTATATTTTATGAGTTTTAGAAATAATGAGTAATAGATTTGGAAAAAAGTATGGATAAGTGATATTTTTCTCATAAGGAAAAAGAAAATCTATCTTTAAAAATAAAATCATGAGGGATTTATGGAATGCTTTTCTGATTTAGGAAAAATCAGATTTATGGAGGCTTTATGGATTGCTTTTGTGATTTAGAAAAGATAGAATGATTTTATGATTTAGAAAAGATGGAATTATTTTATGATTTAGAAAAAAGTTGGAATATTTTTAGGATTTATAAAATATATTCCATTTTAATTAATTCTATTTTATTATAATCCCATGAGAGAAATAGAAGAAGGAAATGGGAGAATACATGGAGAATGGAGCCAAGGAAGAGGAAGAGATTATTTGAAGCATGCATCAAGAGATGAGTAACCATATTCTTTGAAAATCTCTTTGTTTGCATATGGACCCTGATTATATAATGATTGAATTTATTTGCAATAAAAATTTCAGTCTATTAAAAGCTAGATCTACACTTATTTACGCATTATTTTGATAAAACCCCAGGGGGATCTTGTTTAGAAGGCTGAGTAGTTCCAGATCTGGTATGGATCTTATGTTTCAGCCATATATCAGTTGTAGATCTGAATATTAACCTACATCAACTGAAGCTCCTCATATAAAATGATGTCAAGTCTTTCTACAGCTTTTCCAATTGTTTCTGCTATTATTTTTGAAGGATTCTTGCTCTTGCTTCAAGTAAATCCAATGCTTCTACAAAGGAACTTGATTATAGATCTAATTTCTTGATGCCATACTATAACATGAGTCTAATGGCTGATTTCTAGTGTCTTCCAGCAGAAACTGCGCAATTCCTAAAGGACGGTTTCTCTATTTACCAACTCTCTCCTTTAGCTGATTTTCAGCTAGTGTTGATTGTGGGAGATCTATTAAAACCTCTAAACTCATTTATTTTTGCTGAAACTTTTCTTGAGGTTTGACACAGCCAAAAATAAGGGAACCCAGCCCTATTCTACATTATTTTCACACTGGCTTGCTTATACAATGTCCTCCTTGAGCCTATTGCAGATTTTCCTGAGAGTGGAATTTAGCGCTTCTTCCTTGGTTGGTTTTTACTTCTCTTTTGGATCCATTGTTTAGATATATAGATCTAAAGTTCCTAAGAGCAGAAAAATCTAAGATGAGTGTGTCATTCCCACACTTGCTGTGTTCCACCATTATTCTATAGACAGAGTCTGGAATGGGCCAGGAAGCCTCTGGATTTCACCCTTCCTTGTGAAGGTGATGCATCTAGTAAATGCCCTGCCAGTCTATCTCTGGTTTAGATCTATTGGTGTAATTCCATATTTTTGTGATTCCATAGTGGAATATCTTAGGATATTCCCTACTAAGCCTATTTTTTCCTATTTGGAACATTACATACTTGTATGCAAGGAAATAATTATTGTGTTAAAACTCTTCAAAATGAATAGAAGAGAAAAATATATCCTTGTATGCATTATTGGATTATATTCTTGGAGAGGAAAAGGGGTAATCACATGCTTTATTATTTAAGATTATTTAGAGAAACATATATGCTTTTATGCATGGGAAAAATATAGTTTTGAGTATTCGATTTCTAGAGAAAACAAAGATGAAATCACATAATATTTATTGTGTTAGCCCTCTTTTAGGCAAAATAATATGTATTTTTCCAGCCTAAAGGGATTAGCTATGGTATTAGCTTTATCTTGGGAGAATATTATGCATAGTTATTGGTTATATTTTTTGGATGAGAGGGAAATGTCACTTTGCATGCATGAAATGATAAGTGGTATGCGGTTGACCCTTGGAAAAGAAATGTGTTTATTTTTCCATGAAATATTTCATTGGTTTCTTTTCGAAATAAATATATGTTTTACATGCAGGAAGAACAAGATATGTTATTGCATGCACAAAACTATAACTTGTATGTTAAATTTGTTTGAAATAGAGTTGCCATTGTTATACATAGTAACCATTATGAATAGATCTTGGGTGGAAAATATGTTTTTGGAAAAGAACATGTATTCACATGCATAAGTATAACATCTATTGCATTAATCCATTTTGAAAAGAAAACATAAGAGTAGGCAAAAAGAGAAATTTATTGTTGGGATAGTTATCTTGAAAATCTTGTTATGCATTTGTATGCACGGTATTATTATATAGTATGTTAGCTTTCTTTTGGAAATAATATGAAAGTGCATGCAAGATTTTGTTAGTGTTTGGTGGAAAGAGGATGCTTGATAGTGATTTATTTGTTACTAATGCATGTGAAATGATGTTAAATAAGGAAACTAATGTCAATGTGGTTATGTTTTATACATGCATCCAAATATTTGTTGAAGTGTCACAAATAGATATTGATTATTGGTTTATTAATATTTTATCTAATCATGATATCAAGTGTGCTGACGACAGCAATGGCAGGAAAGAAGGATGACTTGAGAAAAGGAAATTTCAAGTTCAACATTGTGGAAGATAAAGAGTTGTTATTCCATGTAGTTTTATTAGTTCCAATTGTACAATGATCCCCTGAAGGAAGCAGTCTGACTATAAAGACAGAGATTGTTGATTCATGGGTAAATGGTATCATGATGATTGTAATAGCTTATAGCTAGTTATGTTTCGTTTAAGATTATTTTTATATGTAAATTTTAGGACAATGGTCAAGGGATGGACTCCCTTATAACCATTGAGTGAGGGGTGACAACCCTTACAAGCGTTTAATAATAAAATTAAACGTTTGCTGGTTTTCACCCTACGGGGTTTCCAGGGTATATCGGTGTCTATTTATGTGATTGTTCATTGTGTCTATTTATGTGATGTTATATTATCAATTAGGTGATTTACTAATTGAGTTAAAATGATCATGGGATCGATGAATAGTTATAGCAGGAAAATTAAGTTAATATGCTACCACAAGGAAAATTAAGGGCTGTGTAACTCACTATTATTTTTACTCAATATTTCTCTATGTGATGATGATGGTTATTCCAATGGTTAATGCATAAATATAAAAAGTAATTTAGAAAGTTACACATTCGTAAATGTCGAAAAAATTTCCTAACTCTAAGTATTTTTTTGCGAGGTTATCGGGGTATGTTACAAATGGTATCAGAGCAAAAGGTTGCAACACTGGCGCCTTTTGAGAATCATTATGAAAAGAAGAAGTAGAGGTATGATGCTAGTGGGCATCATCTCAGGTATGAATTTAATTAAACTTGTAGTATACTGCAATTAACATGAGATGCATGTTGCATGATTAATGACTGCATGAAAGAGTAGACAGTTATAATGTTTCTTTAAAAGTTGTGCTCATGAAATTTGAATATGGATGTGGATAAAATAGAATAAAAATTATATTGTACCTATGAACCATCTTGAGCACTCACTGTTTATATTGCAGATTAATTACCAACCTTTGCATGCATAATATGAGAAAAATGATTATGGTGCATAAGAAAAAAGAATGGAAAAACATGGCTAAATTTATCATGAACTACCTATAAATAATGAACACACGTATGGTTGGTGTGATAACTAAATAATATAGAAGTTGGGTTTGACCCTGAAGAGGACAATGGAATGTTGAAAAAAATATATATATATATTTGAACGAAACTCTTTAGTTGTTAAAAATAAGCAACGAGTGAAATAGAACTCACATAGTGAACTTAAATTCAATGAAAAAATCATAGTAGCATAATTGTGGGTTCTCTTTCTTCATTTAGAGTTGTAGAGGAAAGTTTGCATTCCATGTGTTCGACAAAAAGTGGTAATTGAGATCCACGGTTTTGTTATTTTAAATAATTTCATCCGTGGAAGTTTTGAATGTGATTAATCTTTAATATCAAGGGGTTTTCATACCTTGAGATCATGTAACCCCCATGGTGATTCCAAGAAAAGGTTATGTTTAGAAATGGATCCATAATTTGGTCAAATTTCCTGATTAGACGCTGTTGTAGGGATTGTTGGTTCTGTTATTAGCATAAATTTTACCATTGATGATATTAATATGATTCATGATGTTCTAGAAATTCTAGTTTTACTATCTCTATGATAGTATAAACACATTTATGGAAACTTATTTCATCTCTGCTAACTAGTCCCTCAATGGCAGTAGATTGTATGCTTTCCAACTATTTGGAAGAATGCCTTATCCACCATATTTGCATGCTTGCAAATTGTTGTTAAAATTCCTCAATGGATGTAGATTGCATGCTTGAAATTTTTTTGATGGAATGTCAAATTGGTTGTATATTGCATGCTTGCACACTATTTGAAAAAAAAGTCTACAGTGATTGTAGATTTCATGATTGCAAATTATTTTCACAAAATTCCTCAATGGTTGTCGCTTATATGGTTGCAAGCTAATGGTAAGCGAAAAAAAAAAAGAATCACATTTTGTGTCTTAGTGTTCAATGGAACTATTAATTCTCTACAATATTGATGGTTTCTAAGGTGAGACCTTAAATAAAGTATCATGCTATGGTATGCAACATATGTTAATGTCTTTTTTCTAAGCTACATGATTATTATTATTATGTGGAAATTTTGAATGTATACAACCTATATTACATGCGATGAATTGTTGTCAATGTGCTTTGACAAATTGTGGACCCCATGTTGTGGGTCAAGTATAGATGCATGGTGTATATAAATATTCCTTTGCCTTAATGATAATATGCAATGGAAAATTATGTAAATTACAGTGGATTTGTAGACATTGACTATTTTTAGACATTTAATTTTTATTGGATTCAATGGTTATGGAAGCTATGATGGGATTGATGTAATAAGGTAATATTTTATTTTATTGTTGAGTTAATGAATACTTTAGTTGGGGTATTCAGGAAATAACTCTAGAGTTTTAGAAGACTTCTTGCCAGCTTATGGAAAGCTATTGGTGGTTAAGTTCAACATGGACCTTCCCTAAAAGTCACCTAAAATTCCCTAGGAGAAAATAATAAAGAGGAAATATTAACATAATGGGAGAGAAAGATTATGTTAATGACTTAGTTGGAGATAAATAATAAGTGGGGTAAAATAAAGCATAGCGGGAGAGAAAGGCATGCTTTAAAGAAAAAGAAGAGTATCTTTTTCGAAAAATATAAAACAAAAATGCCTAGGAAAAAAGGTTGGCAAACCTTAAAGAAAGACGCTGCTAAAAATCTGCTAGGAAGAAATCACCAAGGAATCAATGAGGTTGTTGATTCTAGTGGCAAGTAAATCTTAGCTCGGTGGGTAACTATTGGAGATAGTTCACGGTTGGGTTGAATATGCTGAGTTTCTCAATAATTCCCAGAAATTAACTAAGGTTAGATGAAATTTTGTCTATGTTATGTTAGAAATTTTCAAATTATCTAAAGATGTTGGATGTTACAATAGACTGTAAATTTCATGTCTCAAAGTTGTTGCATGTGCTATATTTTTGCATGCATGATATATTAAATTATATTAGCAACAATTTCGATGAAATAGGTTGTGTTTTTATGAGAAAATTAACATGTCATATATGACTGATCTATATGCATGCATAGAGGAAATTAATTGAAATATATAGGCGACTGAAATAACTCATGTTAGATAAAATAATGATTTATTGAACTTTAAATTCTTGACATATTAGAGGAACATGGCTGGAGATTAATGACATGAGTTTGAATTTGAATGAAATTACTGTGGGAGAGAAAGACAGTAATTTGCAAAGGAAATGGTTGGAGATAAATACCATGAGTTTGAATTAGATTGAAAGTATTGTGGGAGAGAAAGACAGTAATTTTCAAAAACACTAGTGGGAGAGAAATACTAGTGTAACTCCTAAATAAAATGCAATGTGCACTTGATAGAGTTTTTCTTATCATTTTGATGATTAAAGGACTAAGTGCTCCCTGAGTTTTTGTGAAAGTATTATGATTTAGGCATTATTTTACATTTCCTAAATAATTGGAAATGAAAATTAAAGGTTAATGTTCCAACAAGAGAAGAACATCGAGGACGATGTTCTCTTTAAGGGGGGGAGTTTGTAATATCCCTCGTGTAAGCCACCGTAAAAACTCTCATAAAATGAGGGTTATCAAATAATTAAATATTATTAAATATTATATTGATATTACATGACGAATATTCTTGTAATTCTTAATTATAAGAATATTGGAAGAATTATTTCTTAATTATTTTATTTAGAATAATTTAAATTCTTCTATGGAAATAAATTATATTTCCAAGTTGGTATATTTTATGAGTTTTAGAAATAATGAGTAATAGATTTGGAAAAAAGTATGGATAAGTGATATTTTTCTCATAAGGAAAAAGGAAATCTACCTTTAAAAATAAAAGCATGAGGGATTTATGGAATGCTTTTCTGATTTAGGAAAAATCAGATTTATGGAGGCCTTATGGATTGCTTTTGTGATTTAGAAAAGCTGGAATGCTTTTATGATTTAGAAAAGATGGAATTATTTTATGATTTAGAAAAAAGTTGGAATATTTTTAGTATTTATAAAATATATTCCATTTTAATTAATTATATTTTATTATAATCCCATGAGAGAAATAGAAAAAGGAAATGGGAGAATACATGGAGAATGGAGCCAAGGAAGAGGAAGAGATTATTTCAAGCATGCATCAAGAGATGAGTAACCATATTCTTTGAAAATCTCTTTGTTCGCATATGCACCCTGATTATATAATGATTGAATTTATTTGCAATAAAAATTTTAGTGTATTAAAAGCTAGATCTACACTTATTTATGCATTATTTTGATAAAACCCCAGCGGGATCTTGTTTAGAAGGCTGAGTAGTTCCAGATCTGGTATGGATCTTATGTTTCAGCCATATATCAGTTATAGATCTGAATATTAACCTACAACAGCTGAAGCTCCTCATATAAAATGCTGTCAAGTCTTTCTGCAGCTTTTCCAATTGTTTCCGCTATTATTTTTGAAGGATTCTTGCTCTTGCTTCAAGTAAATCCAATGCTTCTACAAAATAACTTGATTATAGATCTGATTTCTTGATGCCATACTATAACATGAGTCTAATGGCTGATTTATAGTGTCTTCTAGTAGAAACTGCGCAATTCGTAAAGGACGGTTTCTCTATTTACCAACTCTCTCCTTTAGCTGATTTTTAGCTAGTGTTGATTGTGGGAGATCTGTTAAAACCTCTAAACTCATTTATTTTTGCTGAAAATTTGCTTGAGTTCTGACACAGCCTAAAATAATGGAACCCAACCCTGTTCTACGTTATTTTCACACTGGATTTCTTATACAATGTCCTCCTTGAGCCTATTGCAGATTTTCCTGAGAGTGGAATTTAGCGCTTCTTCCTTGGTTGGTTTTTACTTCTCTTTTGGATCCATTGTTTAGATCTATAGATCTAAGGTTCCTAAGAGCAGAAAAATCTAAGAGGATTTTGTCATTCCCACACTTGTTGTGTTTCACCATTCTTCTATAGACAGAGTCTGGAACGGGCCAGGAAGCCTCTGGATTTCAACCTTCCTTGTGAAGGTGATGCATCTAGTAAATGCCCTGCCAGTCTATCTCTGGTTTAGATCTATTGGTGTAATTCCATATTACTGTGATTCCATAGTGGAATATCTTAAGATATTCCCTACTGAGCCTATTTTTTCCCATTTGGAACATTACATACTTGTATCCAAGGAAATAATTATTCTGTTAAAACTCTTCAAAATGAATAGAAGAGAAAAATATATCCTTGTATGCATTATTGGATTATATTCTTGGAGAGGAAAAGGGGTAATCACATGCTTTATTATTTAAGATTATTTAGAGAAACATATATGCTTTTATGCATGGGAAAAATATAGTTTTGAGTATTAGATTTCTATAGAAAACGAAGATGAAATCACATAATATTTATTGTGTTAGCCCTCTTTTAGGCAAAATAATATGTATTTTTCGAACCTAAAGGGATTAGCTATGGTATTAGCTTTATCTTGGGAGAATATTATTCATAGTTATTGGTTATATTTTTTGGATGAGAGGGAAATGTCACTTTGCATGCATGAAATGATAAGTGGTATGCGGTTGACCCTTGGAAAAGAAATGTGTTTATTTTTCCATGAAATATTTCATTGGTTTCTTTTGGAAATAAATATATGTTTTACATGCAGGAAGAACAAGATATATTATTGCATGCACAAAAATATAACTTGTATGTTAACTTTGTTTGAAATAGAGTTGACATTGTTATACATAGTAACCATTATGAATAGATCTTGGGTGGAAAATATGTTTTTGGAAAAGAACATGTATTCACATGCATAAGTATAACATCTATTGCATTAATCCATTTTGAAAAGAAAACATAAGAGTAGGCAAAAAGAGAAATTTCTTGTTGGGATAGTTATCTTGGAAATCTTGTTATGCATTTGTATGCACGGTATTATTATATAGTATGTTAGCATTCTTTTGGAAATAATATGAAAGTGCATGCAAGATTTTGTTAGTGTTTGGTGGAAAGAGGATGCTTGATATTGATTTATTTGTTACTAATGCATGTGAAATGATGTTAAATAAGGAAACTAATGTCAATGTGGTTATGTTTTATACATGCATACAAATATTTGTTGAAGTGTCAGAAATAGAGATTGATTATTGGTTTATTAATATTTTGTCTAATCATGATATCAAGTGTGCTGATGACAGCAATGGCAGGAAAGAAGGATGACTTGAGAAAAGGAAATTTCAAGTTTAACATTGTGGAAGATAAAGAGTTTTTATTCCATGTAGGTTTAGTAGTTCCAATTGTACAATGATCCCCTGAAGGAAGCAGTCTGACTATAAAGACAGAGATTGTTGATTCATGGGTAAATGGTATCATGATGATTGTAATAGCTTATAGCTAGTTATGTTTCGTTTAAGATTATTTTTATATGTAAATTTTATGACAATGGTCAAGGGATGGACTCCCTTATAACCATTGAGTGAGGGGTGACAACCCTCACAAGCGTTTAATAATAAAATTAAACATTTGCTGGTTTTCACCCTACGGGGTTTCCAGGGTATATCGGTGTCTATTTATGTGATTGTTCATTGTGTCATTTTAATGATATTAATTTATTTCATGATGTGATGTTATATTATCAATTAGGTGATTTACTAATTGAGTTAAAATGATCATGGGATCGATGAATAGTTATAGCAGGAAAATTAAGTTAATATGCTACCACAAGGAAAATTAAGGGCTGTGTAACTCACTATTGATTTTACTAAATATTTCTCTATGTGATGATGATGGTTATTCCAATGGTTAATGCATAAATATAAAAAGTAATTTATAAAGTTACACATTCGTAAATGTCGAAAAAATTTCCTAACTCTAAGTATTTTTCTGTGAGGTTATCAGGGTATGTTACACCACCTAGACATTCATGTATATAACATTGTGATACAATAGTCTACTTAAACATTCATATCTACAAAATCATGAAACCATAGTACCCTATCATTGTAAATGATTTGGTATACCACATAATGGTTATATATATTTAAACCTATGTATATCGGTCCTATGTATTTATACCTACATGTATGATTACCGATTGTGAAATGTACATTATACCAACCTATCGTTAAGCCGATATTATATTCACCTTTATGTATGATTAAGCCGATATTATCGATCGGTTTTGTTACGAATACCTCGTTCACGTAACCATAGTATTGGTCAAAACCCTAAACCGCTCTCTCTCTCACATTCAATTACCTATACTCACACGTATTGAAGATTTCCTGTTTCAGATTTATATGTAAATGACGGTTTTCTTGGCATGACAACATTGCGTGCCTGAACACGAAGAAATGGTACAAACAGAGATCGCCACAAGCTTCAGGTTGACGTGTTTCGGGTTCATGACTGTGACAATTCATTTCATCAATTGCCCAGCAGCTTCTGTACTGAAAATGCATTTCATCAACAGCTGGAGGAGGAAACGGGAAGGGTCATTTCGGTGAGGATAATCTCATGAATTCACCGGAAGTTCGCTTGCCAGGTACTCTGAACAGAATTTAAATAATGTTAAAACTGACAGAATGGTACCGAGGTTGCGGTTCAGCTTGATCCTTGTAATCCCCCTCGGGATTTCGTAAAACTCGAGGTTGCTGAAGTGTAAATGCGCAAATCCTTGAACTGGATTTTACAAGTACGTTTATCGATTTCGTCTTAGGGTTTCTGGTTCCCATTATTAACCTTTCATTGCCCAGGACTCATTACTGTTCATCTCATTCATTTCTTCTCGTTTTTTTCTGTTTCAAGCCTCTTGGAGTTAAAATTTTCTGAACTTGCATAGCCGGCTTGCGTTCCATAGCCAACAGACTGGTAATACCCCCTTACCTGGCTATTCCTCTTCCGCGTTCAGTTATTTGTGGATTTCCTTATATGTAGAATGCATCCTTCCTCTCTATTCTGTCCAGTCACTCTGATTTGGTTGTTTTGTGTAAGCTATTCTTATGATGCATTTCATGTTTGTTGCACAAATGCGTTGCATGCATTTCATGTTTGTTGCACAAATGCGTTGCATGTTCTAGGTTTTTAAATAAGGTGTTCTAGGTTCTGCCTTATGACGATTGAAGGGTTTTGATTATCCAGACGCAAGATCGTTTTCGTGCCTACAAATTTCATCCATGGCAAGTAACCCTATTCTCGTCGGGCATTTACCCTAGTCCCTGCTTGCTAATACTTTTATTTGCCATTTCCTCTATATTTTTATGGCGCGGCTGTGTTTGTTTTCTTTTTCATGGTTTATATACCTACTCTCGGCGTTAACCTCTACACCCTGCTAACTCGCATTTCCGGCGGTCTGGTGTGCAGGTTTCCCACGTACCGATTCTTCCAAGAGCGATTAGGGCGCGGCTACAGTTGTCAACTATCACAATTTTTTTTCCATTTATTCCAGTAAGTGTGCTGGGGTTCGGCCTTCGTGTTTGCAGGAAAGGATTAAGAATTGCAATCCTATCGATGTCATGCCCCCATAGTGCAGTTGTTTTGTCATTTCAGTATTCCTCAGCTAATATATCCTTAACAACTGAAGAAAACTCTGTTTAATAACATTTCTACTGTAAGATGTTTTTTTGTTTTCATTCAAGATTGTTCCTTTGTCGGTCGCATATCGGTTGACAGAACTTAGGTTAAATTGTGCAGGAGTACTCGGCCAATTTTCCAACCCTATGCACACGCATAAGCCCTTCTTTATCTAGTTTATGTTTTTGTGATTTACATTCGTGAAGTGAAATATTATTTCGTATTTCACGCCCATAACCCTAGGCATTAATCTAAAACGATGTTATAAATTTAAACGCCCTATTTTAATAACAATGTTAAACAATCGTGTTCCAAATTCCAGAACTATTACTAACGTAGCAGGAATTTTTATAGGCTGCAGGTGCTAAATAGTTCAATACCTTTGTATAGTATATTACCTCGACTATCTAACCACAACTGCTACGGCCTTCGTTATAGCCCGAAGATTCTTGCTGCATTTATGACTCTGGTTAATACCTATGTTTTACCATATATTTTTTTTTGTTGACTTCTCTTCCAGGTTGGGAAACGGATAATTTAATCATCGTGAAATTTCAATGGTTATCTTTTGGTTTTTATGTCCATTCATATGATCGGTCTCACGCTTATTTACTACTTCACCTTGCATATTTTTTAAATCTATAACGATTGGTTACTACCGTAAGTGGAGGTCATAACTTACTCGCATTAAAAAGTTATTAACGTGTTGACTCGGCGCTGTCATGAATTTTATGGTTGTGATATAACAATGATAGTTAATATGCAGCAGATGTACTATAGGTCATTCTCACATTGGTATCTCATTCATGTATAATACACACACTTATAATGGATTGATTATTATCTACTTATTTTAAAGATATTCTTGGTTAGTTGTTATTTGTTTATAGCAAGGTAAAAGGGAAAACAGAGTTCACGTAATAGAGTTAGTTTTTTTCACTCTTTTATCTACATTTTGTGAGTCATGTTGTTCTACCAAAATCATAATACATATGGTTTCATATGAGGTGCTCATCTTTTAGGGGAAAAATCTCCCCAGCCAATTTCCTAAGAGAAAACTATGAAGATTGAAAAATTTATTCATTTCTACTTTAGTTTCTTGCATGCTCAGTAAAATTTATTCATATAGATCTAGATCCACTATAGTATAAGGGCTTTAGAATTCTCTATGTATGCATAAAATAACATTATTATATGAAACAAAAGCAGATTAAAACTGAATCATTAAGTTTTTCTATGGAGATAAATATCTGTAGATTCAATCCCGTTAGGGTTTGGAGATTCTATAAGATTTTACTCTACATGTTGATATTTTACAACTATGCATAATGACAAAGGTGCACCCCCTTGAGATTCATTCTGCTAAATGTAGAACTGAAAATGAATATAAAATATAGATACTTTTGTTTTTATATGTAGCTAATTCATACTGATTTAAGTAGATGAAAACATCTCATTTAAAGACATACCACTCATGCAGTAGACCAACCTCCCAACCGTAGAGTTCTATTTTTCTCCCAGAACTCACCCCCGAGCTGAGACCACCTCCACCACAGATCAACCTCTGATCTGTTTTGGAGCAGCTTATTTAAGCTAATAGTTCCCCAAAGCCTGTTTCTAATTCTGCGTCCAGAATAGTAGGATGATTTTCTTCCTATTGGCCTAGGCTTCCCATTTTTCGGATTCTTTAAAGTTGTTTTATGCTTTTCCTCAGCTTTTCCAGCTTTTCACCTCTTCCCAACTACTTTCCTCATCATTGGGGAAATTTAGATTCTTCCTCAAAATCTAAATTAGAATTAATTCCTTTCAAGGATTTCTGAAGGATTTTAGGGGAATACTTGCCTTATCCATCCTCATGGATTTAGCAAGTGGTCTCTAAATCTCATTCTTGGTCCATATGCACACCAGAAAGTTTATTTATTTCCTCAACTAAAATATTGAATTACATCCATAATTTATTTATCCTTTGGGGTCCACTCCCCTTAGGATTAAAGTTCAAATGTCAAACTTTAAAATTTCAACACATAAATTGGGGGTGTTACACATTTCTCTTCGGCTAATATATCCTTAACAACTGGAGAAGACTCTATTTAGTAACATTTCTACTGTAAGATGTTTTTCATTCGAGATTATTCCTCTGTCGTCGCATGTCGATTGACAGAGCTCAGGTTAAATTGTGCAGGAGTACACGCAATTTTTCCAAACCTATGCACGCACATACGCCCTTCTTTCTCTGGTTTATTTTTTTGATTTACGTTCATGAAGTGAAATAGTATTTCGTCTTTCACGCCTATAACCCTAGGTATTAATCTAAAACGATGTTATAAATTTAAACGCCCTATTTTAATAGCAAGGGTAAACAATCATGATTCAAATTCCAGAACTATGGTCTACGTTAACGTAGCAGGAAATTTTATATGCTGTAGGTGATAAATAGTTCAATACATTTGTATAACATTTTACCTCGAATTTCTAACCACAACTGTTACGATGTTCCTTATAACTCGAAGATTCTTGCCGCATTTAGAATTCTGGTTAATACCTATGTTTTACCCATATTTTGTTCTCGTTGACTTCTCATTCAGGTTTAGAAATTGATAAATTGAAACATCGTGTAATTCCGATAGTTATCTTTTGTTTTATGTCTACCTATATGATCGATCTCGCTCTTATTTAATGATTCATCTTGAACGGTTTTAAATATATAAATCGATTGGTCACTACCGTAAGTGGAAGTCGAAACTTACTCGCATTAAAAAATATTAATATTTTGACCCGGCGCTGCCATGAATTTTATGGTTGTGATATAACAACGATAGTTAATATGTAGCAGATATAACTATAGATCGTTCTCACATTGGTATATCCTTCATGTATAATACTCTCACTTATAATGGACTGATCATTATCTACTTGCTTTAAAGATAATATTTGTTTTATTTTGTTGTTTGTTATAGCAAGGTAAAAGGAAAAACAGAGTTTCCCGTAATTAGAAGTAGTATCTACACTCTTTTCTCTACGGCTTTCTTTTGTAAGTTATGTTGTATTTCAAAATTTTATAACACATATGATTTCATATTCTGTGCTCATCTATTAGGGGGGCGGGGGGGGAATCTCCCTAGCAAATTAACTAGGAGAAAACTATGAAGATTGCAAAATTTATTCATTTCTACTTTAGCTTCTTGCATGCCCAGTTAAAATTTATTCATATATGTCTATTTCCACTATAATATAAGGGCTTTAGATTTCTCTATCCTATGTATGCATAAATTAACATTGTTATATGAAACGAAAGAAGATTAAAACTGAGTCATCAAATTTTTCTGTGGAGATAAGTATGTTTAGATTTAAACCAATTATGGCTTAAAGATTCTATAAGATTTTGCTCTACAGATTGAGATTCTACAACAATGCATAATGCCAAAGGTACACTCCTAATGGTTCATTCTGCTAAATGTAGAACTGATAACGAATCTACAATCAAATAAATATTTGTTTTTATATGTAGCCAATTCATACTGATTTAAGTAGATGAAGCATCTCATTAAATACATACCATTCATGCAGTAGACCAACCTCCCAACCGTAGAGTTCTATTTTTCTCCCAGAACTCACCCCCGAGCTGAGACCACCTCCACCACAGATCCACCTCTGATCTGTTTAGGAGCAGCTTATTTAAGCTAATAATTCCCCAAAGCCTGTTTCTAATTCTGCGTCCAGAATAGCAGGATGCTTTTCTTCCTGTTGGCCTAGGCTTCCCATTTTTGGGATTCTTTAAAGCTGTTTTATGCTTTTCCTCAGCTTTTCTAGCTTTTCACCTCTTCCCAACTACTTTCCTCATCATTGGGGAAATTTAGATTCTTCCTCAAAATCTAAATTAGAAATAATTCCTTTCAAGGAATTTTGAAGGATTTTAGGGGAATACTTGCCTTATCCATCCTCATGGATTTAGAAAGTGGTCTCTAAATCTCATTCTTGGTCCATATGCACACCAGAAAGTTTATTTATTTCCTCAACTAAAATATTGAATTACATCCATAATTTATTTATCCTTTGGGGTCCACTCCCCTTAGGATTTAAGTTCAAACTTTAAAATTTCAACACATAAATTGGGGGTGCTACACGTAGCTTGTTTATAGAAGAAAGAGGTTTTTTTATCACCAGCCTGCAACCAAAGATTTATTGATTTGAGCCTTCATTTTTCCTCTTCTTTCCTGTATGCTTTATACAAGTTCCAGTATAGTTATTTTTCCTACTCATGCTTCTCCTGGCTCACTCCATGAATGTCAATGTCAGTTTGGACTGCTTCCACCTTCCCTTTGATTTCATTTCTGACTTTTTCCGGTTCCCTATAGTTAAGTTTTGCCCAATCTTTAAGTGCCATACGCACCTTCTTCAACTTTGTTTCCCAAATGTGCATTGGGGAGCCCACAACGTGCTACAACCAAGGGGTAAGCATGATCTTTCTGGCTTCAGGGATATCACTCCACAACGGATTGAATCTAAAAGGGAAGGGAGGACTGATCTCCTAAGGTGGTGGTAGAGTAATGATCGGGCGGAAGTAGAGAGGATACGCCGGATGCAACGAACGATGAGAGACAAGAGGGGCAACCACAATAAAAGGGGTCCGACCTTTCCATTATGTTCCCGGCTCCATTATTCGATTGCTCGGTGAATATTCGGTTTTGGGGATGATATCTACGAGATCATGATTTTTGTATAATTCTTTCTAGTTGGCCTCTTGAGTGATCAGTATTAAAACTACCACCTCTTTTTTCATTGGCATGCATGATCAAGTTGAGGTCCCCTCCAATGATGATGTTTATATTACCCTTACTGTCTATAAATGCTTTCATGGTGCTCCAACATACTTCTTTATCTTTGTAATGATTTGGTCCATATATATTGTAAACAGTTACTGCAATGTTCTCTTGCGTATTCTGAAGATTGACTTTGATCCAGTCCTTGGTATTGGTGACATCCAGTTGTTTCCAAGCATTCTGATTCCAAATTGTAGGAATTACTCCAAAGGCACCTTTGTATTCCACCACGGTGCCCATCTAATTCTTCATTTTATTTATAATGTTCCCCATGTCTCTTTATCCTTATTTAGTTTCTTGAAGGTGAATTATGTCAGGCTTTTCTTGATTAAGAAGGTATATTAGAGCGGTGTTTTTAGAGGGATGCCCTAGTCCCCTACAATTCCAAGAGAGGTCTTTCATCATTTCAGGAATTCAAGTTGAGATATTATGATAGTTTACTTGGTGTAGATTTTATAATAAATGGTGATATAGTTTATTGTTAAAGCACCATGTGTTGTGAACATTCTTTTTTCAAAATAAACTCCAATTATGTTAATACTTGGTGTGGCTAGGCCAAGTGTGATCCCCTGAGTGAAAAAAATGATCTATTTAAGTTAGAAAATTGTTATTATAATATTAACTAATATAACTAAAATAATGAAAAATAATATTAATGAAAATAATGAAAAATGTTACATAGGTTATAATTTAATGTTTGTTGTGGATGGTAGAAAGCTTATTAATAAAAAAATATGATCACTACACTTTATTATTTTGTTTTTTCAAAATATGATTATTACACTTCATTATTTTGGTTTTTTTTTTTTTTAATATCATAAAATGCAGGGATTCTTGATTCTCCATATCTTTTGATTCCCAAGACTAATTCCATAGGCATTTTATAATAAGAGGTAAGAGATTGTGAACATTCTCTACTTAAACATGGTTAGACATTTTATAATTGGAAACAAGGTAAGAGATTGTGAACATTCTCTACTTAAACATGGTTAGACATTTTATAATTGGAAACAAGAGATTGGAAATCCTTCTCTCAAAACCATGGCTAATCAAGCCCATGAATATTCTATAGTTGGAAGACAAAGCTTGTAGACATTCTACACTTGAATTTTTTTGGAATTAGACATGAAATTAAAAGCTCTTATACTCTATAGTTAGACATTTTATTCTAAAAGAAAGAATTAAAAATTATTATTCCAATTAAAAACAACAATTTTAATAGTATTCCATATAAAAATGCATATGAAATTAAATATAAATTTTATTATAAATTAAAAATGAAAAATCAAATAAAATATGATTAAAATCTTTAATATATTTCAATTGAATTAATTTAATTCTAAATAAAAAATAATCATATATTTATTAATATAAATTAAAATTTATTTATTAAAAATAATAATCATCCAATTTTAATTTATAATTACCTATGATAAGTTTCTTCTCCCATTGCATCTAAATAAGTGTAACCATTGATTAATTTGGTTCTAAATCCAAATTAATTGCAAAGACAAAATAATCATATATTTATTAATATAAATTAAAATTTATTTATTAAAAATAATAATAATCCAATTTTAATTTATAATTATCTATAATAAGTTTATTCTCCCGTTGCATCTAAATAAATGTAACCATTGATTTCACTTTGCATAGAATAATGCAATTATTTATAAAAGAAAATAAATACTAAAAATTTATTAAACTTTTATTTCATTATGGAGCTGACAAAAATATTAAAAATTTATTTAAGGGCAGTAAGATAATGAAATGCGTTAAACAAAATCTACTTAACGGACAGTCAAGTTGTAGCTGGTTTAGTCCGCAGAGACACCAGGGGTAAAGATAGTTGCATTAGTTGCATCACATGAAGTTCAATCATGGAGCTGCATTAGTAAAAATATATTTATTCATAAAATCCACGCTGTAAAGGAGGTTCGGGCACTCACAAGCAAGCATAACCCTTTCTAAGGTTATGCCTTGCCTTCCCTCTGCAGCTTGTTTCTTGCATGGTGTAGCTATCGTCTATCCATAGAAAATGTATCGAAAATCAATTATTCAACGTACACTGCCAATTGCTCTACTCGGCATTACCCTCAGCTCCCATATATCCCCGTTATTTTGCCAGAATTTATGCACGATGTAGTTGCTATATTGGCATGTTACTTCAGAACCCAACAACTTTATCGATTCAAAATGTGAAGAAATATATTATCAAAAATAATGATAGATATATATCATAAATAATGATAATATTTGAAAAATTAAAATAAATTTCAAATTTATATATGAAAATTGTAATACAAATAAATGGTTTTCTTTCACTAGAATCATTTATTTTAGAATGAAAGGTTAATTTATTTAGCTAGGTTGTTGTTTTTTTTTTTTCATTGAGTTTGTTGCTATATTATATTTGAAAAAAAAAAGAATAGGGAGAAGTCCTTGTTACATTTTAATGATGGAGAGGACACTCATGGAGGGGTAAAATGACAAAATAATGAGCCTCCATTGTGGAAACTATTAGTACTATACTGCATTATAGATTCATGATATATTCTAACAAATTGCGAAAGCATGAGTGCAAGTTTAAAAGACACGAACAAAAGAGAAAGAGGAGGAATAAGGATTAATCAATGTTGATTGGTCGGTCAATTGAAGCATCGGTGTTGTCTTGATTATCATCTGGATTGGTAGTTTCTACATTGTTTGAGCTGGAACTTGGAGCAGAACATTTGTCTAGCATGTATCTCAGGATTTGGAGGGATTCTTCCATGTGAGCACAGTGATTTGAGGCGTTCAATAGATGCTACTGACCGGATTGTGCCTGTTTTTGGACGAAGGAAATATCCACTTGATGTTTTTCTTCCATGATCTTCAACTAACCACAAGTCAGTGCCATTTCTGCTTGAAGGTCTACACAATGGAAGACATTTTCTCTTCTCATGTTGGCACCAGAGGTCTGGGCAATGGATCGAGCAACGTTCAGTAGATGAATTAATAAGCTGAGTGGGTGCATGGAGAGGCCGGGGTTGTAGGAAAACAGTGTTGAAGAGGCAGTAAATAAGTTAAATTCTCTGAGCAACAGAGGGGGAGGCATAGAAGGGAGGTCGAGACTATCATAAGATATATCAGGTAGCGGAGAAGAAACGGGGACAGGGGAGACTAGGGAAACCACTGCAAACAATCGCTCGCAGGTTTGTCCTGGAAGAACAAGGACGCTATCATACCAAAGATAGAGAGAGGAGAGGAATGCAGGGTGCAGTGCAATCACATATGCAGGATTGATGAGGCATACCGAGGAGAGAGGGCATATAAATAAGAGAGGCACGAGGGATTAGCCGGAAGGTAGAAGACATGGGGCGAGCTTCACGAGGGGATAAGGTCATGGGTAAGGCATCACAGATGGTATGGCGAGATCTTGCTTGCGCTGATAGGATATTGAAGAGAATCATGCAGTCGGATATTGAGGTACAGGTAGATATCATGGAAAAGGAGAAAATGATGTGCCATCTTGGTAGAATAGCTGACCGACAGGTCTACTGCAAGCTTTGTTAGCTAAGATATCAGCTTGTTTATTATTTTCTTTGAGAATATGAAAAAAGGAGAGATATTTTAATAGCTTTGCTCATAATATGGCATCTGTCGATGAGTCTGCTGAGAGCAATATTGGGAGTTTTCTTAGCATTTATCATCATATTAACCATAATTGTGGAATCACTGAATATCATAAAAAATTGCATATTTAAGTTCTTGATGATTTGGAGACCTTTGAACAGAGCATAGGCCTCAGCTCTGTTGTTTGACAAAGAGCCAAACCCCCATTCAAAGGAAGCCAAAATGCAACCATGTTCATTCATAATAAGACCTCCAACCCCATCAATGCCTGGGTTAGCCTTTGAGGCACCATCAAGGAAGAGTGCAATTCTTTTATAACCATCCATACACTCGATAAATTGTTTCTCCTTGAGTCTTATAATGGGTGAAATCCCGAATTGGGAAACACTTTTTGGTGGATGGCTAGAATTTGGGTGAAATTTTTAATTTCTCGTCCGAGAAAATAGTCAACTCAATTTCTCGACCAAGAGTTTTTAAAACTCTCATCCAAGATATTTTTAATGTTTCGCCCGAGAGTTTGATTGGGCTTGACCAGAGTTAAAATACTCTCGGACGAGAGTTAAGTATTTTTTCGTTCGAGAGTTGTATTGACATAAACTCTCGGACGAGAGTTGGAAAACTCTCAGCCTAGAGTTTTTTTAATTCTCGTCTGAGAGTTTTATTCTTATAAAAAAACCTAAAAGAGTTGTCTCCCCCGACATTCTGCACTTTCGTTTCTATTCATTCTACACTGCAACTATCGTTTTGGATGGAGCATTCGAGCCATCGTGAGCACGAGCACATAGATTCTTCTAGCCAGGTAAGTCTCTCCACCTTTCTCCTTGAAGATATCGAAGGAAGGTTTATGATTTTTTTATTTTTTTATTTATTTTTTTCAGAAATGAAAGGCATGATTGCAAACACCCCATGCAACGGTACATTCTTCACTTGTTGCACTTTCTTGATTTTCCTGACACTCAATACAGAGTTCCATAATGTGATTTCTACAAATTGCACAATTGTCAACCACAATATCCCACGCCCAAAGGGCTACAACATTCCACTTCTTTATTTCGAACCACAATATCCCATGCCCAAAGGGCCACAACATTCCACTTCTTGATTTATAGCTGGAAGTGCTTGCTCTGGATTGAGAGCTGGAACCCTCGCCAGAGGGCACAAGAATCATATCTACGTCTGTTGAAGCCATTGTCTGTTATAAAAAATTCTAAAGTAACAAACCCTGGCAACGGTGGCGACAACTGGTGATCTCACTCAGAGACCAACGACTGGCTAATGTTCAAAATCTAAGCTCATTTAAGACAGAATAGTTCTTAACACATTGTTTGCGAGATCTCTTACTTCCCGAATGAGCTTCCACTTGGACTACCAACTTAGCAACCAGAGAATCCTGATTATGTTGTCCTGTATATAGTCATACAATATCTTATGGTCTTCATGTATCTCAATTATTTGTTGAAGAGAATTTAGTTCTTTTCTTTTTTCCACATTGGGGGAAAATGTGATCCTTTTTACATTTCATCTTGGTTTTGTCTTTACATGGCCCTTGTGACCGCTTCCTGCTATACATGATGGGTTCTTTTCTTGGGGCTTGTGTTGGTTGAATAGAGGTGGAGGTAATATCGCTCTTTCCTCTTCCTCACCCAGGGGCTTCCTTCTCCATTTTTTTTTTACTCACGAGATATTTTCAACACTGATTATCTTTGAGAAATTGATCCCAAGTCTTTTCATACTTCTCTTGTTCCCATTCTCAGATTAACTCGGTGAGGCCACGGTGATATAACGTTCTCTGCTCATTTCTAGGGTGCTTCTGAATTAGCTTTGTGATTTTGGTGAATCAGATAGTATGGCACATTTAACATTTTTCTCCCCTAAAATGTTGCAAGGTTCTGATGTGGTATAAGTAAATGAGGTTTAGTATTCCCTCAAAAGTCATATATGAACCAAGAAGGTTAATTCATATCAAGGATGTTTTCACCAGGTGTTATCCATTCCTCTAATTATCCTGCCATTTTAAACTTTTGTTTGCAATTTATACAAAATTTCATCCAAATGGTCAAAACCGAGTCTTACACCACTAAAGATTTTTGGGCACCATACCTGCTGAGATCTTTTATTCTCAGTGCCTTCTTATAGGTTCCTAAATTATCTATTCATTTTGATGGAAAATTTCAATAGTACAACTCTGATGCCATGTAAAAATTGCATCTCATGGTAGTGGATCTGCACTCATAGAACTCCAGCTCTACAACTGAATCTGAAACCTTTTGAAGCAGCTATCAAAACTTCACATCTGCAAACATAAACATGTTGTATTGAATATAATGAGTTTAAAAAATAATGGATTTATGTTTAGGGTTTCATTCTTTGTTTGTTTTTTTCTTTTATTGTGGATTTAAAGAATATTTTAGGATAGCTTGATTTTTTTAAATATTTTTTGAGAAACAGGGGTAGTAATGATGGCATTTCTTTGAGAAACATGGAGGTTTTTCCCAAAATGGGATGACTTTCTCCCACAATACATTACCTATACAAATGAAGGAAACCCTTTCCAAATATGATACTTTTGATGGGGTTTTAGTTTATGATGTGTTTCACCTAGTAGCCACTTTTTGACATCATGTTATTTGTAATGTAGCTTTTGAGCACAAATTTTGACCTAGAAAAACTATCTACCTCTTTGGTTAGGGAAAACCATCAACTGAGATAAATATGAAGAAAAGTGAATCTAGACTCCATTCATAATCTAGATTAAAGGGAAATACCTTTCTTAAATAAGTTCCTTTTAGCCCATGGGAGTGTGGTTCAGAAGCAAGTTGGATAGTAATCACACTTGTATTAATTTTGTGACCTTGGTCAAACGTCTCCCCTTGTCACGTCTCCCAAACCCATTTTTTTTTTTCTCTATATCATGGGATTTTTGTTATTATTTAGTAACATCCACTATACCTCATGGTTACTCCTCCTAATTTTCTTAACTATTCTTCTTTAAGTGATTCATTTTACTCTGAATGAGATTCAACATATCTCTCTTAAGGTCTATATTTATAATATGTCTATATTCATCACCCCTATGATGAGTTCATATAGTAGACTTTATATCTACATAATTTACCTTGTATGTCTCAGGTTTTCTGTACAGGATGATCACTAGGCCCTTAATCAAACTTCCCAGTTTGTCGGCCTGCTAATATTTTCAATATGTAAAGTTTCAGCATCGAAGTATAGATGTATACCTCCTCGCATACATCTATCTCTACGCAGTTCACCACCATTGCTCCACTACCTTCCTAGTAGTTCTATGGATGGTAACCAGATGCTCTGTTCATGGTATTTTACACATGCTTACAATCTTCCCTCACACAGACTGTTATTACACAATAGATTTTGCAATAGGCTTTTTCCCCCCTTATTTGTCTATTATAACCATTCAGCATGTATGACACTATGGTACAGATTCAGCTGTTCCATGGAAACTAGGAAACAGCTCCTCTACTTCACTCCAAAGGAGGGAGAGAATACTGAAATGGATGGTTTTGAATCCCTAGTGTTAGATCCTCGTACTTAGTTAGGATTCAACTTCTACTTCCATAGGGGTACCATTACCTTTAATAGAATACTGTAACTTCTACATAGCTGAGGATTGTTGTTCCCACTTTCTGTTATTGAGCACAGTGAATTCTGTACCATCAGTACTGTGATGATAGATTTAGTTGTTTGGAACTTAATGTTCATGGGTACTGGTTTGTTAACATCTTCTATTTATACACATAGAAATTAAATACTCCTGTAAAGGGTAGCCATCTATACCTATCCATAGTTATTATATTGGCTGCTCAATTGATCTATCATCTCAAACCTCATTATTTCAATGTACTTATCTCTACACTCAACCATTTGTCTCTTCTGTCAATAGCTGTTGTTGCAATTACATAAGTTACTGAACCATGAATCCATCTAACAGTTGCATAATGCAATATAGCATAACAATTCATACATTCCATAATGTACTATAACATCACAATTTCATAAATTGCATAAAGGAATGTAATATCACAATTTCATAAATTGAATAAAGGAATAGAACATCAAAATTTCATAATTTGCATAAAGGAATATGATTAACACAGACTTACATATATCCCCCAAATTTATGCATGCACACCTCTACTATGACCAGTCCTCCCAACCTTAGAATCCTCTTTATCTCCCAGGATTCACCCCCGAGCAGAGATCCTCCCCAGAACAGACTAACCTCAATCTGTTCTGGAGCAGCTTATTTAAGTTGTGCTTTCCCCAAAGCCTGTTTCCAATTCTGCGTCCAGAATTTCAGGATGCTTTATTCCTGTTTAGCCTAGGCTTCCCATTTTGGGACTCTTTAAAGATGCTTTAAGCTTTTCCTCAGCTTTTCCAGCTTTTTCTCACCTCTTCCCAACTACTCCTCTTCATTGGGGAAATTTAGATTTTTCCTCAAAAATCTAAATTAGAAATAATTTCTTTCAAGGATTTTTTGAAAGATTTGGGGAAAGTCTTTTTCCTTTTCCATTACCTCATGGATTAGGCATGTGATCTCACTTTCTCATCTGGTCATGGTGCATGCACAATATTTTATTTATTTTTCATAATTAAGTATTTAACCATATCCACATAACAATTATCCATTGGGGTCCACTCCCCTGTGGATGTATGTTCAAATGTCTAATTTGAAAAGCATAGAACTTGGGGGTGTTACATATTCCCCCTCTGAAAATAAACACCGTCCTCGGTGTTGACAACTATCGACTTAGTTCATTTTTGAACTTAATTATGAATGCTTTTCCATCATCTTAGCTTCTCTGTTCCATGTAGCTTTTCAGCAGTAAAGTGCTCCACTGCACCTTTACTCTAGCTACTGTTCGTTTTCGCAATTCAATTCCTTCTCGCTTTCATCTTTGAGGCGACTCTGGAAGGAAATTCCTTTTCTGGTTCCACCTGGACCACATTTCAAATCAATCATGTGAGAAGCATCATGTACAAAAATTATAACGTTTCCTTTCCAACAAGGAGACATGAAATATATCAGGAAATTTAATAAGCAAGGGCAGGGCTAATGTATAAGCCATTAGTTTCCAGCAGAGTATTCTCCTTCCTCCACTCTATTTACTGATGCCTTATGCAGTTGGTTTTCTTCCTACTTCTTTGCAAGAAGTCTGTATGGAAGATCTTTTATTCTGGTTTCTCTGTCCACAATTCATACCAATGTAAGTAAGATCAGGTACATATAATTGATAATTCACAACAGCATTCTGCATTTCAATAACTTAAGACATTCAGTTATTAATCAAACCGTTAAGATTCATAATAGTTTAGTGTACTTTTAGTACACTACTTATCCTTCCTTGTTTTGCAGTGAGATTCTTTCCTCACTCAACTTGGTCCAGTTCAACTTTTTCTGGATTTTCTAGGTGATTTATCTTCACCTTCTTCCTCTTTGTTTCCAGAGTGCGCAATTTCCTGTTACACACTTGGCTAAACAATTTTTCAACTTTTTCATTAGTACTCATAAATGAGAGAAAACAATTTTATCATATGTATGGTTATGCTTACCCCTTCTCATTTTATAGCTATACTTCTAGTATCTGTTCATTTTTTTTTATTTTTTTTTTCAATCAATTTAATTAGAAATACCCAGACTAGTCAATAATGTCTATAATTCAATTCTTCAAAACTTACGTGAAGAAATTTGGATCTCATGGGTTTCCCTCACACCCAAGTCCAAATACAGCTCACCTTCTTTTCTCTCGGTTTGTAGCTGTATGATTTCACACTATTTTCTTGTCTTAAATTTTAAGACTCAAGAAAATTTAACTTTAATAAAATTTACACCAATTAAAATTTTATAGTGTGAATACATGTTTCCTTTTATAGTGATAAATGTAATTTCTATAGTTCATCACATTCACAAGTATTAATACTTGATAATGTCAAAAATAAATTTGACACAGTTTCCCCTTTTCTATTTCTCTCATAGGCTTATATAATAAAATTAATTAAAATGGAATCATAAAAGTATTCCAATTTTTTTTATTTTTTTTTCATAAAAGAATTCCTTCTTTTCTAATGCATAAAAGCATTCTATTTTTTTTCTAACAAAAGCAACTCATAAATCTCTTATTGTTTTTTTTTTTATCTATATTTGTTTTTTTCCTTAAGAGAGAAATATCACTTCTCCATATTTTTTTTCCAATTCTATTTCTCATTATCTCTAAACTCATAAAATATATCAACTTGAAAATATAATTTATTTCCATGAAAGAATATAAATTCTTTATAAATAAAATAATTAAGAAATCATTCTTCCACTATTACAAGAATATTCCTTCTTAAGTAAATCATCAGGAAATTTCAATTTATCCCTTTATTCATTCATGCCTAACTCCATGTAATGGTTCCACAATTACTAAATCAACCATTTACTGTAACTAAACTTGTACTCTTATTTTCTTTTTATTAGCAGTATACATGCCTCTATTAAATATACATTGTCCCCCAACTTTTAACCTCAGTTCTAATTTTATACATCCATTTCTTAACCTTATCCTGAAGGTTAATTTTTCTATAGATATACATTCTTGCACACATAATTAATTATGCTCAATTCCACCATATTGTATATATATTCCCATAGAGTGAAACATATAAAATTTCCTTTATAAAGCTTTTTTCTATATGAACCATTATATTTCATATCATTAAATTCTCCACTCTTTTTTATATATATATAGAACCACTCTATATATATAATCCTCAATATAATATACAATTTTGGTAATTTAAATCCCATTTTATACCTATATATATATATGAGTGTTGTCCTACTCACTCCAACCAATTCCGGGAATTTATTAGTCCACTTTACTAATCCAATATATATATTTTTATATATATATATTCGATATTCTACCCATAGATATCTAAAATGCCACTTTATTAAATCCAACATAGATATCAAGGTTTATTGATGATATATGGGGTATTTATGATATATAATCTTTTGCACATATTTTTAAAGCTTTGCCATATAACCTCAATGATTAAACCATTTCTTAACTGATTTCAACAATAGTTTTCTTTTTATACCTTCCTATAAGTCATACCTACATATATCAATACCACGTATGTTTCTTTTATCTATAGATATATATAAATCTCCTTGATAGCATCTCTTGAGTTCACATAGATAGATATATATATATATAAGTCACATATAAAAAAATTAATTTATATTTTTTTTAAAGTTATATATATATACACTGCCATACCAATTTTCCAATACCCTCTTCTAACTTATATATATTTCCACCACCTAAAATTTTAACTTCCTTATAGATTACCGGCGTATATCTATGAATCCACCCACTTATAGTGGTAACACCCTATAAATGGGAATATAGTTAATTTTTAAATCCACATAGGTGGGAATATATATATATATATGTCATTATATATATACCACCTATACTACGCCCATGTGCTTTTTATAAATGTTTATAAAGTGAATTTATAAAACATTATAAAACAAATTTATATTGACATTTATAAAACATTTATAATTCACCCATATAAAACATTTATAATTTATGAATCGATAATTTATCTGTTCACCCATATAATTGTGAATCCTATTTCTAACCATGTGTCCACATTTATATTAATTTAATATCATTAACCCACATATATAAACATGTGTAGGGGTTATATATATATATAGAGATCATTGTTTCATACGCATATGGTTCATATACATATATATAGGGCACCTATACCTATATATCTATATTATATACCTATGTTAAACCTTTCTAGACCACGACCTTTGGCCGCGCCATATAATAATTACATATAATCCTCACGAATATATATCATCATCTATATATCATTACGAATTATATATCCTTTGTATCCTTCCGAATATATAACATTGTAAAATACTTATGAATTCTAATTGGACATCATTGACAGCTCAATACGTCGGATTAGGTTTTTGTTTGTTTTCCACATAATTACAATTTCTTTCGAACCAGCTTGTTCGATCCTGACTGAAGTATTTGAGTTATAGTTAACATTTTTAACGGAGATTTATTCACCCTCACGCGTTACATTACATAACACTGTCACGCCTTTGTTGAATAAATGGTATAAGATGGAATTTTTTCAACCTTACGTGTTACATTACAGGTGGTTGACCGGATTGTTTCCACACGGTATAATTAAGTTATTGTATAATCGTATTCTTGCAGGTCGGCGACGAAGAAACAAGGCAATGCAAGCACAAATCCGCGGCCGAGAATCCTTCAATAGCCGCGGCAAGTAATACGGCAGTGAACTCCAAGGATTTTCCGAGGTACTGTAACCGCTTCAGCACCTCCGCCGTGTCTAGCGCGCTAATAACGGAAGACAACACGGTCTCGTCCGGCGACGAAGAACCCCCGTTTCATTTCGACGCAACCTTCGACCAATTTGAGTTTGCGATGCCATGATTACGTCCCTGCAACCACCCGCCGACATTTATCTAGCTCCAGCGTACTGGGCTGAAGTGTCTATTACACGTTAACTCGGGTTAGTGTGTGAACTTCCATCTGCACACCGAGTGGGCGTATTGATCCCAGAAGGAGGTTACGGATCGCCGACGCACCTCGTCTCAGACCTACCATAGGTTGGACGGATAGCACTACAATTTGACAGATCTACTCCTCCAGGTACAGTGAGCGCCGTGTCTCTCTGCCCTCGAGTACGCGTTCTGCCGACTCAGCAGACCTGCAGCATTCGGCCTAGGGATTCCAATTTCCCTCTGGATCTGTTTCCCTCTGGATCTGTGGAGTTTTAGGGTTTCTGGAGCTCTTTTTAAATCCCAGCTCTTTCGCAGCTTAGATCGGAACAATGTGTAATTGCAACTTCTACTCATCACTGATGGGTGTGGTCGAACTCTATACAGGGTTCATCTTCGATTCTTACGTAGTTCTGAGTTTCGATGCATTATAACGTAGTTTTTTTTTTTTTTTTTCTTCGTGGTTTAATGGAGTATTCCGGTTTTACATTTTTGCAGAATTGTATATTTCGAAGGGAACAATCCCTCGATTCCCCAGACGAGAGACCACGCTGTTCTCAGCGCTTCTCACTTGGCAACGGGGAGTTTAATTTTATCCCTTCATAGGGCGAGTATTTATCTACTCTTCCTAACTGCTCGGCTACAAACCCTAGCTCGTTAGCTGAGTTCTGGCGAAGTCATTTCTTGACACAGGGTCTGCCTTCACATTTCTTTTTCTTCTTTCTGTGATACTCGTACATAAGTTGTTTTGCATTTAGTTTAATATACCAGGCGCAGCATATAGACAGCCCTGGATTTATATTACAAGCGGTCTAATAAGAGCGTTCTGATATCACAGGATATCTCTCTGCGCAGACCTGTACAGCCTATGGTTAAATACAGTTGTGATGTGTTTTGCGTCGCTGTATAATTTCTCCTCGCTCATTCCAATATCTCCTAACCGATTTCAATTTCCAGGTTCATACACTTTGTTACCGACCGAAGGGCTCGGTTTGACAGAAATAATATTTTGTTTATGTTTGCTGTCCTCTATTCCTGTAGTTTTGACCGGGAGTTTGTTTAATCATTCATAGGTTTTACCGTGAACACCTATAGTTTGTATTGACGTTCCCTTCAGATTCTCTTGTATGCACTTATAGACGTATAACTCATGTTTATTAAATCTTTTGTTTTATTTCTCGTGCTCGAAATAACCTCTATCGATAGGGGAAACGTATTTGTGGTTCCCGGTATGACCTATAAAGGTTTCATATATTTTCGCCTTTCCATTTCTATTGTACTATAGCTGTTCATTTTGGTACACATTTCACCTATAATTTGATTTCTGTATACTTCATCTCCTAGGATTTCGGTGGAGAGCTATTCTAGTTGTTAAAAACGTTAATCGCCTATCATAATTCACCCAGCCCTAATCGCCGGGTATGATCTGCGAAGTACTAGCCGACTGTAAAATTTGATATACGTCCACTAGCTGACCGTGGAGTCGTTGCTGTGGTTTAACCTAATTTGAAAGTGCGTTGTATTTTGTAAGTTAGTATAGTGTGTATTCATATGTCTTATTCGCCCATACTACTCTTTAACAATCGTGGCTCCAATAGTCTCGATTACCCTCACGGCCTTTTTATTTATTTAGAACCAAAGTCATATATATATAAAGTGAAATTTTTTAATCCGCGACTTTTTATGCTTGTTCAGCTTGGAGAGAGAACTACATATCCTCCTAAAGTTTTATTATTGATTCCGCACCATGGTTTCAAAACTTCTATTAGGTTAATTGATTTAATGTTGCAAATGCATATAGAGTTTCAATATTATGCTTACATATATGGACTTTGTAGATCCATGTCTCTGTGGTATCAAAGTGAATTAAATGCTTTTTGCGCCATGTATTTACTCCACCAATTTGGAGGTGTATGCATTCATTCGATAGTGTATGGGTAGTTCAAACTTTACACATAAATTCACTCTTTTACCCTAATACTTAATTAAAAGGTAAGAGATGAATTTGGTATACAAGTGTTCTATATGAATTTTAAATATTGAATCACTTAATTAGTATTGCTTTAATACTTTGGTTAGCAGGAATAAGTATTATAAAATCATTGTCTTTAATCTATATGGTCCAGTTACTATATGTCTATATATGCATTCTATAGTGCATGACCAGGAGACTTTCATAATAAGTTAAATCATTTAATATAGTACTGGTACCAAAGATTAATGATGATTTTTTTTTCACAATGCAATAGATTCACTTATCAATGTTATAGTTATAGCATAGAGATTTCTTCAATGTCCCATTCTATTGCTCCTATTTGCTTATTATTATTTTTTTTCATACAATGAAACTTTAGTCCTGCTATATGTATTCTCTAGCACATAAGACCCCCGGTGTCTACAGAGATCAATAATTTATTTTCTGGTCTACTATTAAGTTATATGACTACCATTTAGACCCTGGTTTAAGCTGGTATTCTAGCTTTATATATATATATATACGTATACTTGCTATGACTACCATATATATATAGAAGATCTATATATTCCATAAGTCTCATATAGAATAGCATATATTCATTATCTAGAAGATTTTTTTTTTTTTTTTTTTTTTTTTTTTAAGTTTCATATGCAAGTGTTTTTACTTTCTTTACCTCAATTATGCTACACTATCATTCTAATATTCTCAAGTATATATGCTGTTACCTTGTGTCTACATAAATAAGAGAATATTTCACTTTCCATAGAGACTAAGTAACTTCAACATTGATCTTTTCTAGTGTATTAAGATGGTTTCAGTATCTTAACTTTAAGCACACTGTACTTGCTTTTACATAACGATGATAGTAGGACAATAGATAAATATGTCATTATAAACCTATTATAGGTTTAACCATTCTGGTTATGAGCCTCCTCATACTACTCCTTCACCACCATCTGTTACATATATACCTGAAAGTATATCCAAGATATTTGTATACTCGAAGTACTATTTTTAATATTCATAAATTTTATAACAATTAACCATTTCCTTGTGAGCACATATCTTGCCCAATTTTTGAACTTTAGCTCCGATACCATTTGTCATGTCTCCCAAACCCATTTTTTTTTTCTCTATATCATGGGATTTTTGTTATTATTTAGTAACATCCACTATACCTCATGGTTACTCCTCCTAATTTTCTTAACTATTCTTCTTTAAGTGATTCATTTTACTCTGAATGAGATTCAACATATCTCTCTTAAGGTCTATATTTATAATATGTCTATATTCATCACCCCTATGATGAGTTCATATAGTAGACTTTATATCTACATAATTTACCTTGTATGTCTCAGGTTTTCTGTACAGGATGATCACTAGGCCCTTAATCAAACTTCCCAGTTTGCCGGCCTGCTAATATTTTCAATATGTAAAGTTTCAGCATCGAAGTATAGATGTATACCTCCTCGCATACATCTATCTCTACGCAGTTTACCACCATTGCTCCACTACCTTCCCAGTAGTTCTATGGATGGTAACCAGATGCTCTGTTCATGGTATTTTACACATGCCTACAATCTTCCCTCACACAGACTGTTATTTCACAACATATTTTGCAATAGGCTTTTTCCCCCCCTTATTTGTCTGTTATAACCATTCAGCAGGTATGACACTATGGTACAGATTCAGCTGTTCCATGGAAACTAGGAAACAGCTCCTCTACTTCACTCCAAGGGAGGGAGAGAATACTGAACTGGATGGTTTTGAATTCCTAGTGTTAGATCCTCGTACGTAGTTAGGATTCAACTTCTACTTCCATAGGTGTACCATTACCTTTAATAGAATACTGTAAATTCTACACAGCTGAGGATTTTTGTTCCCATCTTTCTGTTATTGAGCACAATGAATTCTGTACCAGTAGTACTGTGATGATAGATTTAGTTGTTTGGAACTTAATGTTCATGGGTACGGGTTTGTTAACATCTTCTGTTTATACACACAGAAATTAAATAATCCTATAAAGGGTAGCCATCTAGACCTATCCATAGTTATTATATTGGCTGCTAAATTGATCTATCATTTCAAACCTCATTATTTCAATGTACTTATCTCTACACTCAACCATTTGTCTTTTCTGTCAAGAGCTGTTGTTGCAATTACATAAGTTACTGAACCATGAATCCATCTAACAGTTGCATAATGCAACATAGCATAACAATACATACATTCCATAATGTACTATAACATCACAATTTCATAAATTGCATAAAGGAATGTAATATCACAATTTCATAAATTGAATAAAGGAATAGAACATCACAATTTCATAATTTGCATAAAGGAATATGATTAACACAGACTTACAGATATCTCCAAATTTATGAATGCACACCTCTACTATGACCAGTCCTCCCAACCTTAGAATCCTCTTTATCTCCCAGGATTCACCCCCGAGCAGAGATCCTCCCCAGAACAGACTAGCCTCAATTTGTTCTGGAGCAGCTTATTTAAGCTGTGCTTTCCCCAAAGCCTGTTTCCAATTCTGCGTCCAGAATTTCAGGATGCTTTATTCCTGTTTAACCTAGGCTTCCCATTTTGGGACTCTTTAAAGCTGCTTTAAGCTTTTCCTCAGCTTTTCCAGCTTTTTCTCACCTCTTCCCAACTAATCCTCTTGATTGGGGAAATTTAGATTTTTCCTCAAAAATCTAAATTAGAAATAATTTCTTTCAAGGATTTTTGAAAGATTTGGGGAAAGTCTTTTTCCTTTTCCATTACCTCATGGATTAGGCATGTGATCTCACTTTCTCATCTGGTCATAGTGCATGCACAATATTTTATTTATTTTTCATAATTAAGTATTTAACCATATCCACATAACAATTATCCATTGGGGTCCACTCCCCTATGGATGTATGTTCAAATGTCTAATTTGAAAAGCATAGCACTTGGGGGTGTTACACCCCTCCCCTCAAGTGGTGTGGATGATGGCGAGAGCCAATCCTAGGTGATTTTTATGGCACAAAAGTGTCTAAAAAATGCCACTTATAGCAGGTTTTCTTAGCTGGAGGACCTCTGCTAGCATCCTTTCCAGAACAAGTTCTTTGTATCTTTCAGTTGGCCTATTCGATGGCTCTTCCTTGTCTATCACTTGCCTTCTTAACATGGAGTACATTATCTATGGACTTTGTCTATTGACTTGATATTTAGTTATCAATTTTTTGATTATTGGGGGTTTAGGGGTTTCTATGAATCTATGATTGTGTTTCACATTCACTTATATCTTTGCTAAATTTTCTACTTGCTGTTATAAATAATTTTAGTATTTTGGATGCTTTTTTATCTTATGTCATTCTCTTCTGACCATCTTAAATTTGACATTGAATTTTGAGGCTATTTACATGATTGAAAATTTTAAATTTGACATTGAATTTTGAGCTTATTTATAGGACAAACAATCACATTTTCTTCCTGGAAATTCTGAGTGGTGGCATACCTGAACTGTGTGTTGTTTCATTCACAATGCTTTGTTTTTTCTACTAGTAAACGCTATCTATGTTTTCCCTTTCCACATAGGAAACAACCAACCTGGTAACTAGCTCTAGCTCTAGATTCAAGATAAAACATAGAGGAATTCAATGGGTTTGGATGGAAATTACGTATACACAGCAAAGGCAACATAAGTCGAAATATGAGGGTGGTAGAGTATAAGTCAGTAAGATGTGACTTTGTAGAGTTCATATGGGCTTTCAATAAAGGCATTTCATGAGTGCAATTGAGGAAGTGCTATGAAATATCCAAAGTGTTGAATAGAGTAATGATAGGTTGTATGGAAGCGGTGTTTAGTGAAGTAGTCAAGGTAAATGTAATGATAAGATAGTAAACTAGTGGGTATTGATAAATACAATAGATAGGATAAGACAGGCTTATTTGCAATAGTAGTAAGTTATATTTTGATAATAAAATAAGTAATTTAACTTATTGCAAAGGAAAATAGGAGAGTTTTTAATTGGGATTGTAAATCAAATTTGAAAATTTTGAGGTTAATAACTAAAATTTTAGGATACAGGAAATAGATATAAAAGGTATTAACATTAACTTTTTATATGAGATTGCTAACAAAATTCTGGACATTGAAAAATGCTTACCATACTTTTTATACCATATAAATAATATTGTTGTTGGCTTTAAAATGTTGGAGCTATAGTACCTATTATCCATTGGTTGATGACATTACTGTCGATTGACAATTTGTTTTCTAATTTGTTTATGAGGCGTAGAAATTTGATTCAATACTATAGCAATAATCACATCAGGCGAGCCCTCCAGAGACCCCTCCATGAGAGGAGGATTATTAAGTACATTGGTTGTTTATTTATGTCATGTTTTCAAGTAGGTTATATTTATTGTTCGTTGTGAAAAATTGATTAATGTCACTAGAAAATTTGGCCCAATTTCTGACGGCCACTTCATCGCTATTCCGACACATAGTCGTCGCAAGAGCGACAGTTCGAGGACAGGAAAAATGTGGTTTGCCATTACGTCACAATTTTGATGCCTTGAAAAAGTGTCGCACTACCGACACTTTTTCCGTTGCTTCCAAACAAGCGTCGCTCTTCCGACGTTTCGCAAACCGTCACTCTTCCGACGTTTGTAAACTGTCGCAATTCTGACGAAATGTGGTCTGGCATTTTGAACGTCGCTCTTCCGACGTTTGTAAACTATCGCAATTCCGTTGAAATGTGGTCCGACGTGTTGAACGTCGGTCTTCCGACATTGTTATATTGTCGCTCTTCCGATGTTTTTAAGCTGTCGCAATTCCGACACCTTACAAAAGTGTCGCAAGACCGACGCATTGCAAAAGTGTCGCAATACCGACGCATTCCAAAAGCGTCACAATACCGACGCATTACAAAAGCGTCGCAATACCGACCCTAGGAAGAACTGTCGCAATATCGACGGACGTCACAAGACTGAAAAAGATGGAAATCGTTCAAGACGTCGGAAGACTGGCGCTTACAAAGCATCGGTATACCGACGACAGGCTCAATTTAAAAAAAAAATGAAACTTTAAAACAGGACAATAAATCTCCAATATCTGTTATGAATTGTGGGCATTCCAATTTTTATGAACATAATTCGACCGTGAAATATTAATATAATAAACCACCCCGCAGCGCTTTGACTATAACCAATCATATAAACATGGCTCTGTATTTCAAAAACCAGGTTTAAAATAGAAACAGGGCAACATTTTTTTTTTCTAAGTAAAGTTAATCTATTAACAGTGGGAATAAAATTACAGCATGACCAAAGTCAAAAACATTGCCTAGACTTATGGCAAATTTGTCATCAAAAAATCAAAAAAGAAGACTGCCCTCATACGGGGAAACCAGTCTTCAACGTTTTTCAGGTCATTGCATTGCCCGCGCAGGGGAACCATCGTTTGATATCTTTGACGATTACAATGTTTACAAAATTCAAAAATAAAACAGAGGTCCAGCACAGTAACATAAGCAAAAACATGCCCAATTAAGTGGGCCGCGAAGAAAGAAAACCAAACCAAAGAGAAGCAGCTACTCATCCGGTGGTTCTTCGACAACCTCCACTGCTGAGACTCTATATCGCTGGCCCCTTGGACAAATATCCCCTATAGGCTAAATATAGAGAGACAAGATGTTGCCTACGTGTCAGACTGAAGAAGAGATAATGATGTGTCAAAGAATTTAAAGAAACCCCCATGGAAATTTTATGGTCATTAAAATGCACAAATGGGAATCATCTTGGAAACCCCAACCTACGGATGCATTACCAAAAGGTTGAAAGGTTATAAGTGTAACATTGCACAGAATTAAATTTGAAAGGCATTAACCAGGAAAATGATACGGATTCAGAAAGCAACATTCCATGGATGATTCTTATTCCTGTGCAGTAGCTCAAAATGATTGGCCCTCTCAAAATACAGGGTGGGTTGTTCTAACCTCCTCCGTAATACCCTCCCTGACCTCCTTCTCCTCTGCTTTGAGCTTGGGAAGTCTCCACATCTCGGAAAGAAGTTTTGTCCTATCCCTACTCCGGAATACGAATGAGATCAGAAACCCTGATAGAAATTTAATGGTCATTTAACTGCACAAATGAGAATGATCTTGGATGGATTCGAAACGGAAACCTACATATGCATTAGCCAAAGGTTGAGACGTTATAAGTGTAACAATGCATAGAATCCAACCAGGATTGAATCTTAAAGGCATTAACCAGGAAAATGATTTGGATCCAGGTAGCAACATTCCCATAGATGGCTCTTATTCCTTTGTGTAGTTGCTCGAAATGATTGGCCCTCCTGAAATACAGGGCGGGCTGCAGCCTCCTTGGTAACACCCTCCCTGAACCCTTCTCTGCCACCTAGAGGTTGGGAACTTGGGAAGTCTCCACATCTTGGAAAGAATTTTTGTCCTATGCCATACTCCATCAGAATACGAAAGAGATAAAAAACGCTGCAATAGCTGACTTCGTGTAGCCTGGTTGATAAGGAATTGGTATTATGTTCTATCCTTATGCTATCTTTGAAACCTTTGGAACTACCTGTTTCCAAATTTCAGGCAGAGTCTAACCAGCAAGGGATAACCGCTTGAAACTCTCAACCTCAGGATTTCACGCAGCTATGAGACCTACCCATGCCACCACTTGAACATTAGAGCGCTTTATTTCTTTATTTTCTACGCAATATATTCTAACCAACTCATCACGGAAATTACCAGTCATTCACTTCCAGAAGCTTTACAAGATGCGTAGAAGAGGCAACCATTGGAAGCTTTTCATAAAACCTTCTGACCGAGTTTTCAACAATCGCTATTTTCTAAATATTTCTTTAAAACACAGTATTGAATTCCTTTAATGAGAGAATAATTTACAGAGACGATATCCGTGTTTTAAATATTTGCTATAAAATGCAAATTAGGGACTACAATTAATGAAATTGTAATTTATAATTGTAAAAAATGCTTCAGTATTCTAGCTATTTCTTTATCTCTTTAAATCTTTAAATTGAGCTCTCATGCTTTAAATTAAATAAAACTCTACTCTACAAAAAATAAGTAATCATATTTCTATATGGATTTGACATAAGATCAAGACGTTGCAGTATTACATGACGAAGGGCACGGAGGCCGAAGCCATTGTAGAAGAAAATTAGAGGTGCCACTGTAAGGAGATATTACACATTTTGCGTGGTCCTTGCTAACCACTTCAATGCAGTTTTTTGCAATGTACGACAGCAACAAGACCAAACTTACAATAACCGAATGCGATTTAACGCCAACGAAAATCCCTAGCGCTGTTAATAAGGAGTTGAAATTGCAGAAGGGGTTAATGTAAAAATCATAGGGTTCAGATTTTCTGTGTTTTTTTTGTTTTTCCAGAAGACCGCTGGTTTCTATATAATATACCAGTACATTTTCCAAAAAAAATGCTGCCATAATTCCAAATATTTTGTCAAAAATAAACTCAGAAACTAAGGGTGAAAAAAATACATATATCAACATAACCACAAGATATTACCCCGGAAATAGACAAAATGCATCAAAGAAATCCCCCATATAATATACTAGACAGAAACAAAATACCATCTGAATCAAACCAAAAAAAAATAAAAATAAAAAGAAAGTATGATACGCATTATGGCAGTGAATCGATCCTTCCTCCCTGATATGGTCGGAGTCCAAGAGAGTGTAATGTAAATTTCCTGCATTTGCCGAGAGACCCTTCTTCGTATTCTCCCCCTAGTTTCTAACTCGTGACGTATGTAAGGTTAGTGCCCAAATTATCAGTCACCAGCATTTGAGCATTTTCCGAGAGATCCTTCTTGGTATTCTCCTCTTAGTTTCGAACTCGTGACGTATTCTCCTCCTAGTTTCTAACTAGTGACGTATGTAATGTTAGTGCCCAAATTATGAGTGACCCGCATTTGTCGAGAAACCCTTCTTAGTATTCTCCCCATAGTTTAGAACTTGTGATGTATGTAAGGTTAGTGTCAAAATTATCAGGAGATTCCTTTAATCTATGACCCTTATCTGAAAATAAAACTAGGCGGAGCTGGAAGATGACAGCTAACGAAAAAAGAACGAAAATATCTGTATAAAAAGTCTCTGTAAATTTTTATTTATTTTTAATTAAAATTTTGTATATTTACACAATTATTTTTATATAATAATTTGAATTTAATAAATTTTAAAAAATAATAATTTTTTTAATATATTTAAATAATTATTTTATATAATAATTAAAATTTTAATATTTTAAAAAAAATTATTAAAAAACTTAATATTTATACATCGTTATTATTACCCAATATGCACACTTTCAAAATCCAAACTAATTAAAACAATAACTTCTTTCTTCTTCTTCTTCTTCTTCTTTTAATATATAAAAAATATTATATTAATAATTTAAATGAAATAAATAAAATAAACTAAACATCTTTATTATAAATAATAATCATATTATTTTAATTTTTGATATATAAAAAGAAATATATTATATTAATAATTTAAATAAAGAATAAATAAATAAAATAGAAATAAAAAAGATAAGTCATATATGGTATAATAGTGAGTTATGTGTAATTATTTTTAAGGGTATAATGTTTTTTACTCATAAAAAAAAACCAAATGCATCAAACTTGGTTTATATAATTTTAAATGATACTAATTATAATTTTATTTATTTAGTAATATAGTTTTAATAGATATATTTTTTTATAACCTAATTTTTTTAATCAAAATTTTAATAATTAACATTCAATTTAATATTTTCAATTCAAATTTTCGCAATTAATTTTTTCTATCCTATTTTTAAAATTTTAAAATAAATATACATTTAAATAATACAATTAGTTTTTATATATATTTAAATAATTATTTTATATAATAATTAAAATTTTAATTATTTTAAAAAAAATTATTAAAAAACATAATATTTATACATCGTTATTATTACCCAATATACACACTTTCAAAATCCAAACTAAGTAAAACAATAACTTCTTTCTTCTTCTTCTTCTTTTTTTTTAATATATAAAAAATATTATATTAATAATTTAAATGAAATAAATAAAATAAACTAAACATTTTTATTATAAATAATAATCATATTATTTTAATTTTTGATATATAAAAAGAAATATATTATATTAATAATTTAAATAAAGAATAAATAAATAAAATAAAAATAAAAAATATAAGTCATATATGGTATAATAGTGAGATATGTGTAATTATTTTTAGGGGTATAATGTTTTTTTCTCATAAAAAAACCAAATGCATCAAACTTGGTTTATATAATTTTAAATGATATTAATTATAATTTTATTTATTTAGTAATATAGTTTTAATAGATATATATTTTTTTTATAACCTAATTTTTTAATCAAAATTTTAATAATTAACATTCAATTTAATATTTTCAATTCAAATTTTCACAATTAATTTTTTCTATCCTATTTTTAAAATTTTCAAGTAAATATACATTTAAATAATACAATTAGTTTTTATCACATTTTTTAAATGAAAAGTCTCAAATTCCCATTTCCACTACATAAATCTTTTAATATTTAGGAAAATCCTAAAAATATATGTCATAGAGCCGCTTCCAGGTTGGAAGGAGAGACATTCAAGAAACGATTAATTTTCATTAAAAAATAGGTGTCAATAACCTAACATCTATTGGGTGCTACACGGGAGATTGGGTGCTACAACTATACATGAATAGTCGAACCCCTAGACGGGAGATTGGGTGCTACAACTGCACATAAATAGTCTCACACCCAACAACCATGGTGATCATGATCGTCGAGGCTCATGCCCAGCAACCATGGTAATCCCGAGCATGCATGGTTGAATGATCAAATATTGTACTCTCAATTAGTTTTCACAGCCAACGAACCACGGGAATTATTAAAATCAGATGGCCGTCTCTGCCAATCCCCTCTACATCATGGGGATGAGATGGCAATAGTTAGAACCCTGAAACTAAATTTAATGTCATTGAAAATCCCCTACGCTCTTACTATTCAGGAACGAAGGCCCGGGTTAGTTCCAGAATCGCTACGAGGGTTTTAAAATTGAAAAGAGAGTTAGTGCCTGAAGCACCCACCAGCCACTTTCAGCCCCTTCCAAGAATGCTAAAACAATTTTGGATCCTAGCTTTCCCTGTCTCATACGCCTACCACTTTTGACTACTTTAACACTGGACTATTCTATCATTTAGCATGTGATGTCTAACCTAACTATAGTAATGTGCACAGGCACAAATTCAACAAGGTTCGTTTCAGGCATCCAGAAAGTTATTAAACCAGCAGAAATTTTATGAGTGTTTCAACAAAGACAATAACCTAATCCAATCCATTATCATTCGCCCTTGCAAATAAAATGCAAAATTATTAAACCAACAGAGAGTTTGAAAGTTTGAGAATGTAAACTCCATGGCAGGGAAAGTAAATATAAAATTATTAGACCATAGTGTTCCATCCCACAGAAATTAAATACAAAATAATTAAACCAGCAAAAATTTTAGGAGAACGTTTAGAAAAAGACCAGAACCTAAGTAGTATTCTTTTAACATTTGTTGAGACCCGAAATCGCTGGAGCCTTGGACAAATATCTGCGAGATGCATAGTGACAAGATGCTGCCTAAGGTGTTGTGTCAAAGAATTTAAAGAAACCTTGATGGAAAATTAATGGTCATTAAACTGCACAAATGGGAATGATCTTCGAGGGTTTCGAGAGCCCAACCTGCCCGCGCTATCAAAAGATTCGAAAAAAAACTAAGCAAAAAGGGTTCGCACATAATCGAACCAGAAATAAATGAGCGCTTGGAATGCTCAAAAAACTCTAGAAATCTATCAGAAATCAAGAAAAGCTAGAAATCTATCAGAAATCTATTTTCATTTATACAGAATTTGTTGCGCTTTCTTGCTATTTGATCTGGGTTTCGTTTGAGATTCATCTGCGTGTCGTTTATTTTTCTACTTATAGTAATAAATTTACTTAGATGCATCTGGGTGTCATTTGAGATTCATTTTTCTATTTATAATAATAAATTTACTAATAATACATTAAAATAAATTTATATCCAATCTAACTTAGCATGCAGAATTCATTTATACACAATCATTCTTTTATTCCCCTTTTTTTGGCTACGGGCTAGTTATATCATGCAGAATTTATACACATTCCATTCGTTTATTCCCTATGTTTTTTTGTTTTCTATGGGATACTCATATCATTTGAACTAAAGTAGAAAAAATTTCGGAGAAGGAAAATGTGTACATACCTGTAAGATGAGAGGGTGGCTCTTATTGTCTATCCATTACAATTCCTTGGATCATACTTGATTCTCTGCACCTTCTCCACAGATACTTCATTGTCCAACGAACAACACAATAAGAAGCTCTAATGCGTTCCTTCTTTCCTTCCTGTAATGAATCATTGTACTTGGATCATGCGTTCCTTCTTTCCTTCCTGTAATGAATTTAACATGAGAATTTAGAAAATAATTCAATCTGACCAAATTATCAGAGCCAGCTGGGAGAGGATGGAAACAAATATAAAACATTAATTAAATTGCAGTACTCACTCAGCGTCATGCACTGCTTCCACTGCCATTGTTTCCTGGTCTCTCTCAGTGTTCACATACATTAAGATGACACAAAACACGGACTCATGAATCCATCAATCACAGAACAATACTCACAAGCAAGAAAGCATGCATAGAAACACAAACACAGAACTACAATCCAAACACAAACCCCACAACAAAAACCTAAAAAACACACAACAAAACCACCAACAAAGAAACACAAACACAAAACTACAATCCAAACACAAACCCCATAACAAAAACCTAAAAAAACACACACAACAAAACCACCAACATTGAGTGCTCCGCTCCACTGAACTCCCCAATAAACAAATTGGGAGAGATCAACCAGAAAGGACAGAATAAATAACAGAGGAACTGTCTCAAACGAATCTGATCGGTTTAACTTTAGTGTTCTATATATAGAATCTCTTTTCCTCCACGATCTCTAGCCGTTGGAGTAAAAGCAAAAAGCAAATTTAAACTTAACTTTTCGAAATGATCGAAAGGTGACGACCACAATTCAACCCCAATTCACCGTGTATGAGAATTATTGTTAAGATTCGAAGGTCTCTGGTGCTGTCGGTGAATTCAAAATCAATCCCCCGATTCAGGATAGCCGTTATAATCTAACTGCAAATAAATATATATTTTTGGGTTAAATTTAATTTAACTTAGATATTTAATTAATAGCTTAAATTTAACTTACATTTTTCATTTTTAAAAATCTAGTTTTTACATGTAACATTTACATTTGAATTTAAATAGTGCATCTTTTAACTCGGCATTTTTGAAGAATTTTGAAAAATAAGGAATAGTAATGTATAGCAATTTTATTAGTTATAATGATTATATTTATATTTTCAAAAATATAAATAAATTTTATTTTTTTATTATTATAAAATTTAAATTATAAATATTTAATTTAAATTTAAATTTAAATTATTTATTTTATGTAAAATTTATTTAAATATTACGATAGTTTACTTGGTGTAGATTTTAGAATAGATGGTGATATAGTTTATTGTTAAAGCACCATCTGTTGTGAAAGTTATGTTTTCAAAATAAACTCCAATTATGTTAATACTTGGTGTGGCTAGGCCATGTGTGATCTCCTAGTGAAAAAAATGATCTATTCAAGTTAGAAAATTGTTATTATAATATTAACTAATATAACTAAAATAATGAAAAATAATATTAATGAAAATAATGAAGAATGTTACATAGGTTATAATTTAATGTTTGTTGTGGATGGTAGAAAGCTTATTAATAAAAAAATATGATCAATGCACTTTATTATTTTGTTTTTTCAAAAATATGATTATTACACTTCATTATTTTGGTTTTTTTTTTTTTTTAATATCATAAAATGCAGGGATTCTTGATTCTCCACATCTTTTGATTCCCAAGACTGATTCCATAGGCATTTTATAATAAGAGGTAAGAGATTGTGAACATCCTCTACTTAAACATGGTTAGACATTTTATAATTTGAAACAACATAACAGATTGCGAACATTCTCTACTTAAACATGTGTCACGTCTCCCAGACCCACCTTTCTCAACTATATAACATAACTCAGATATTCTCCGCTTTATGCGCCAGATAACATGGATAGTTTTTATACTGAATCACATACAAATTCAGATTTTTATCCGGGGTTTAATTTTTTTTCAGTACCTATAGACAGCCATGGAATATAAGAATTTCTTCTCAGTCCATCTAGTAGACTTATATATATTTCTCAGGTTTTTCTTTTCATAGTTTTTTCCAACTCTAGATGATTGCTAAGCCCTTCCTCAACTTTCCAGTTTGCAGGCCTTATAAAATTTTCAACATTTTTAAAATTTCAGCATCGAGGTATAGATGTATGCCTCCTCGCATACATCTATCTATACTCAGTTAACCTCCATTGCTCCAACTACTTTCCCAACAGTTTTTATATGGATGGTAAACAGATGCTCTGTTCATTGTATTTTTACATGTGCTTACAATCTTCCCTCACACAAACTTTTATCACACACTAGATTGTTCAATAGGATTTCCCCCTTATGTTACTATTACAACATTCAACATATGTGACTCTGGTACAGATTCGACTGTTCCATGGGAAAATTAGGAAAACAGATCCTCTTGCTTAAATCAAATGGAGGTAGAGAATACTGAGCTGGATAGTTTAGAATCCCTAGTGTTATATCCTCGTACTTAGGTAGGATTCAACTTTCTGCTTTCATATGTTAACACTTACATTTAATAGAATACTTTACTTTCTGAATTCTACAATTATTTCCATTGTAACACAGCTGACATACTGAACCCCCTACTGCTATCATAGGGTGGTTGTTTCCTACTTTTTGTTATTGGTTACAGGGAATTCTGTGCCCTCAATATTGATATGATAGGTTTAGTTGTTTGGTACTTGCTGTTCATGGGTAATGTTTTGTTAACATTTTCTGTCTAAATACACCGCACTTACATATTCCTTTAAAAGACAGCAAGCTACCCCTGTACATAGTTATGAGATTAGCTGTTCAAATTATCTCCCATCTCTAACTTCCTTACTACAAGGTACTCATCCCTACAATCCACCCCATTTGTCTCTGCTATCAATAGCTTTAGTTTGCAAGTACATGAACAAATAATCAATCTAAATTTTGCATAATGATCCATAACATAACAATTCATAAATTGCATAATGAACCAAACATCAAAATTCATAAATTGCAAAATGAACCATAACATCACAATTCATAAAACAGGAATATATTTAATACAGACTTGCAGAAATCTCCCAAAATTATGCATGCATACCTCCACTATGACCAGTCCTCCCAACCTTAGAGTTAATTTATCTCCAGAACTCACCCCCGAGCTGAGATCCTCCCAGAACAGACTAACCTCAATCTGTTCTGGAGTAGCTTATTTAAGCTATGCTTTCCCCAAAGCCTGTTTCCAATTCTGCGTCCAGAATTTCAGGATGCTTTATTCCTGTTTAGCCTAGGCTTCCCATTTTGGGACTCTTTAAAGCTGCTTTAAGCTTTTCCTCAGCTTTTCCAGCTTTTTTCTCACCTCTTCCCAACTACTCCTCTTCATTGGGAAATTTAGATTTTTCCTCAAAAATCTAAATTAGAAATAATTTCTTTCAAGGATTTTTGAAAGATTTGGGGAAAGTCTTTTCCTTTTCCATCACCTCATGGATTAGGCATGTGATCTCACTTTCTCATCTGGTCATAGTGCATACACAATATTTTATTTATTTTTCATAAATAAATAGTTAACCACATCCACACAATAATTATCCATTGGGGTCCACTCCCCTTTGGATTTATGTTCAAATGTCTCATTTGAAAAAGCATAGAACTTGGGGGTGTTACATATTCCCCCTCTGAAAATAAACACCGTCCTCGGTGTTGACAACTATCTATTTAGTTTATTTTGAACATAATTATGAATGTTGTTCCATCATCTTAGCTTCTTTGTTCCATGTAGCTCTTTCAGCAGTAAAGTGCTCCACTGCACCTTTACTCTAGGTACTGTTTAATTTCGTAATTCAAAATTTTTTTTTCCCGCTTTCATATTTGAAGCGGCTCTTGGAAGGAAATTCCTCTTCTGGTTCCACCTGGACCACATTCAAATCAATAAGGTGAGAAGCATCATGTACAAAATTTATATTTTTCCAACAAGGAGATATGAAACACATCATGAAATTTAATAAGCAATGGTAGGGTTGTTTATAAGCCATTAGTTTCCCTCCTTTTCAACACCTTCCTCAGTGTTACACTTTAACGTTGATTTTTCAACTTTGACAAAGATTTCTTCTTCGTCCTGATTAGTTTCCAGCAGAGTACTCTCCTGCTTCCACTCCATTTACTGATGCCTTATGCAGTTGGTTTTCTTCCTACTTCTTTGCAAGAGGTATGTCTGGAAAATCTTTTATTCTGGTTTCTCTGTCCACAATTCATACCAATGTAAGTAATATCAAGTACATACAATTTATAATCCACAACAACATTCTGCATTTCAATAACTTAATAAATTCAGTTATTAGTCAAACCGTTCAGGTTCATAATAGTTTAGTGCACTTTTAGTACACTACTTTCCTTTCTTGTATTTTTCAGTGAGATTCTTTCCTCACGCAACTTGGTCCAGTTCAGCTTTTCTTGAGTTTCTAGGTGATTTATCTTCACCCCCTTTTTTTTTTTTTTCTCATTGGTTCCAGAGTGTACACTTTCCTGTTACACACTTGACTAAACAATTTTACAACTTTTCATTAGTACTCATAACTGAAAGAAAACAATTGTATCACATGCAGGATTATGCTTACCCTTTCTCAGTTCACAGATGTACCTCCAACATCTTCTCATTGTTTTCTTTTGTTAGTCCATCAATTTTATTAGTAATAACTAGCCTCGTTAATAATCTCTACAATTCAATGCTTACTTCTCACATGAATTTTTTTATTTTTTTTTTCCTCTCACCTCTTTTATGAATTGTATCCACTAGTTTAAACTTACGTGAATAAATTTGGAGCTGATGGGTTTCCCCCACACCCAAGTCCAAATGTATCTCATCCTCTTTTCTCTTAGTTGGTAGCTGTATGATTTCCCACTATTTCCCTGTCTTGAATTTAAGACTCAGGAAAATTGAATTAAATAAAATCTACACCCACAAGATTTTATAGTATGAATACATGTAATTCCTATAATTCATCACATTCACAAGTATGAATACTTGATAATGTCAAAAATAAATTTGACACAATTTCCCCTTTTTCAAGGAATTACCATAATTTATACATTTACTAAAATTGTTTTTTTTTTTTCATTTTCATGCTGTATAAATTCCAATGATGATTCACCAATTATTTTCCATGAACTAAAATAGGCTCATTACAAAATACTCTAGTCATGACTTAAATTCTCTTGTAACACCTCCAGTTAGGAACACATTTTTTTTTTCAGATGTTATATTTTCCTCTTATTGCTTCAATTTCTTCATTAACTTTTAATATCCTTTTATTTTCCATCCCCTTTTTTTTACATTCAATATTTTCCATGCGTTATCAAATACCATGCCTCTCTTAAGGCCCATATGAAAAATAATTTTCTTTCGATCACACATATGCCACCTAGGTGTTAGTATATAACCCTATATACAATACATGTATAAAGATGCCAAACCACGTATGGTTATTATTTGATAGAACTAATTAACCTTTATATATCTACGTGCCCCATAAATATTTTTACATTCTTTGATAAGACTATGGGCCGATGCCCATCGATACCTAAACACTTATTCCATATACATGTTTGAATGTCACATGTATCCATATATATAACCTTTGATAATTGTCTTGCAAGCTCATGTGTGGATATATATATAACTCTTCTATGTATAACTATTATTACTCCACCTTAATTAAGAATCCATATACATTTACATATCGGTATTGTCATATTCGTCCCAACTCCTTATGTATACATACTTTTTCCACTTAATTAAAAGCTACATGTTTAAAGGTTAATTCATTTCTATTTACACCCATCGATCCTAAAGTGGGTACGTTACCTTTTCCACTTTCCCACCAATATAAAATCAATCCACATTTGTAACCGGCCGCTTATATTTCCATCGCATGGAATTTTTTTTTCATTCTTTAACCCTTAGAGTGAGTTAGGGACGTTATACCCAAAAGTTCATATAAATTATACAACCTTACTTGTAGAACACTTATTTCAATATTACCTGTACCACTATACCACTTACTTGTATAGTCTTTGGCATTATAACTTTGTTATGCATATACATATATAACACCCCTATTTATATATATATATATACCATATATATATATGTTCGACCCTCTATATATATATATATATATATATATATATATATATATATATATATATATATATATATCATATATATATCAAAGTTTTATGTTTATATGTAAAATCCGAATAATATCTTAAAACCTATTTTTAGTAGATTCAGTTCCTGACAGTTGACCTCTTTAGCCGTTTTTGTTTATAACTTAAGACTACCCCATTAATATTTCATTGGAACCTTATGCACATCTCAATCGGCTGTATCGTATAACCATGCTATATGATAAACCCTATATGCCCAATTTCCATGTGCGCGGTTTGTGTGGTATGGCGGCCATGAGTCCGTTTGCATAAGCGGTTTTCCTAACTTGGGTTGATTTCTGTTACCACGGTCAACGATCACAGTTTGGCAAAAACCCTAGACTGTACCCTAGCCCATGCGCCGCCCAGCCATACTCGCCCGTATTAACGAGTTATGTTTATGGTTTTTGTTTTGCAGGTGTCGTCTCATTGAAGCGACTGTGTTGCGTGCCCATCCCTAAGAACCGGTACAACCAGAGATCGCCCAGCCTCCATTTGATATATTTTGGGGTTCCTGATCATGACAATGGCTTTCAACCTTTACACAACGGCTACGGTCCTGCGAACTTGGTTCACCCACAGCTGGAGAGGAAAAAGGAGAAAGGTCTTTTCGCTGAGAATCCTCTCATGAATTTGACTGCAACCCACCTACCAGGTACCATGAACAGGATTAAAATACTATTAACTTGACAGAGGGTACCAACTTTGCAGCTCAGTCCATAAGACTCGAGTTCGCCGAAGCGTACCTGAGAAAATACTTGAACAGGATTTCATCAGTACGTATATCTCCCTCGTCTTAGGGTTTAGATCCATTATTAACCTCTTACGACATCGAACCCCCTTACTGGCAGTCTCCTTCTTGCTCTTCGTTTCAAGTCTTGCTGAGTGAAGGGTTGTTGAGCGCACCTATTCGATTCGCCTCCTATAGCAACCTCCTTACCTGGAGAAGCCTCCTCCAGTTTCGGCTGCGTAATATATGTTCATCGTGTCTTATCTGTTCGGTAAATTTCATTTTTTTTTTTGTTACTCTATGCCCACTATTCCTACGTCGGCCTTACTGGTTGTTGTAATAATGTGTTGCGGGTTTCAGATTTTAATTAACGTGTTCGGAACTCATGCTGTGGACGATGAAGAAGGTGGATCCGCCAGCCAAAAGAGCGTAATCGCATCCACAGCTTTTATCCATGGCGATTTCTCTTCGCGCCATACTGAAAATTTGTTTTCCAAATTCCTCTATCTGTGCCTAGGCCGGCGGCATTTGGTTTCTTGCTCTGACTCTATATACTGACTCTAGATATTAATTCGTAGGTTCGGCTAACCCTCATTCCTAATGCTCTGGTATGCAGGCTTTGCATCGATTGCCCTTGTTTTTTTTCTTTTCTTTAACAGCCTCTCTCGTGCCTCTGGTTCAGGGCATCAATGGCCAGTTCCCTACCTACGTTTCGGGTTGATTTGTTTTCATTCTACGGCAGGACGATCACGGAATCGAACTCTTCCATTGATCCACGCTGCACTAATATGTTTTAACTCTGTGGCCAGATAGGCGTAATATTCCTGACAGTATTCATATGCGAGCGGAGATAGGGTTATGTCTTTGTATGATTTAACATTATACCTTACGGCATATCCCTTAAATCCCAATAAATTTTTTTCACAGCCCGGAACAATATCTCGGCTCCCTATGGCTATGCGCTATCCAAAAATAATTATGGGTAGACCCGTGCCAGTCGCCACGTTTTTGTGTAATTTCTTTCATGGTTTTTGTAGACTCGGTTAAAACCGAAAATCCGGCTATTATACTCGCATTACCTGATGCACAGTGCTTTTATATTCCAGTAGTTATGATCTACTCTAATAGTGTTTCCAACCGAATGTTGATACTACACGTGGAATTTCTAACCACCGCGCCCAGTAATTATTGGTTTATATACACGTTTTAACCCGATTGTATTTTGGAGATTTTATTTTATACAGGCATGCTCAGTCAGTTACTAATCACGTTGGTTTAACGTTTCCCATCATGTCTATATGCTGCTATTGGACGCTTATTCCGCTCCTATAATCATTTGAAATAGTTGATACAGTTTGTATTGGTGGGTTCACGGTTTTTTTTTTTTTCTCCGATACGCATATATATATGTATATACGACTCGCACTTAATTTATCTCATGGTGCTGGTACGCCGACTTTCGATTTCATTTTAGTAAAGTATTTGAATATCGCACGGAGAATCCCACATTACTATATCACACGGATTCATATAGTTGGTATATATGTATGTGAACTCCACACGGAGAATCCCACATTACTATATCACACGGATTCATATAGTTGGTATATATGTATGCGAACTCAACCACAAGGCTATACATATATATGTAAGTGTATTCAATAATGTTATGATATTTATATATATGACATATATAAGTACGTGAATTCCATAAAATTGCTATACGTTAATTCCATTATATATATAGAGCATACATTTATTTCATTGATTCGTTTTTTTTTTTTTTTTTTTTTAATACACATATATAGATATTCGATAGTTCAAGTGATGATATATATATCTAGCAGAGATTTACTCTAATTCCCTAATGTTTACTTCAATGGTTAGAGATGAAGTGCAAATACAAAAGACTCTATACTTTCTAAGAGTGCTATAGCCCTTCTCTCATGAAATTTTTACTTTGTGGTTTAATAAAAGTCAAACCATATATTCTAACATACTTGCTTGTAAATTCTATTTTTCTTTGAAGGTATTCCTATATGTTTTAAATGGTGCTTGACTAGAGAACTTTGATTATAAGGCAATTATTTTTCTATGTTACAGGTTTGTCAAGGAGTAATGATATAATTTAGAGATGAAATCTAGACCCGTATAACTGGTATAATACTCATCTAGACTAGAACTACTCTTTTTCCCGCACCATTTTAATTGTTAGAATGCTCATATATGCAGTCTATAAATGTTATAAATGTTTAGAATTCTCTTATGTGCAATCTATATTCTAATATCTTGCTTTCTTCCTTTCTGCTACACACCAGTTATATTTCAGTGCTACTTTAATGTTTCTCTAGCATGCACATAAGCATATCATATCATTTTTGTGTCTACAAGGAACACAATAAAAATTAATCATCTGTAGAGGCCAAGTACTTCAGATTTAAACCGACCTTGGTTTAGAGTTTCTGGAGTATCTACTCTATAGATTTCTGGTCTACCACTAAACAGAATCTGAAAGTGTTTTTAATCTGAAATTTTGTGTCAGAGGATGTCGATTGTCTGATATGTGATAATCAGAGTGAAGATGACTTCTTTAGACAGTATTATTCTCCCTCTGTTGGAGAACCAATAGAACATGACGGGCGGTGTGATATGAATCTTACAAGCGGAGAACTCCACAATGTCTCAGCAACTGATTTCCACCCTCAAGAAGATCTTTTTAGGCTTCCACTTTAACAGATTTGTATCATTAAATTTTGCATAATATATTATAGCATGTAGACTTGTAATTCCTGAAACATCTGCTACTTTTATACCGTTCTTAGAAGTTTTATTGCAGATTATGTTCATTTAAAAATGCTGGGAGATACCTATCCTCAGATTAAATCCATCACAGATTTAGAGATTTTTTTGGGAGATGGTTCTTCCCCAGCCTTCTCTCATGCAACTCTAGCACTCAAAATTTTCTACTAGACCAGTTTGTTAAATGCATGGGCTACATACTTCATTAAAACTTCAACCTCGTTCCATTAAACCAATTCCAAGGATAGTTATATGTAATCTGGAAATTAATTAATCAGTTTTAACTTCCAATTCTCACCTATGCAAGTGCTTATAGTTAATTTTGTAAATATCTTTGTAAGCTCTATCCCTTAGTATTGTTCAATGTTCAGTGACTCAACATTTTTTTTTTTTTTTTTTGAGTGAGCACATAACTTGCCCAGTTTTCTCAACTTGGGCTCCGATACCATTTGTCACGTCTCCCAGACCCAGCTTTCTCAACTATATAACATAACTCAGATATTCTCCGCTTTATGCGCCAGATAACATGGATAGTTTTTATACGGAATCACATACAAATTCAGATTTTTATCCGGGGTTTAATTTCTTTTCAGTACCTATAGACAGCCATGGAATATAAGAATTTCTTCTCAGTCCATCTAGTAGACTTATATATATTTCTCAGGTTTTTCTTTTCAGAGTTTTTTCCAACTCTAGATGATTGCTAAGCCCTTCCTCAACTTTCCAGTTTGCAGGCCTTATAAAATTTTCAACATTTTTAAAATTTCAGCATCGAGGTATAGATGTATGCCTCCTCGCATACATCTATCTATACTCAGTTAACCTCCATTGCTCCAACTACTTTCCCAACAGATTTTATATGGACGGTAAACAGATGCTCTGTTCATTGTATTTTTACATGTGCTTACAATCTTCCCTCACACAAACTTTTATCACACACTAGATTGTTCAATAGGATTCCCCCCTTATGTTACTGTTACAACATTCAACATATGTGACACTCTGGTACAGATTCGACTGTTCCATGTGAAAATTAGGAAAACAGATCCTCTTGCTTCAATCAAATGGAGGTACAGAATACTGAGCTGGATAGTTTAGAATCCCTAGTGTTATATCCTCGTACTTAGGTAGGATTCAACTTTCTGCTTTCATATCTTTACACTTACATTTAATAGAATAATTTACTTTCTGAATTCTACAATTATTTCCATTGTAACACAGCTGACATACTGAACCCCCTACTGCTATCATAGGGTGGTTGTTTCCTACTTTCTGTTATTGGTTACAGGGAATTCTGTGCCCTCAATATTGAGATGATAGGTTTAGTTGTTTGGTACTTGTTGTTCATGGGTAATGTTTTGTTAACATTTTCTGTCTAAATACACCACACTTACATATTCCTTTAAAAGACAGCAAGCTACCCCTGTACATAGTTATGAGATTAGCTGTTCAAATTATCTCCCATCTCTAACTTCCTTACTACAAGGTACTCATCCCTACAATCCACCCCATTTGTCTCTGCTATCAATAGCTTTAGTTTGCAAGTACATGAACAAATAATCAATCTAAATTTTGCATAATGATCCATAACATAACAATTCATAAATTTCATAATGAACCAAACATCAAAATTCATAAATTGCAAAATTAACCATAACATCACAATTCATAAAATAGGAATATATTTAATACAGACTTGCAGAAATCTCCCAAAATTATGCATGCATACCTCCACTATGACCAGTCCTCCCAACCTTAGAGTTCATTTATCTCCAGAACTCACCCCCGAGCTGAGATCCTCCCAGAACAGACTAACCTCAATCTGTTCTGGAGTAGCTTATTTAAGCTATGATTTCCCCAAAGCCTGTTTCCAATTCTGCGTCCAGAATTTCAGGATGCTTTATTCCTGTTTAGCCTAGGCTTCCCATTTTGGGACTCTTTAAAGCTGCTTTAAGCTTTTCCTCGGCTTTTCCAGCTTTTTCTCACCTCTTCCCAACTACTCCTCTTCATTGGGGAAATTTAGATTTTTCCTCAAAAATCTAAATTAGAAATAATTTCTTTCAAGGATTTTTGAAATATTTTGGGGAAAGTCTTTTCCTTTTCCATCACCTCATGGATTAGGCATGTGATCTCACTTGCTTATCTGGTCATAGTGCATACACAATATTTTATTTATTTTTCATAAATAAATAGTTAACCACATCCACACAATAATTATCCATTGGGGTCCACTCCCCTTTGGATTTATGTTCAAATGTCTCATTTGAAAAAGCATAGAACTTGGGGGTGTTACAACATGGTTAGACATCTTATAATTGGAAACAAGAGATTGGAAATCCTTCTCTCAAAACCATGGCTAATCAAGCCCATGAATATTCTATAGTTGGAAGACAAAGTTTGTAGACATTCTACACTTGAATTTTTTTGGAATTAGACATGAAATTAAAAGCTCTTATACTCTATATTTAGACATTTTATTCTAAAAGAAAGAGATTAAAAATTATTATTCCAATTAAAAACAACAATTTTAATAGTATTCCATATAAAAATGCATATGAAAATTAAATATAAATTTTTTGATAAATTAAAAATGAAAAATCAAATAAAATATGATTGAAATCTTTTATATATTTCAATTAAATTAATTTGATTCTAAATCCAAATTAATTGCAAAGACAAAGTAATCATTTATTTATTAATATAAATTAAAATTTATTTATTGAAAAAAATTATAATGCACTTTTAATTTATAATTAAAAATGATAAGTTTCTTCTCCCATTGCATCTAAATAAATGTAACGATTGATTTCACTTTGCATAGAATAATACAATTATTTATAAAAGAGCATAAATACTAAAGATTTATTAAACTTTTATTTCATTATGGAGTTGACAAAAATATTAAAGATTTATTGAAAGGGGTAGTCAGATAATGAAATGTGTTAAACAAAATCTACTTAACGGACAGTCAAGTTGTAGCTGGTTTACTCCGCAGAGACAACAGGGGTAAGATAGATGCATTAGTTGCATCACAGGAATTTCAATCACGAAATTGTAAAAATATTTTTATTTAGGTAAAAATACATTTCTTCATAAAAGCCACGCTGTAAAGGAGGTTCGGGCACTCACAAGCAAGCATAAAGGCAAGGCCTTGCCTTCCCTCTGCAGCTTGTTTCCTACATGGTGTAGCTATTGTTTATCTATAGAAAATGTATCCAAAATCAATTATTCAACTTACACTGCCAATTGCCCTACTCGGCATTGCCTTCAGCTCCCATATATCCCCGTTATTTTGCGAGAATTTATGCACGAGGTAGTTGCTATATTGGTATGTTACTTCAGAACCAAACAACTTTATCGATTCAAAATGTGAAGAAATATATTATAAATAATGACAGATATATATCATAAATAACGAGAATATTTGAAAAATTAAATTAATTTTAAATTTATATATATGTGAAAATTGTAATATAAATAAATGGTGTTTTTTCATGAGAATCATTTATTTTAGAATGAAAGGTTAACTTATCTATTTAAGTTGTTTTGTTTTTTGGTTTTTAATTGAGTCAGTTGCTATATTATATTTGAAAAAAAATAGATAGGGAGAAGTCCTTGTTACAATTTAATGATGGAGAGGACAACCATGAAAGGGTAAAATGACAAAATAACGAGCCTCCATTGTGGCAACTATTAGCACTATACTGCATCACAGATTCATGATATATTTTAACAAACTGCGAAAGCATGAATGCAAATTTAAAAGACATGAACAAAAAAGAAAGAGGAAGAATAAGGATTAATCTTGATTATCATCTGGATGGGTAGTTTTTACATTGTTTGAGCCGGAACTTGAAGCAGAGCGTTTGTCTAGCATGTATTTCAGGATCTTGAGGGATTCTTCAATGTGATCACGACGATTTGAGGCGTTCAATAGCTTCTGCTGACAGGACTGTGCCTGTTGCTGGAGAAAGGAAGTATCCACTTGATGTTTTTCTTCCATGATCTTCAACTAACCATGAATCAGTGCCATTTCTACTTGAAGGTCTGCACAATGGAAGCAATTTTTGCTCCTCATGTTGGCACCAGAGATTTGGGCAATGGATCGATCAACGTTTAGTAGATGAATTAATAAGTTGAGAGGGTGTATAGAGAGGCTGGGATTGTAGGAAAATAGTGCTGAAGAGGCAGTAAATCAGTTAAATTCTCAGAGCAGCAGAGGGGGAGGCACAAAAGGGAGGTCGGGACTGTCACAAGATATATCAGGTAGCAGAGAAGAAACGGGGACATGGGAGACCAGGGAAACCACTGAAAAAATTTTCTTGGAGGGATAAGTCTCGGAAGAACAAGGACGATGGCATACCAAAGACAGAGAGAGGAGGGGAATGCGGGGTGCAGTGCAATCGCATATGCAAGATTGATGAGGCATAGCGAGGAGAGAGGGAATATAAATAAGAGAGGCACGAGGGATTAGCCGGAAGGTAGAATACACGAGGGGATAAGGTCACGGGTAAGGCGTTGCAGATGGTATGGGGAGATCTTGCTTGCGCTGATAGGATCTTACAGAGAATCATGCAGTCGAATATTGGGGTAGAGATAGATATCATGGAAAAGGAGAAAATGATGTGTCATCTTGGTAGAATAGCTGACCAGCTGATCTACTGCAAGCTTTGTTAGCTAAGATATCAACTTGTTTATTATTTGCTCTGAGAATATGAAAAAATGTGAGATATTTCGTATCTTTGCTCAGAATACGGCATCTGTCGATGAGTCTGCTGAGAGCAATATTAGGAGTTTTCTTAGTATTTATCATCATATTAACAATAATTGCGAAATCACTAAATATCATAACATTTTGCAGATTTAAGTTCTTGATGATTTGGAGACCTTTGAACAGAGTGTAGGCCTCAGCTCTGTTGTTTGACAAAGAGCCCATCCCCCATTCAAAGGAAGCAAAAATGCAACCATGTTCATTCGTAATAAGACCTCCAACCCCAATAATACATAGGTTAGCCTTTGGGGCACCATCAAAGAAGAGCGTAGGTTTTTTACAACCATCCATTCACTCGATAAACATTTTCTCCTTGAGTCTTATCTTCCACTGCACCTTTTGGGGGATTTGAATGATAGAGGTTTTGTTGAAGCTTCGATTGTCGAGAGCTCTCCCCAGAAAGATTCTTTGTTCAGCTTGCAGATCAATGAGATTGAAATGGTTGTTACTTTTGGATAAGATCATCTCGACAAAGAGACTCCAAGTCTTATTTTGAGCTTTCCTTGTGCAAGTTTTTTTATCCTGGAAAATCACCTTATTCCTAGCCAGCCAGATACTCCAAAGAAGCACATAGGGAAGGGTGTCCCAAACTCTTTTGGCAATTTTATTGCTCTTTTTTTCCCCAAGGATAGCCCTTTTTCCAATTGGTTATCAACTTCGAGATCGAACTGATGGATTCTAAGTCAATCTAGGAGAAGTTCGTGAGGTCATTCCAACTATAGTTGGCAAAGGAACACCTCACAAAAATATGGAAAGTTGTTTCTTCTTCGTTTTGACAAAGGGGGCATCTAGAAGGACCAAGAATGCCTCTTTTTTTTTAAATTATCAGAAGTAAATATCTTACCTTTGAGCAGTATCCAGATGAACATTTTTACCTTTGGGAGGGCTTCAGACTTCCATACAAGCTTCTATATGGGCCACCGAGGAGTGGGGAACTGACCTTTAAGAAGGGACCCATAAGCAACTTTGATTGTGTACGATGATCCAGAGGGATCCCACAAAAAAAATGTCTTGGTTACCTTTTGATAGTGGAGCTACGCCATGGAGAATTCCTTTCAGGTTTGCTAGATCATCCTCAAGGTGAGGGGGATGATAGGAAATTCCCATCCATTCCAGGCATTGGAATATTCATCCCAGTTGGAAATTTGGTCCATGGTGTTTATACCTTGAGTCTGGAGATAATTTTGAATATGATGAATGCTCGGGCTATTAGTGAGGGGAGACTGTCCCATAATTTTATCCTCCCAGATGTTTATGCTACTTCCTCCTTAAGGGACTTTGGAGATGTATCTATTGATGAAAGGTATGGATTTTTGCACAGAGCCTAGATTCTGGAGCAAGGCCTGTTAGGGATTGCTTGATCAAGGAGATTTTGTCTAACAATGGTGAGATATTTGGAGTCCAATACTTGCTTCCACCAAGAGTGTCTTCCCGAGATAAGGCGCCACACTATTTCCCCCCCAAAGGCATTATTCAAAAGCTTGGGAATGCGAATACCAAGTCCACCATTTTCATGATTCTGAGTAACCTGCCTCTATTTGACCAAATTGAATTTCTTCTTCTCATTTTTCCCACCTTTCCATAAGAATTTTCTTAAAACAACTTCTATTTTTTGCTGAATGTTGGAGGGATCATAAAGCGAGGAAAAGTGATACAGAGGCAAGGCAGAGAGGAAATATTTTAAGAGGATTGTACGCCTGACCAAATTGAGCCAGGAAGATCCCCATTGTTGAACTCTCTTTTTCACTTTATCAATGGTGATGTTCCAAACTTCTGTCTTCAAATGTCCAACACTGATAGGCATCCCAAGATAATTAAAGTGGGTCTAATTCCACTTGTAGGAGACTCCAAAGATCTGAGCAATACTATGGATGGTGTTGATTGTAGCATTCCACCCATAGATACAACTTTTATGATAGTTAATCTTCCATCCTGAAAATAGAATAGATTTATAAAGAAGTGACTTGAATATCTGAGCAATAATGCAGTGGCTCCACCCATCAAGAGGGTGTCATATGCAAATTGAGAGTGATTCATATTCTTTTCTATGTTGCAAAACTTGATACCAGTGATGAGACCAACTCCGTGCTTGCGATCCAAGGCCCTCTTGAAGGACTCTGCCGTGAGGATAAAGAGGAAGGGAGATAGAGGGCAGAATTCTCTGAGGCCATGAAAATATTGAAAGAATTTCCTAGGCCTTCAATTGACTAAGGGGGTGATCCAAGGATTGGAGATGCAAGCGTTGATGAGAGATATGAAATCTACTTCAAATCCCACTTTCTGAAGGACGAAGAGGAAGAAGGAATTTCTCACTCTATAAAATGAATTGGCAAGGTCAATTTTCAGGATGAATCCTTTCTCTAATCTCATCATACTCGAGTGAATGGCTTCTTGGACCAAAAGGATAGATTCTAAGATTTTTCTTTGGGATATGAAGCCCCCTTTATTTTCAGAAATGAGGTTTGGGAGATGGGGTTTGAGGTGGGTGGAAAGGAGTTTAGTAATGATTTTTTACCAAGACTTGCCAAGGGAAATAGGTCTAAATTTGGAGAATGAGGAGGGACGGCTCTCTTTGGGTATAAGGGCGAGAAAGTTTTATTTTGTATAGCCACCAATCTTCTTCTTTATTTGAACCCAAAGGATCATTTTAATAAGGTCCTTTTTAATAACTTCCCAAAAGGTCGAGAAAAAACTTATGGAAAATCCATCCGGGCCTAGAGACTTGTCGGGATGGAGTGTCCAAATAGCATTGAGGATTTCATCCTCCTCTATTTCCTTGGTGAAGGATGTGTTGATCTCATTCGTGATCATTTTGGGCATGTAGGTCAAGAAATCACTATAATCCTGCGACACAATTGTTTCAGTGATAATATTTTTATAATGGCTGTTAACAGCTGCCTTGATAGCTTCCTGATCAATATGCACCGTTCCTTTGTCATCAATAATGGATGAGCTATTGTTTATTGAATTTCTTATCGTAACTTGTTTATAGAAGAAAGAGGTTTTTTTATCACCGGCCTGCAACCAAAGATTTATTGATTTGAGCCTTCATTTTTCCTCTTCTTTCCTGTATGCTTTAAACAAGTTCCAGTATAGTTATTTTTCCTACTCATGCTTCTCTTGGCTCACTCCATGAATGTTGATGTCAGTTTGGACTGCTTCCACCTTCCCTTTGATTTCATTTCTGACTTTTTCCGGTTCCCTATAGTTAAGTTTTGCCCAATCTTTAAGTGCCATACGCACCTTCTTCAACTTTGTTTCCCAAATGTGCATTGGGGAGCCCACAACGTGCTGCAACCAAGGGGTAAGCATGATCTTTCTGGCTTCAGTGATATCACTCCACAATGGATTGAATCTAAAAGGGAAGGGAGGACTGATCTCCTAAGGTGAGGGTGGTAGGGTAATGATCAGAGGCAGAGTAAGAGAGGATACTGGAGGATGCAACAGAGCAATGAGAGACAAGAGGAACAACCACAATAAAAGGGTCCAGCCTTTCCATTATGTCCTCAGCTCCAATTATTCGATTGCTCCAGGTGAATATTCGATTTTTGGGGATGATATCTACCAGATCATGATTTTTGTATAATTGTTTCTAGTTGGCCTCTTGAGTGATCAGTATTAAAACTACCACCTCTTTTTTCATTGGCATGCATGATCAAGTTAAGGTCCCCTATAATGATGACGTTTATATTACCCTTACTGTCTATAAATGCTTTCATGGTGCTCCAACATACTTCTTTATCTTTGTAATGATTTGGTCCATATATATTGTAAACAGTTACTGCAATGTTCTCTTGCGTATTCTGAAGATTGACTTTGATCCAGTCCTTGGTCTTGGTGACATCCAGTTGTTTCCAAGCATTCTGATTCCAAATTGTAGGAATTACTCCAAAGGCACCTTTGGATTCCACCACGGTGCCCATCTAATTCTTCATTTTATTTATAATGTTCCCCATGTCTCTTTCTCCTTGTTTATTTTCTTGAAGCTGAATTATGTCAGGCTTTTCTTGATTAAGAAGGTATCTCAGAGAGGTGTTTTTAGACGGATGCCCTAGTCCCCTACAATTCCAAGAGAGGGCTTTCATCATTTCAGGAATTCAGGTTGAGATATTATGATAGTTTACTTGGTGTAGATTTTAGAATAAATGGTGATATAGTTTATTTTTAAAGCACCATGTGTTGTGAAAGTTATGTTTTCAAAATAAACTCCAATTATGTTAATACTTGGTGTGGCTAGGCCAGGTGTGATCCCCTGAGTGAAAAAAATGATCTATTCAAGTTAGAAAATTGTTATTATAATATTAACTAATATAACTAAAATAATGAAAAATGTTACATAGGTTATAATTTAATGTTTGTTGTAGATGGTAGAAAGCTTATTAATAAAAAAATATGATCACTACACTTTATTATTTTGTTTTTTCAAAAATATGATTATTACACTTCATTATTTTGGTTTTTTATTTTTAATATCATAAAATGCAGGGATTCTTGATTCTCCATATCTTTTGATTCCCAAGACTAATTCCATAGGCATTTTATAATAAGAGGTAAGAGATTGTGAACATTCTCTACTTAAACATGGTTAGACATTTTATAATTGGCAACAAGAGATTGGAAATCCTTCTCTCAAAACCATGGCTAATCAAGCCCATGAATATTCTATAGTTGGAAGACAAAGTTTGTAGACATTCTACACTTGAATTTTTTTGGAATTAGACATGAAATTAAAAGCTCTTATACTCTATAGTTAGACATTTTATTCTGAAAGAAAGAGATTAAAAATTATTATTCCAATTAAAAACAACAATTTTAATAGTATTCCATATAAAAATGCATATGAAAATTAAATATAAATTTTATTATAAATTAAAAATGAAAAATCAAATAAAATATGATTAAAATCTTTAATATATTTCAATTGAATTAATTTAATTCTAAATACAAAATAAACATATATTTATTAATATAAATTAAAATTTATTTATTAAAAATAATAATCATCCAATTTTAATTTATAATTACCTATGATAAGTTTCTTCTCCCATTGCATCTAAATAAGTGTAACCATTGATTAATTTGGTTCTAAATCCAAATTAATTGCAAAGACAAAATAATCATATATTTATTAATATAAATTAAAATTTATTTATTAAAAATAATAATAATCCAATTTTAATTTATAATTATCTATAATAAGTTTATTCTCTCGTTGCATCTAAATAAATGTAACCATTGATTTCACTTTGCATAGAATAATGCAATTATTTATAAAAGAAAATAAATACTAAAAATTTATTAAACTTTTATTTCATTATGGAGCTGACAAAAATATTAAAAATTTAGTTAAGGGCAGTAATATAATGAAATGTGTTAAACAAAATCTACTTAACGGACAGTCAAGTTGTAGATGGTTTACTCCGCAGAGACAACAGGGGTAAAGATAGCTGCATTAGTTGCATCACAGGAAGTTAAATCACGGAGCTGCATTAGTAAAAATATATTTCTTCATAAAATCAATGCTGTAAAGGAGGTTCGAGCACTCACAAGCAAGCATAACCCTTTCTAAGGCAAGGCCTTGCCTTCCCTCTACAGCTTGTTTCCTGCATGGTGTAGCTATCGTCTATCCATAGAAAATGTATCCAAAATCAATTATTCAACGTACACTGCCAATTGCTCTACTCGGCATTACCCTCAGCTCCCATATATCCCCGTTATTTTGCCATAATTTATGCACGATGTAGTTGCTATACTGGCATGTTACTTCAGAACCCAACAACTTTATCGATTCAAAATGTGAAGAAATATATTATAAAAAATAATGATAGATATATATCATAAATAATGATAATATTTGAAAAATTAAAATAAATTTCAAATCTATATATGAAAATTGTAATACAAATAAATGGTTTTCTTTCACGAGAATCATTTATTTTAGAATGAAAGGTTAATTTATTTAGCTAAGTTGTTGTTTTTTTTTTTTCATTGAGTCTGTTGCTATATTATATTTGAAAAAAAACAGATAGGGAGAAGTCCCAGTTACATTTTAATGATGGAGAGGACACTCATGGAGGGGTAAAATGACAAAATAACGAGCCTCCATTGTGGCAACTATTAGTACTATATTGCATTATAGATTCATGATATATTCTAACAAACTGCGAAAGCATGAGTGCAAATTTAAAAGACATGAACAAAAGAGAAAGAGGAGGAATAAGGATTAATCAATGTTGATTGGTCGGTCAATTGAAGCATCGGTGTTGTCTTGATTATCATCTGGATTGGTAGTTTCTACATTGTTTGAGCTCAAACTTGGAGCAGAACATTTCTCTAGCATGTATTTCAGGATTTGGAGGGATTCTTCCATGTGAGCACAGTGATTTGAGGCGTTCAATAGCTACTGCTGACAGGATTGTGCCTGTTGTTGGAGGAAGGAAATATCCACTTGATGTTTTTCTTCCATGATCTTCAACTAACCACGAATCAGTGCCATTTCTGCTTAAAGGTCTACACAATGGAAGACATTTTCTCTTCTCATGTAGGCACCAGAGGTCTGGGCAATGGATCGAGCAACATTCAGTAGATGAATTAATAAGATGAGTGGGTGCATGGAGAGGCCGGGGTTGTAGGAAAACAGTGCTAAAGAGGCAGTAAATAAGTTAAATTCTCTGAGAAACAGAGGGGGAGGCACAGAAGGGAGGTCGAGACTATCACAATATATATCAGGTAGCGGAGAAGAAACGGGGATAGGGGAGACTAGGGAAACCACTGCAAACGATCGCTCGCAGGTTTGCCCTGGAAGAACAAGGACGCTGTCATACCAAAGATAGAGAGAGGAGGGGAATGCAGGGTGCAGTGCAATCACATATGCAGGATTGATGAGGCATACCGAGGAGAGAGGGCATATAAATAAGAGAGGCAGGAGGGATTAGCCGGAAGGTAGAAGACATGGGGCGAGCTTCACGAGGGGATAAGGTCACGGGTAAGGCATCACAGATGGTATGGGGAGATCTTGCTTGCACTGATAGGATCTTGAAGAGAATCATGCAGTCGGATATTGAGGTAGAGATAGATATCATGGCAAAGGAGAAAATGATGTGCCATCTTGGTAGAATAGCTGACCGACAGGTCTACCGCAAGCTTTGTTAGCTAAGATATTAGCTTGTTTATTATTTTCTTTGAGAATATGAAAAAAGGAGAGATCTTTTAATAGCTTTGCTCAGAATATGGCATCTGTCGATGAATCTGCTGAGAGCAATATTGGGAGTTTTCTTAGCATTTATCATCATATTAACCATAATTGTGGAATCACTAAATATCATAAAAATTTGCATATTTAAGTTCTTGATGATTTGGAGACCTTTGAACAGAGCATAGGCCTCGGCTCTGTTGTTTGACAAAGAGCCAAACCCCCATTCAAAGGAAGCCAAAATGCAACCATGTTCATTCATAATAAGACCTCCAACCCCATCAATGCCTGGGTTAGCCTTTGAGGCACCATCAAAGAAGAGTGAAAGTCTTTTATAACCATCCATACACTCGATAAATTGTTTCTCCTTGAGTCTTATAATGGGTGAAATCCCAATTGGGAAACACTTTTTGGTGGATGGCAAGAATTTGGTTGAAATTTTTAATTTCTCGTCCGAGAAAATAGTCAACTCAATTTCTCGACCGAGAGTTTTTAAAACTCTCGTCCAAGAGATTTTTAATGTTTCGCCCGAGAGTTTGATTGGGCTTGACTAGAGTTAAAATACTCTCGGACGAGAGTTAATTATTTTCTCGTTCGCGAGTTGTATTGACATAAACTCTCGGACGAGAGTTGTAAAACTCTCAACCTAGAGTTTTTTTAACTCTCGTCTGAGAGTTTTATTCTTATAAAAAAACCCTAAAACAGTTGTCTCCCCCGACATTCTGCACTTTCATTTTTATTCATTCTACACTGCAACTATCGTTTTGGATGGAGCATTCGAGCCATCGTGAGCACGAGCACGTAGATTCTTCTAGCCAGGTAAGTCTCTCCACCTTTTGCATTGAAGATATCGAAGGAAGGTTTATGATTTTTTTATTTTTTTATTTATTTTTCTCAAAAATGAAAGGCATGATTGCAAACACCCCATGCAACGGTACATTCTTCACTTGTTGCACTTTCTTGATTTTCCTGACACTCAATACAGAGTTCCATAATGTGATTTCTGCAAATTGCACAATTGTCAACCACAATATCCCACGTCCAAAGGGCTACAAAATTCCACTTCTTTATTTCTAACCACAATGTCCCATGCCCAAAGGGCCACAACATTCCACTTCTTGATTTCAAAATGTTTGGCCTTCTCGATGGAAGTGCTTGCTCCGGCTTGAGAGCTGGAACCCTCGCCAGAGGGCACGAGAATCATATCTACGTCTGTTGAAGCCATTGTCTATTATAAAAAATTCTAAAGTAACAAACCCTGGCAATGGTGGCGACAAATGGTGATTTCACTCAGAGACCAACGACTGGCTAATGTTTAAAATCTAAGCTCATTTAAGACAGAATAGTTCTTAACACATTGTTTGCGAGATCTCTTACTTCCCAAATGAGCTTCCACTTGGACTACCAACTTAGCAACCAAAGAATCTTGATTATGTTGTCTTGTATATAGTCATACAATATCTGATGGTCTTCGTGTATCTCCAAGGTATTTGTTGAAGAGAATTTAGTTCTTTTTCTTTTTTCCACATTGGAAAATGCTTGATCCTTTTTCTGGTCATCTTGGTTTTGTCTTTACATGGCCCTTGTGACCCTTCTACTATACATGATGGGTTCTTTTCTTGGGGCTTGTGTTGGTTGAGATTGAGGTGGAGGTATCTCAACTCTTTCCTCTTCCTCCCTTAGGGCTTCCTTCTCCATTTTTTTTTTTTTACTCACATATATTTTCAACAAACTGATTATCTTTGAGAAATTTATCCCAAGTCTTTTCATACTTCTCTTGTTCCCATTCTTAGATTAACTTGGTGAGGCCACGGTGATATAACGTTCTCTGCTCATTTCTAGGGTGCTTCTGAATTAGCTTTGTGATTTTTGTGAATCAGATAGTATGGCACATTTAACATTTTTCTCCCTTAAAATGTTGCAAGATTCTGATGTGGTATAAGTAAATGAGGTTTAGTATTCCCTCAAAAGTCATATATGAACCAAGAAGGTTAATTCATATCAAGGATGTTCTCACCAGGTGTTATCCATTCCTCTAATTATCCTGCCATTTTAAACTTTTGTTTGCAATTTATACAAAATTTCATCCAAATGGTCAAAACTGAGTCTTACACCACTAAAGATTTTTGGGCACCATACCTGCTGAGATCTTTTATTCTCAGTGCCTTCTTATAGGTTCCTAAATTATCTATTCATTTTGATGGAAAATTTCAACAGTTCAACTCTGATGCCATGTAAAAATTGCATCTCATGGCAGTGGATCTGCACTCATAGAACTCCAGCTCTACAATTGAATCTGAAACCTTTTGAAGCAGCTATCAAAACTTCACATCTACAAACATAAAAATGTTGTATTGAATATAATGAGTTTAAAAAATAATGGATTTATGTTTAGGGTTTCATTCTTTATTTGTGTTTTTCTTTTATTGTGGATTTAAAGAATATTTTAGGATAGCTTGATTTTTTTAAATATTTTTTGAGAAACAGGGGTAGTAATGATGGCATTTCTTTGAGAAACATGGAGGTTTTTCCCAAAATGGGATGAATTTCTCCCACAATACATTACCTATACAAATGAAGGAAACCCTTTCCAAATATGATGCTTTTGATGGGGTTTTAGTTTATGATGTGTTTCACCTAGTGGCCACTTTTTGACATCATGTTATTTGTAATGTAGCTTCTGAGCACAAATTTTGACCTAGAAAAACTATCTACCTCTTTGGTTAGGGAAAACCATCAACTGAGATAAATCTGAAGAAAAGTTAACCTAGACTCCATTCATAATCTAGATTAAAGGGAAATACCTTTCTTAAATAAGTTCCTTTTAGCCCATGGGAGTGTGGTTCAGAAGCAAGTTGGATAGTAATCACACTTGTATTAATTTTGTGACCTTGGTCAAACGTCTCCCCTCCCCTCAAGTGGTGTTGATGATGGCGAGAGCCAATCCTAGGTGATTTTTATGGCACAAAAGTGTCTAAAAAATGCCACTCATAGCAGGTTTTCTTAGCTGGAGGACCTCTGCTAGCATCCTTTCCAGAACAAGTTCTTTGTATCTTTCAGTTGGCCTATTCGATGGCTCTTCCTTGTATATCACTTGCCTTCTTAACATGGAGTGCATTATCTATGGAGTTTGTCTATTGACTTGATATTTAGCTATCAATTTTTTGATTATTGGGGGTTTAGGGGTTTTTATGAATCTATGATTGTGTTTCACATTCACTTATATCTTTGCTAAATTTTCTACTTGCTGATATAAAGAATTTAAGTATTTTGGATGTTTTTTTATCTTATGTCATTCTCTTCTGACCATCTTAAATTTGACATTGAATTTTGAGGCTATTTACATGATTGAAAATTTTTAATTTGACATTGAATTTTGAGCTTATTTATAGGACAAGCAATCACATTTTCTTCCTAGAAATTCTGAGTGGTGGCATACCTGAACTGTCTGTTGTTTCATTCACAATGCTTTGTTTTTTTTTACTAGTAAACGCTATCTATGTTTTCCCTTTCCACATAGGAAACAACCAACCTGGTAACTAGCTCTAGCTCTAGTTTCAAGAAAAACATAGAGGAATTCAATGGGTTTGGATGGAAATTACGTGTACACAGCAAAGGCAACATAAGTCGAAATATGAGGGTGGTAGAGTATAAGTCAAAAAAATGCTTTTTAAACTTTGAAAACATATTATAACTTTGAGAGTAAGATGTGACTTTGTAGAGTTCATATGGGCTTTCAATAAAGGCATTTCATGAGTGCAATGGAGGAAGTGCTATGAAATATCCAAAGTGTTGAATAGAGTAATGATAGGTTGTATGGAAGCGGTGTTTAGTGAATTAGTCAAGGTAAATGTAATGATAAGATAGTAAACTAGTGGGTATTGATAAATACAATAGATAGGATAAGACAGGTTTATTTGCAATAGTAGTAAGTTATATTTTGATAATAAAATAAGTACTTTAACTTATTGCAAAGGAAAATAGGAGAGTTTTTAATTGGGATTGTAAATCAAATTTGAAAATTTTGAGGTTAATAACTAAAATTTTAGGATATAGGAAATAGATATAAAAGGTATTAACATTAACTTTTTATATGAGATTGCTAACAAAATTCTGGACATTGAAAAATGCTTACCATACTTTTTATACCATATAAATAATATTGTTGTTGGCTTTAAAATGTTGGAGCTATAGTACCTATTATCCATTGGTTGATGACATGACTGTCGATTGACAATTTGTTTTCTAATTTGTTTATGGGGGGCAAAAATTTGATTCAATACTATAGCAATAATGGCATCAGGCGAGCCCTCCAGAGACCCCTCCATGAGAGGAGGATTATTAAGTACATTGGTTGTTTATTTATGTCATGTTTTCAAGTAGGTTATATTTATTTTTCGTTGTGAAAAAATCATTAATGTCACTAGAAAATTTGGCCCAATTTTCGACGGCCACTTTGTCTCTATTCCGACACATAGTCATCGCAAGAGCGACAGTTCGAGGACAGAAAAAACGTGGTTTGCCATTACGTCGCAATTTTGATGCCTTGACAAAGTGTCGCACTACCGACACTTTTTTTGTTGCTTCCAAACAAGCATCACTCTTCCGACATTTCCCAAACCGTCGCTCTTCCGACGTTTGTAAACTGTCGCAATTCTGACGAAATGTGGTCTGGCATTTACTCTTCCTACGTTTTGATATCGTCGCTCTTCCGACGTTTGTAAACTGTCGCAATTTCGATGAAATGTGGTCTGACGTTTTTAACGTCGCTCTTTCGACATTGTTATACTGTCGCTCTTCGATGTTTTCAATCTGTCGCAATTCCGACGCCTTACAAAAGTGTCGCAAGACCGACACATTGCAAAAGTGTCGCAATACCGATGCATTCCAAAAGCGTCACAATACCAACGCATTACAAAAGCGTCGCAATACCAACCCTAGGAAGAACTGTCGCAATATCGACGGACGTCACTGAAAAAATGGAAATCGTTCAAGACGTCGAAAGACCGGCGCTTACAAAGCATCGGTATACTGACGGCGGGCTCAATTTAAAAAAAAAAATGAAACTTTAAAACAGGACAATAAATCTCCAATATCTGTTATGAATTGTGGGAATTCCAATTTTTATGAACATAATTCGACCATGAAATATTAATATAATAAACCACCCCGCAGCGCTTTGACTATAACCAATCATATAAACATGGCTCTGTATTTCAAAAAACAGGTTTAAAACAGAAACAGGGCAACATTTTTTTTTCTAAGTAAAGTTAATCTATTAACAGTGGGAATAAAATTACAGCATGACCGAAGTCAAAAACATTGCCCAGACTTATGGAAAATTTGTCATCAAAAAATCAAAAAAGAAGACTGCCCTCATACGGGGAAACCAGTCTTGAACGTTTTTCAGGTCATTGCATTGCCCGCGCAGGGGAACCATCGTTTGATATCTTTGACGATTACAATGTTTACAGAATTCAAAAATAAAACAGAGGTCCAGCACAGTAACATAAGCAAAAAAATGCCCAATTAAGTGGGTCGCGAAGCAAGAAAACCAAACCAAAGAGAAGCAGCTACTCATCCGGTGGTTCTTCGACAACCTCCACTGCTGAGACTCTATATCGCTGGCCCCTTGGACAAATATCCCCTATAGGCTAAATATAGAGAGACAAGATGTTGCCTACGTGTCAGACTGAAGAAGAGATAATGATGTGTCAAATAATTTAAAGAAACCCCCATGGAAATTTAATGGTCATTAAACTGCACAAATGTGAATCATCTTGGAAACCCCAACCTGCGGATGCATTACGCAAAGGTTGAAAGGTTATAAGTGTAACATTGCACAGAATTAAATTTGAAAGGCATTAACCAGGAAAATGATACGGATTCAGAGAGCAACATTCCATGGATGGTTCTTATTCCTGTGCAGTAGCTCAAAATGATTGGCCCTCTCAAAATACAAGGTGGGTTGTTCTAACCTCCTCCGTAATACCCTCCCTGACCTCCTTCTCCTCTTCTTTGAGCTTGGGAAGTCTCCACATCTCGGAAAGAAGTTTTGTCCTATCCCTGCTCCGAAATACGAATGAGATCATAAACCCTGATAGAAATTTAATGGTCATTTAACTGCACAAATGGGAATGATCTTCGATGGATTCGAAATGGCAACCTGCATATGCATTAGCCAAAGGTTGAGACGTTATAAGTGTAACAATGCACAGAATCCAACGAGGATTGAATCTTAAAAGCATTAACCAGGAAAATGATTCAGATCTAGATAGCAACATTCCCATAGATGGCTCTTATTCCTTTGTGTAGTTGCTCAAAATGATTGACCCTCCCGAAATACAGGGCGGGCTACAGCCTCTTTGGTAACACCCTCCCTGAACCCTTCTCCGCCACCTAGAGGTTGGGAACTTGGGAAGTCTCCACATCTCGGAAAGAAGTTTTGTCCTATGCCATACTCCATCAGAATACAAAAGAGATAAAAAACTCTGCAATAGCTGACTTCGCGTAGCCTGGTTGATAAGGAATTGGTATTATGTTCTATCCTTATGCTATCTTTGAAACCTTTGGAACTACCAGTTTCCAAATTTCAGGCAGAATCTAACCAGCAAGGGATAACCGCTTGAAACTCTCAACCTCAGGATTTCACGCAGCTATCAGACCTACCCATGCCACCACTTGAACATTACAGCGCTTTATTTCTTTATTTTCTACGCAATATATTCTAACCAACTCATCATGGAAATTACCAGTCATTCACTTCCAGAAGCTTTCCAAGATGCGTAGAAGAGGCAGCCATTGGAAGCTTTTCATCAAACCTTCTGACCGAGTTTTCAACAATCGCTATTTTCTAAATATTTCTTTAAAACACAGTATTGAATTTCTTTAATGAGAGAATAATTTACAGAGACGATATCCGTGTTTTAAATATTTGCTATAAAATGCAAATTAGGGACTACAATTAATGAAATTGTAATTTATAATTGTAAAAAATTCTTCAGTATTCTAGCTATTTCTTTATCTCTTTAAATCTTTAAATTGAGCTCTCATGCTTTAAATTAAATAAAACTCTACTCTACAGAAAATAAGTAATCATATTTCTATATGGATTTGACATAAGATCAAGACGTTGCAGTATTACATGACGAAGGGCACGGAGGCCGAAGCCATTGTAGAAGAAAATTAGAGGTGCCATTGTAAGGAGATATTACACATTTTGCGTGGTCCTTGCTAACCACTTCAATGCAATGTTTTGCAATGCAGGACAGCAACAAGACCAAACTTACAATAACCGAATGCGATTTAATGCCAACGAAATTCCCTAGCGCTGTTAATAAGGAGTTGAAATTGCAGAAAGGGTTAATGTAAAAATCATAGGGTTCAGATTTTCTGTGTTTTTTTAGTTTTTTCAGAAGACCGCTAGTTTATATATAATATACCATTACATTTTCCAAAAAAAATGCTGCCATAATTCCAAATATTTTGTCAAAAATAAACTTAGAAACTAAGGGTGAAAAAAATACATATATCAACATAACCACAAGATATTACCCCGGAAATAGACAAAATGCATCAAAGAAATCCCCCATATAATATACTAGACAGAAACAAAATACCGTCTGAATCAAACCAAAAAAAAATAAAAATAAAAAGAAAGTATGATACGCATTATGGCAGTGAATCGATCCTTCCTCCCTGATATGGTCGGAGTCCAAGAGAGTGTAATGTAAATTTCCTGCATTTGCCGAGAGACCCTTCTTCGTATTCTCCCCCTAGTTTCTAACTCGTGACGTATCTAAGGTTAGTGCCCAAATTATCAGTCACCAGCATTTGAGCATTTGCCGAGAGATCCTTCTTGGTATTCTCCTCTTAGTTTCGAACTCGTGACGTATTCTCCTCCTAGTTTCTAACTAGTGACGTATGTAATGTTAGTGCCCAAATTATGAGTGACCTGCATTTGTCGAGAAACCCTTCTTAGTATTCTCCCCCTAGTTTCTAACTCATGACATATGTAAGGTTAGTGCCCAAATTATCAGTCACCAGCATTTGAGCATTTGCCGAGAGATCCTTCTTGGTATTCTCCTCTTAGTTTCGAACTCGTGACGTATGTAATGTTAGTGCCCAAATTATGAGTGACCCGCATTTGTCGAGAAACCCTTCTTAGTATTCTCCCCATAGTTTAGAACTCGTGACGTATGTAAGGTTAGTGTCAAAATTATCAGGAGATTCCTTTAATCTATGACCCTTATCCGAAAATAAAACTAGGCGGAGCTGGAAGATGACAGCCAACGAAAAAAGAATGCCAACGAAAAAAGAATGCAAATATCTGTATAAAAAGTCTCTGTAAATTTTTATTTATTTTTAATTAAAATTTTGTATATTTACATAATTATTTTTATATAATAATTTGAATTTAATAAATTTTAAAAAATAATAATTTTTTTAATATATTTAAATAATTATTTTATATAATAATTAAAATTTGAATTATTTAAAAAAAAATTATTAAAAAACTTAATATTTATACATTGTTATTATTACCCAATATGCACACTTTCAAAATCCAAACTAAGTAAAACAATAACTTCTTTCTTCTTCTTCTTCTTCTTTTTTTTTAATATATAAAAAATATTATATTAATAATTTAAATGAAATAAATAAAATAAACTAAACATTTTTATTATAAATAATAATCATATTCTTTTAATTTTTGATATATAAAAAGAAATATATTATATTAATAATTTAAATAAAGAATAAATAAATAAAATAAAAATAAAAAAGATAAGTCATATATGGTATAATAGTGAGTTATGTGTAATTATTTTTAAGGGTATAATGTTTTTTACTCATAAAAAAAAACCAAATGCATCAAACTTGGTTTATATAATTTTAAATGATATTAATTATAATTTTATTTATTTAGTAATATAGTTTTAATAGATATATTTTTTTATAACCTAATTTTTTTAATCAAAATTTTAATAATTAACATTCAATTTAATATTTTCAATTCAAATTTTCACAATTAATTTTTTCTATCCTATTTTTAAAATTTTAAAATAAATATACATTTAAATAATACAATTAGTTTTTATTTATATTTAAATAATTATTTTATATAATAATTAAAATTTTAATTATTTAAAAAAAATTTATTAAAAAACTTAATATTTATACATCGTTATTATTACCCAATATACACACTTTCAAAATCCAAACTAAGTAAAACAATAACTTCTTTCTTCTTCTTCCTTTTTTTTTTTTTTTAATATATAAAAAATATTATATTAATAATTTAAATGAAATAAATAAAATAAACTAAACATTTTTATTATAAATAATAATCATATTATTTTAATTTTTGATATATAAAAAGAAATATATTATATTAATAATTTAAATAAAGAATAAAAAAAAAAAAGAAGAAGAAGATAAGTCATATATGGTATAATAGTGAGATACGTGTAATTATTTTTAAGGGTATAATGTTTTTTTCTCATAAAAAAACCAAATGCATCAAACTTGGATTATATAATTTTAAATGAGATTAATTATAATTTTATTTATTTAGTAATATAGTTTTAATAGATATATTTTTTTTTATAACCTAATTTTTTTAATCAAAATTTTAATAATTAACATTCAATTTAATATTTTCAATTCAAATTTTCACAATTAATTTTTTCTATCCTATTTTTAAAATTTTAAAGTAAACATACATTTAAATAATACAATTAGTTTTTATCACATTTTTTAAATGAAAAGTCTCAAATTCCCATTTCCACTACATAAATATTTTAATATTTAGGAAAATCCTAAAAATGTATGTCATAGAGCCGCTTCCAGGTTGGAAGGACAGACATTCAAGAAAACTATAGGTAGTAAAATTTAGACAGTTTTAGACGATTAATTTTCATTAAAAAATAGGTGTCAATAACCTAACATCTATTGGGTGCTACACGGGAGATTGGGTGCTACAACTATACATGAATAGTCGAACTCTAGACGGGAGATTGGGTGCTACAACTGAACATAAATAGTCTCACACCCAACAACCATGGTGATCATTATCTTCGAGGCTCATGCCCAGCAACCATGGTAATCCCGAGCATGCATGGTTGAATGATTGCAAATTTAATCCACTTATCAAATATTGTACTCTCAATTAATTTTCACAGACAACGAACCACGGGAATTATTAAAATCAGATGGTTGTCTCTGCCAATCCCCTCTACATCATGGGGATGAGATGGCAATAGTTAGAACCCTGAAACTAAATTTAATGTCATTGAAAATCTCCTACGCTCTTACTATTCAGGAACGAAGGCCAGGATTAGTTCCAGAATCGCTACGAGGGTCTTAAAATTGAAAAGTGAGTTAGTGCCTGAAGCACCCACCAGCCACTTTCAGCCCCTTCCAAGGATGCTAAAACAAATTTGGATCCTAGCTTTCCCTGTCTCATACGCCGACCACTTTTGACCACTTTAAAAAATTAAATGCCATAAACGGAGTGTAACACTGGACTATTCTATCATTTAGCATGTGATGTCTAACCTAACTATAGTAATGTGCACAGGTACAAATTCAACAAGGTTCGTTTCAGGCATCCAGAAAGTTATTAAACCAGTAGAAATTTTATGAGTGTTTCAACAAAGACAATAACCTAATCCAATCCATTATCATTCTCCCTTGCAAATAAAATGAAAAATTATTAAACCAACAGAGAGTTTGAAAGTTTGAGAATGTAAACTCCATGGCAGGGAAAGTAAATATAAAATTATTAGACCATAGCGTTTTTAAAAAAAACTTAACCTAAATAGTGTTCCATCCCACAGAAATTAAATACAAAATAATTAAACCAGCAAAAATTTTAGGAGAACGTTTAGAAAAAGACCAGAACCTAAACAGTATTCTTTTAACATTTGCTGAGACCCCAAATCGCTGGCCCCTTGGAAAAATATCTGCGAGATGCATAGTGACAAGATGCTGCCTAAGGTGTTGTGTCAAAGAATTTAAAGAAACCTTGATGGAAAATTAATGGTCATTAAACTGCACAAATGGGAATGATCTTCGAGGGTTTCGAGACCCCAACCTGCCCGCGCTATCAAAAGATTCGAAAAAAAACTAACCAAAAAGGGTTCGCACATAATCGAACCAGAAATAAATGAGCGCTTGGAATGCTCAAAAAACTCTAGAAATCTATCAGAAATCAAGAAACGCTAGAAATCTATCAGAAATCTATTTTCATTTTTATAGAATTTGTTGCGCTTTCTTGCTATTTGATCTGGGTTTCGTTTGAGATTCATCTATGTGTCGTTTATTTTTCTACTTATAGTAATAAATTTAATTAGATGCATCTGGGTGTCATTTGAGATTCATTTTTCTATTTATAATAATAAATTTACTAATAATACATTAAACTAAATTTATATCCAATATAACTTAGCATGCAGAATTAATTTATACACAATCATTCTTTTATTCCCTTTTTTTGGCTACGGGCTAGTTATATCATGCAGAATTTATACACATTCCATTCGTTTATTCCCTATTTTTTTTTGTTTTCTATGGGATACTCATATCATTTGAACTAAAGTAGAAAAAATTTCGGAGAAGGAAAATGTGTACATACCTGTAAGATGAGAGGGTGGCTCTTATTGTCTATCCATTACAATTCCTTGTATCATACTTGATTCTCTGCACCTTCTCCACAGATACTTCATTGTCCAACGAACAACACAATAAGAAGCTCTTGCGTTCCGTCTTTCCTTCCTGTAATGAATTTAACATGAGAATTTAGAAAATAATTCAATCTGACCAAATTATCAGAGCCAACTGGGAGAGGATGGATGTAACACCCCCAATTTATGTGTTGAAATTTTAAAGTTTGACATTTGAACTTTAATCCTAAGGGGAGTGGACCCTAAAGGATAGATAAATTATGGATGTAATTCAATATTTTAGTTGAAGAAATAAATAAACTTTCTGATGTGCATATAGACCAAGAATGAGATTTAGAGACCACTTGCTAAATCTATGAGGATGGATAAGGCAAGTATTCCCCTAGAATCCTTCAGAAATCCTTGAAGGGAATTATTTATAATTTAGATTTGAGGAAGAATATAAATTTCCCCAATGATGAGGAAAGTAGTTGGGAAGAGGTGGAAAGCTGGAAAAGCTGAGGAAAAGCATAAAACAGCTTTAAAGAATCCCAAAAATGGGAAGCCTAGGCAAACAGGAAGAAAAGCATCCTGCTATTCTGGACACAGAATTAGAAAACTGGCTTGGGGAAAATGGCTTAAATAAGCTGCTCCTAAGCAGATCAAGAGGTTGATCTGTGGTGGAGGTGGTCTCAGCTCGGGGGTGAGTTCTGGAAGATAAGTAGAACTCTATGGTTGGGAGGTTGGTCTACTGCATGAGTGGTATGTCTTGAAATAAATTGGTTTATTTACTTACATTATTATGAATTGGCTACATATAAAAACAAAATAACTACTTGATTTGATATTCATTAGCTATTCTACTTTTAGCAGAAGGAACTCCAAGGAGTGCACCCTTGTCATTTTGCATGATTGTAAAATACTAGTATGTATAGTAGAATGGTATAAAAATTTTAAACCGTGATGGGTTCAAGTCTATAGATACATATTTCAATAGAAAATTTGATGTGTGAGTTGTAATCTACTTCTGCCTCATACCATAATGAAAATTATACACATACATAGAAAAGAGAATTTAAGTATTGTTACACTAAAATAAAAAGAGAAATTGGACGTGTGGATGTAAATTTTATATCCATGAACTAGAGTAGAATAATATAACTGGGGCCATTTTCATAAACAAGTTTTCATAGATTATATTACCCTCATAATCACCTACCCTAACTCGATTTCAAGTGTATTAGAATATTTTGGGCAAACGAAATAACATATTATAAACTACTGCTATAATACAATTTAGATCAAACGAAATCGAGAACGTTAGGCATCATATATATATATGTATATCACGGTGAGAACGTGCGACATAGTGCGTCTAAATTATAATTATAATTTTATCATTGTATCGTTTTTTTATAAAAATCAAATGGAGAACTGTGTCAAATCATTAATAAAATGGCATAATACGAAAGAATTATGGCGCATATGTGCCGGATTGACCAATTAATTACCGGTAAATGTCAATTAGACAGAATTCCTTCTTTAGGGTTGGAACCGCGTATTCAACTGTACAACCAGCGACGCAGAATTGATTAAGATTTACGTTATGTTACCTCTCTGCTACTCTTTTCAACTATAAGGGATAAAAGCCGAGTCTAGAACCAAACACGTAAATCATTAAACGTTATAACTGCATACGCAGAGATGATACTCTAGTTATATTCCGCGGCCTATAAAAAAAAGAAGTTTTCCGAAATTTTAATACAACAGAGGTCCGCAACTTGTGAACCTGATTGTTTCGCTAATTGAGGATTTAGAAAAAAGAAAAACGAAAACATCATATGAACTTAACAGGCAGGGCTCTATGTAACAGTACGCGTCAGTATATATGCAAGCATCAGAAAAAAAAATACGTAAACAAAGTAAGGGCGTGTGAGTATGGGAGGATAGAGTAATAGCCGAGTTTCCCAGCTCAAATGATATTAACCAGAACTATAACGTCAACAGATTTCCAATAAAAGAACAACCGAATGAAAACCCTCTTACTCTAAACATGTTAGTATGCCGATTTTTCCCCAGTTAACATGAATAGATAAATGTAATAGCAGAGAAACCATCAATCATTTCATTTGAGGTCGCAGCAATGAAAGAACTGGCACCTCTAGCAATTGCACACAGACGTGCGCCCGAATCCCCAATATACCTACAACAACAAATTAAACACAACCTCGGAAGTTATAACTGCGTCTCAACCGCACCTTGGATGTGTGGACAGCGGCGGGGATCTGGAACTTGGGCCTGTCTGAATGTTGAGTCGACAGAGTGTAGACGAAGAAGGCCGGAAAGCATCCCTGCGCCTGAAACAAAATAAAACCAATGTGTCATGAATTAAGAAGAGATTGTCACAAGTTAAATGAAATAATAAATCGATGAAGGAAGGTGAGTTTGGAACGAGCAGGGGTTTACTCGCTCAGGAGAAAATTAGCTAGCTGAAAAATGTGGTTCACCCGGCAGAAGGAGCAAAGGTCTTCCCTCTCAAGATTTCAAACCCTCTCCTCATCGTGGATGAGGAAAAAAAAAATATGGTATTACTTCATTGACCTGAAACCACACAACGCAGTTAGTTAAAACACGCTGAAATGCAGCGGTGAACCCCAACTGCAACCTACTATACACATCCAGTCCTTATAACTCCAGAAATCTTGAGAGGAAAAAGAAAAACGCAAGGGTTTAAAATAGAAAACAGGAAACCTAGGTTTAGAATCGATCTTTGTACCTGCAAGGGTCAGATCTCAGACTTGCAACCACCAAGAACCTTACGAGATCCTGAGGGGGATTGTAGGGATCAAATCAAGCAAACCAGGAGTACAGTTCAGAAGACTTTATTTATATTATTCAATTCTGTTCAGTACAACCGGAAATCAAAGTATCGGCGAAGCGATGAACTCAAACCTATCAAAGGGACCCTTTCCGCCTGTGACTATAGCTAGTGAGAAAACGTGGCAATTTCGCATAGGCAATAGTACGTATGGTGAAACGCGGGTTCCTGAATCGGGAATGAGGAACACGCCAACGTGAAATCCGGATAAATTTAAAACGCAGGAGAACTGTACAATTTCGGTTCTTCCAGCCCAAACGACGGCGAAATTCCGTGTACCAAACTCTCTCCAATCTCGCACGCAACCCTGTCACTGCATACGATCAAGCGAAAAAGATTAGCAGTTTACGAATCTAACCACTGAAATGCCGAGACGGGTGCATCACGGGTCATGACCAGTGAGAAGAAAAATCACAAGAGTTAAAACTACATGAAAATTAGGGTTTGTAAACCCATATTCAAAGCGGGCTGAGCGCTATCAACATTCACCATACACATGCACGATCAGAAACCAGATTTAAAAATAATACTACTGAAATAGCCGTGCGTATACCCTATGCCGCGCTAAGGTATAATATTAATTGTACATATAACGATTTTATGTGAATACCTCCTTGTAAATATGCAGATAATGATTTAATTGTAATGTCTAAGGTTAAATGTACATATAACTAGTTTAGGTGGGTATATCATATTAAACATTATATAGTTATAAAACGACTTTATAGTACAGAAAATCGTATGAATTAATATGGTGGGGGTTGTTACAATGTATAGAATTTAACATGGTGGGGTTTGTTACAATGTATAGAATTCTCAAGTAGTAGCGATAAAATTTCAGATACAATTATGGCTAGCATTCCTGAATGAAAAAAAAAGGGTTATTATCGCTGGATTCAAAGAAATATTTAATAATTGGGGAATGAAGAGAAAATAAAAAATAAAAAAATTTGGAGGCGTGACAAATGGTATCGGAGCACCAGTTACAACAATTTGGGCTGTCATTATTATGCTCACTGTTATTACATGTTTTTTTTTTTTTTTGAAAATTTTAATTGTATAAAATTTTGCTAAACTATGTTGTGAGTGTGTACAGTTGAAATGGCTGAAGGTGAAGGGATTTATGTGGATCTACGGGATGAGTTTTCTACACCAGATCCCAACGCTACGATGATGGCCATGTTGCACAGGGTGCAACGGGAGTTGGCTGAACTAAGAAGCCAGAATGACAGGTTGTCATCGGCCAGCAAGGAACAGGAAAAACTCATCAGAGAATTAACTTCCCGGAACAGCGAAGAAGGCGAAGGTTTCAGAAAGAGAAAGATGGATGAGTCTGACGATGAGGAGGCTGCTAGGCAGCAGCATAAACAGAAAAAGGAATTACAGGGAGAATTCCGGAAGATTAAACCTCCCTCCTATGATGGAGAGAAAGAGGAGGATGCGGAAGCTTGGTTATTGAATATGATCAAGTATTCCCAGGTCTATGAATATGAAAGTAATCTGAAGGCCAGATTAGCTGTTTACCAGTTACAAGGAAAAGCTACATTGTGGTGGGAGGAGACGAAAATGGTCCATGCCATTGATGAAAAGACAGTTACTTGGGAAGATTTCCAGGTTAAGTTCAAAAATCAGTACTTGAATGAGCGTTACTATGATGCCAAAGCAAAAGAATTTCATGAACTTAGTCTCTGACAGCTCACTATTGATGAATTTGTTACTAAGTTTACCAATCTACTGAGATATGTACCCTACATAAGGGAAGAGAAAGCAAAAGTTCAAAGATTTTTGAATTGTTTGCCTATGGCATACAAGGAGAAAATCGAGTTTGACAACCCAAAAAATATGGACAAAGCTGTTAGAAAAGCCATATTATGTTACCAATAGTTTAAAGGAAAAACTGAACAAGGGAAAAGCTGGGTACAGAAAAATGAATTCAAAGGAAGGAAACCGAAACCAGCCTATTTGAAGAATTTTGGTAGAGATCATCAGCGGAAAAAGTTTAATCAACCCAGAGCAAGTCAAATTGCTAAATCCCAAGTGGCTTCAAAACCAACAGAGGGAGACAGTAAAAAGGAAGGGACAGCCAGAATGAAGGAACCCTTGAAATGTTGGGGTTGTGGAGGACCTCATATTTTGAGAGACTGCCCTCATCGAAACATTCATATGCTCATGAGAGATCGAGAGGCGACAACAGTAAATGATGTAGCCAGAAGTATACCAACTATAAGTGCAGCCCTAGAAAATCGACAAGCAGAACATCAAGCAACCATGGTGGAAATAGAGGGTAAGATTTATGACTTATCTGTTACTATTCTGATTGATCCAGGTGCTTCTTTGAGTTACATTAGTCCAAAAATTGTAGAAGAATGTAATCTTAAACCTGAGAAATTCCAGCAGTCATGGTTGGTACAGCTAGCCACTGGAACTAAGAGAAAAGTAACACATAAACTGCCTCGCATAGAAATTAAGTTGAATGACTTTCGAACAGAAGTAAATTTGAATATCCTACCCTTAGGGTCATATGATTTTCTGATAGGAATGGATTGGCTGGAAAAGAAGAAAGCCTTGATGAATTGTTGGGATAAGACTCTGCATTGTGTAGATGAGGAAGGGAAACCTTTTATTCTCAAAGGGAAACAAAAACCCATTTTTGTAAGACAAATTTCAGCTTTACAATTGAAAAGGGCAGCTAGGAAGGGATACCAAGTTTATGCAGTGCATGTAGAAGAAATAGAATAGAAAACTGAGGAAGAGTTACTGGATGCTGTACCAGTAATCAGAGAATTTAAGGAAGTCTTTCCCAGGGAAATCCCTCATCTTCCCCCCAAAAGAGAGATTGATTTTTCAATCGATCTGGTACCAGGAGCAACACCTGTTTCCCGAGCACCTTATCGAATGAGTCCTCCTGAACTAATGGAACTGAAAATGCAATTACAGGAATTGTTAGATAAAGGGTATATAAGACCAAGTGTGTCTCCTTGGGGAGCCCCAGTTTTATTTGTGAAAAAGAAAGATGGAACTTTTAGGATGTGCATTGACTATCGTCAACTGAACAAGTTAACCATTAAGAATAGATACCCTTTGCCTAGAATTGATGATCTTTTTGATCAAGTGAGAGGAGCTTCAGTCTTTTCCAAGATTGACCTAAGGACTGGTTATCACCAGCTTAGAATTAAAGAAGAAGACATCAGTAAAACAACATTTCGAACCAGGTATGGGCATTACGAATTTGTAGTCCTACCTTTTGGTTTGACGAATGCCCCTGCCACATTTATGTGCTTGATGAACAGTGTGTTAAACAAGTTTTTGGACAAATTTGTTCTTGTGTTCATAGATGATATCTTAGTCTATTCCAAAAATGAATATGAACATAAGGAACACTTAAGAATAGTGTTGCAGACTCTAAAAGAGAACCAGCTATATGCCAAGTTCAGCAAATGTGAATTTTATAAAGATAAAGTTCAATATCTGGGTCATATTATTTCTGAAAAAGGGTTGGCGGTTGACCCTGAAAAGATAAAAGCCATTAAAGAATGGCCAGTCCCAACTGATGTTTCAGCAGTAAGATCATTTATGGGAATTGCAGGCTATTATCGCAGATTTGTGGAGAGATTTTCTGCTATAGCAAATCCCATAACCTCATTACAAAGGAAGGGTGTTAAGTTTGTGTGGACTGAAAAATGCCAAGATAGTTTTGAGCAATTAAAACAAAAACTCATTTCAGCCCCTATCCTGAAAATTGCAGATCCTGATAAGGAATTTGTGATATGTACAGATGCTTGTAAAGAAGGGTTGGGAGGAGTCCTAATGCAGGAAAATTCAGTTATTGCCTATGAATCTAGAAAACTGAAAATTCACGAACAGAATTATAGTACCTATGATCTAGAATTAGCAGCTGTTATCCATGCTTTGAAAATGTGGTGGCACTATCTTCTAGGGAAAAAGTTTACATTGATGACTGATCACATTAGTCTCAAATATTTCTTTTCTCAAACTGATCTGAATGCAAGACAAGCCAGATGGCTGTCTTTTTTAAGTGCATTTGATATGGATATAAAACATATCAAGGGAAAAGAGAATAAAGTTGCTGATGCATTAAGCAGGAATGCTTGTCAGAATATAAGCCACATTGGAAGTAGTGCTCAAATCGAAATAGAAGAATTGGTGAGAAAAGCAGCAAGTCAGGATCAAAACTATGAAACTCTTTTAGTGAAATTACAGAAAAAGGAGAAAACTGATTTCACTCAAAACCAACAAGGGCTGATCTATTATAAAAACAGGTTGTATGTTCCTTAGGTAGAGTCATTGAAAAGAGAAATTCTGGATGAGTATCACAAACAGCCATATGCAGGACATCCAGGATATCAGAAAATGCTAACAGCATTGAAAAAGAAATTGTTCTGGCCAGGAATGAAGAGAGATGTAGCAGAATATTTAAGTAGGTGCATGGAATGTCAATTAGTCAAAGTGGAGCATTAACATCCAGCAGGACTTTTAAACCCTTTGCCAATTGCAGAATGGAAATGGGATACAGTTTCCATGGATTTTATAACAGGATTACCCAAAAACAAATATCAGCATGATTCTGTAATGGTAGTAGTAGACACTCTAACAAAAGCTGCCCACTTCATACTAGTGAAATCCACCTTTGGAACAGCTCAAGTAGCAAATGTTTTCCTGAAGGAGATAGTAAGGCTTCATGGAGTTCCCAAGGTAATTGTCTCAGATCGGGATTCTAAGTTTACAGTAACGTTTTGGAAAGGATTGTTTGGAGGGATGGGTACTAAGCTAAATTTTAGTACTGCCTATCACCCTCAAACTGACGGGCAAACAGAAAGGACTAATCAAATTTTGGAGGATATGTTGAGAATGTACGTGATGGATAGGCCATCAAAATGGGAAGAGTATCTGCATCTAGCTGAGTTTGCCTATAATAATAGCTACCAATCCTCTATTAAGATGAGTCTGTTTGAGGCACTATATGGGAGAAAGTGCCGTACTCCTTTGAGCTGGAGCCAACCAGAGGATAAACTGGTGTTGGGACCAGATGCACTACAAGAGATGGAAAGAATTGTCAAACAGATACAAAGTAACATCAAGACAGCACAAGATCGCCAGAAAAATTATGCTGATAAGAAACGAGTGCACCGAGAACTCGAAGTGGGAGACCATGTGTACTTGCGTATTAAACCCAAAAAGGGCACCCTGTATGCTGGAAGTTGTGCGAAACTGGCTCCTAGATATTGTGGTCCTTTTGAAGTATTAGAAAGGGTGGGACCAGTGGCTTACAAGCTGGCCTTACCACCCCATGTTAGAGTGTATAATGTGTTTCATGTTTCATTATTAAAAAGATATGTGCATGATGCTTCTCACATAGTTGATTGGAATGTTGTACAGGTGGAACCAGAAGGGGAGTTTCTGCCAGAACCGCTTCAAATATTGGAGCGGGAAGAAATTGAATTGAGAAACAGAACGGTGGCTAGAGTAAAAGTGCAGTGGAAGCACTTTACTGCTGAAAAAGCTACCTGGGAAAGGGAAGATGAAATGATGGAAAAATATCCATTTTTGTTTAAAGTGAACTCTAGGAGTTGAATAACAACACTGAGGATGTTGTTTATTTTCAGAGGGGGAATATGTAACACCCCCAATTTATGTGTTGAAATTTTAAAGTTTGACATTTGAACTTTAATCCTAAGGGGAGTGGACCCCAAAGGATAGATAAATTATGGATGTAATTCAATATTTTAGTTGAAGAAATAAATAAAATTTCTGATGTGCATATAGACCAAGAATGAGATTTAGAGACCACTTGCTAAATCCATGAGGATGGATAAGGCAAGTATTCCCCTAAAATCCTTCAGAAATCCTTGAAGGGAATTATTTCTAATTTAGATTTGAGGAAGAATCTAAATTTCCCCAATGATGAGGAAAGTAGTTGGGAAGAGGCGGAAAATTGGAAAAGCTGAGGAAAAGCATAAAACAGCTTTAAAGAATCCCAAAAATGGGAAGCCTAGGCAAACAGGAAGAAAAGCATCCTGCTATTCTGGACGCAGAATTAGAAAACAGGCTTGGGGAAAATGGCTTAAATAAGCTGCTCCTAAGCAGATCAAGAGGTTGATCTGTGGTGGAGGTGGTCTCAGCTCAGGGGTGAGTTCTGGAAGATAAATAGAACTCTACGGTTGGGAGGTTGGTCTACTGCATGAGTGGTATGTCTTGAAATAAATTGGTTTATTTACTTACATTATTATGAATTGGCTACATATAAAAACAAAATAACTACTTTATTTGATATTCATTAGCTATTCTACTTTTAGCAGAAGGGACTCCAAGGAGTGCACCCTTGCCATTTTGCATTATTGTAAAATACTAGTATGTAGAGTAGAATGGTATAAAAAATTTAAACCGTGATGGGTTCAAGTCTATAGATACATATTTCAATAGAAAATTTGATGTGTGAGTTGTAATCTACTTCTGCCTCATACCATAATCAAAATTATACACATACATAGAAAAGAGAATTTAAGTATTGTTATACTAAAATAAAAAGAGAAATTGGACGTGTTGATGTAAATTTTATATCCATGAACTAGAGTAGAATAATATAACTGGGGCCATTTTCATAAACAACTTTTCATAGATTATATTACCCTCATAATCACCTACCCTAACTCGATTTCAAGTGTATTAGAATACTTTGGGCAAACGAAATAACATATTATAAACTACTGCTATAATACAATTTAGATCAAACGAAATCGAGAACATTAGGCATCATATATATATATATATATATATATATATATATATATGTATGTCACGGTGAGAACGTGCGACATAGTGTGTCTAAATTATAATTATACTTTTATCATTGTATTTTTTTTTTATAAAAATCAAATGGAGAACTATGTCAAATCATTAATACAATGGCATAATACGAAAGAATTATGGCGCATATGTGCCGGATTGACCAATTAATTACCGGTAAATGTTAATTAGACAGAATTCCCTCTTTAGGGTTGGAACCGCGTATTCAACTGTACAACCAGCGACGCATAAATGATTAAGATTTACGTTATGTTACCTCTCTGCTACTCTTTTCAACTATAAGGGATAAAAGCCGAGTCTAGAACCAAACAGGTAAATCATTAAACGTTATAACCACATACGCAGAGATGATACTCTAGTTATATTCCGCGGCCTGTAAACAAAAGAAGTTTTCAGAAATTTTAATACAACAGAGGTCCGCAACTTGTGAACCTGATTGTTTCGCTAATTGAGGATTTAAAAAAAAAAAAAAACGAAAACATCATATGAACTTAACAGGCAGGGCTCTATGTAACAGTACGCGCCAGTATATATGCAAGCATCAGAAAAAAAAATACGTAAATAAAGTAAGGGCGTGTGAGTATGGGAGGATAGAGTAATAGCCGAGTTTCCCGGCTCAAACGATATTAACCAGAACTATAACGTCAAAAGATTTCCAATAAAAGAACAACCGAATGAAAACCCTCTTACTGTAAACATGTTAGTATGCCGATTTTTCCCCAGTTAACATGAATAGATAAATGTAATAGCAGAGAAACCATCAATCATTTCATTTGAGGTCGCATCAATGAAAGAACTGGCACCTCTAGCAATTGCACACAGACGTGCGCCCGAATCCCCAATATACCTAGAGCAACAAATTAAACACAACCTCGGAAGTTATAACTGCGTCTCAACCGCACCTTGGATGTGTGGACAGCGGCGGGGATCTGGAACTTGGGCCTGTCTGAATGTTGAGTCGACAGAGTGCAGACGAAGAAGGCCGGAAAGCATCCCTGCGCCTGAAACAAAATAAAACCAATGTGTCATGAATTAAGAAGAGACTGTCACGAGTTAAATGAAATAATAAATCGAAGAAGGAAGGTGAGTTTGGAACGAGCAGGGGTTTACTCGCTCGGGAGAAAATTAGCTAGCCGAAAAATGTGGTTCGCCCGGCAGAAGGAGCAAAGGTCTTCCCTCTCAAGATTTCAAACCCTCTCCTCATCGTGGATGAGGAAAAAAAAAATATTGTATTACTTCATTCACCTGAAACCACACAACTCAGTTAGTTAAAACACGCTGAAATGCAGTGGTGAACCCCAACTGCAACGTACTATACACATCCAGTCGTTATAACTCCAGAAAGCTTGAGAGGAAAAGGAAAAACGCGAGGGTTTAAAATAGAAAATAGGAAACCTAGGTTTAGAATCGATCTTTGTACCTGCAAGGGTGAGATCTCAGACTTGCAACCACCAAGAACCTTACGAGATCCCAAGGGGGATTGTAGGGATCAAATCAAGCAAACCAGGAGTACAGTTCAGAAGGCTTTATTTATATTATTCAATTCTGTTCAGTACAACCGGCAATCAAAGTATCTGTGAAGCGATGAACTCAACCCTGTCAAAGGGACCATTTCCGCCTGCGACTACAGCTAGTGAGAAAACATGGCAATTTCGCATAAGCAATAGTACGTATGGTGAAACGTGGGTTCCTGAATCGGGAATGAGGAACACGCCAACGTGAAATCCGGATAAATTTAAAACGCAGGAGAACTGTACAATTTCGGTTCTTCCATCCCAAACGACGGCGAAATGCCGTGTACCAAACTCTCTCCAATCTCGCACGCAACCCTGTCACTGCATACGATCAAGCGAAAAAGATTAGCAGTTTACGAATCTAACCAGTGAAATGCCGAGACGAGTGCATCACGGGTCATGACCAGTGAGCAGAAAAATCACACGAGTTAAAACTACATGAAAATTAGGGTTTGTAAACCCATATTCAAAGCGGGCTGAGCGCTGTCAACATTCACCATACACATGCACGATCAGAAACCAGATTTAAAAATAATACTACTGAAATAGCCGTGCGTATACCCTATGCCGCGCTAAGGTATAATATTAATTGTACATATAACGATTTTATGTGAATACCTCCTTGTAAATATGCAGATAACGATTTAATTGTAATGTATAAGGTTAAATGTACATATAACTAGTTTAGGTGGGTATATAATATTAAACATTATATAATTATACAACGACTTTATAGCACAGAAAATCGTATGAATTAATATGGTGGGGGTTGTTACAATGTATAGAATTTAATATGGTGGGGTTTGTTACAATGTATAGAATTCTCAAGTAGTAGCGATAAAATTTCAGATACAATTATGGCTAGCATTCCTGAATGAAAAAAAAAAAGGGGTTATTATCGCTGGATTCAAAGAAATATTTAATGATTGGGGAATGAAGAGAAAAAAAAAATAAAAAAAATTTGGAGGCGTGACAATGGAAACAAATATAAAACATTAATTAAATTGCAGTACTCACTCAGCGTCATGCACTGCTTCCACTGCCATTGTTTCCTGGTCTCTCTCAGTGTTCACATACATAAAGATGACACAAAACACGGACTCATGAATCCATCAATCACAGAACAATACTCACAAGCAAGAAAGTATGCATGCATAGAAGCACAAACACAGAACTACAATCCAAACACAAACCCCACAACAAAAACCTAAAAAAACACACAAAAAAACCACCAACAAAGAAACAAAAACACAAAACTACAATCCAAACACAAACCCCATAACAAAAACCTAAAAAAACACACACAACAAAACCACCAACATTGAATGCTCCTTTCCACTGAACTCCCCAATAAACAAATTGGGAGAGATCAACCAGAAAGGACAGAATAAATAACGAGTAACTGTCTCAAACGAATCTGATCGGATTAACTTTAGTGTTCTATATATAGAATCTCTTTTCCTCCACGATCTCTAGCCGTTGGAGTAAAAGCAAAAAGCAAATTTAAACTCAACTTTTAAACTCAACTTTTCGAAATGATCGAAAGGTGACGACCACAATTCAACCCCAATTCACCGTGTATGAGAAATATTGTTAAGATTCGAGGGTCTCTGGTGCTGTCGGTGAATTCAAAATCAAACCTCCGATTCAAGATAGCCGTTATATTCTAACTGCAAATAAATATATATTTTTAGGTTAAATTTAATTTAACTTAGATATTTAATTAATAGCTTAAATTCAACTTACATTTTTCATTTTTAAAAATCTAGTTTTTACATGTAACATTTACATTTGAATTTAAATAGTGCACCTTTTAACTCGGCATTTTTGAAGAATTTTGAAAAATAAGGAATAGTAATGTATAGCAATTTTATTAGTTATAATGATTATATTTTTATTTTCAAAAATATAAATAAATTTTATTTTTTTATTATTATAAAATTTAAATTATAAATATTTAATTTAAATTTAAATTTAAATTATTTATTTTATGTAAAATTTATTTAAATATTATGATAGTTTACTTGGTGTAGATTTTAGAATAGATGGTGATATATTTTATTGTTAAAGCACCATGTGTTGTGAAAGTTATGTTTTCAAAATAAACTCCAATTATGTTAATACTTGGTGTGGCTAGGCCAGGTGTGATCTCGTAGTGAAAAAAATGATCTTAGAAAATTGTTATTATAATATTAACTAATATAACTAAAATAATGAAAAATAATATTAATGAAAATAATGAAGAATGTTACATAGGTTATAATTTAATGTTTCTTGTGGATGGTAGAAAGCTTATTAATAAAAAAATATGATCACTGCACTTTATTATTTTGTTTTTTCAAAAATATGATTATTACGCTTCATTATTTTGGTTTTTTTTTTTTTTTTAATATCATAAAATGCAAGGATTCTTGATTCCCCACATCTTTTGATTCCCAAGACTGATTCCATGGGCATTTTATAATAAGAGGTAAGAGATTGTGAACATCCTCTACTTAAACATGGTTAGACATTTTATAATTGGAAACAACGTAAGAGATTGTGAACATTCTCTACTTAAACATGGTTAGACATCTTATAATTGGAAAAAAGAGATTGGAAATCCTTCTCTCAAAACCATGGCTAATCAAGCCCATGAATATTCTATAGTTGGAAGACAAAGTTTGTAGACATTCGACACTTGAATTTTTTTGGAATTAGACATGAAATTAAAAACTCTTATACTCTATAGTTAGACATTTTATTCTAAAAGAAAGAAATTAAAAATTATTATTCCAATTAAAAACAACAATTTTAATAGTGTTCCATATAAAAATGCATATGAAAATTAAATATAATTTTTTTGATAAATTAAAAATGAAAAATCAAATAAAATATGATTGAAATATTTTATATATTTCAAATAAATTAATTTGATTCTAAATCCAAATTAATTGCAAAGACAAAATAATCACTTATTTATTAATATAAATTAAAATTTATTTATTGAAAAAAATAATAATGCAATTTTAATTTATAATTAAAAATGATAAGTTTCTTCTTCCATTGCATCTAAATAAATGTAACGATTGATTTCACTTTGCATGAAATAATAGAATTATTTATAAAAGAGCATAAATTCTAAATATTTATTAAACTTTTATTTCATTATGGAGCTGACAAAAATATTAAAGATTTATTGAAAGGGGCAGTCAGATAATGAAATGTGTTAAACAAAATCTACTTAACGGACAGTCAAGTTGTAGCTGGTTTACTCCGCAGAGACAACAGGGGTAAGATAGCTGCATTAGTTGCATCACAGGAAGTTCAATCACGGAACTGTAAAAATATTTTTATTTAGGTAAAAATACATTTCTTCATAAAAGCCACGCTGTAAAGGAGGTTCGGGCACTCACAAGCAAGCATAAAGGCAAGGCCTTGCCTTCCCTCTGCAGCTTGTTTCCTGCATGGTGTAGCTATTGTTTATCTATAGAAAATGTATCCAAAATCAATTATTCAACGTACACTGCCAATTGCCCTACTCGGCATTGCCTTCAGCTCCCATATATCCCCGTTATTTTGCCAGAATTTATGCACAAGGTAGTTGCTATATTGGCATGTTACTTCAGAACCAAACAACTTTATCGATTCAAAATGTGAAGAAATATATTATAAATAATGATAGATATATATCATAAATAATGATAATATTTGAAAAATTAAAAATAAATTTCAAATTTATATATGAAAATTGTAATACAAATAAATGGTTTTTTTTTTCATGAGAACTACTATTTTAGAATGAAAGGTTAAGTTGTCTATTTAAGTTGTTTTGTTTTTTGGTTTTTAATTGAGTGAGTTGCTATATTATATTTGAAAAAAAATAGATAGGGAGAAGTCCTTATTACATTTTAATGATGGAGAGGACAACCATGAAAGGGTAAAATGACAAAATAACGAGCCTCCATTGTGGCAACTATTAGTACTATACTGCATTACAGATTCATGATATATTTTAACAAACTTCGAAAGCATGAGTGCAAATTTAAAAGACATGAACAAAAAAGAAAGAGGAAGAATAAGGATTAATCAATGCTGATTGGCCTATCAGTTGAAGCATCAATGTTGTCTTGATTATCATCTGGATGGGTAGTTTTTACATTTTTTGAGCCGGAACTTGAAGCAGAGCATTTGTCTAGCATGTATTTCAGGATCTTGAGGGATTCTTCAACGTGATCACGGTGATTTGAGGCGTTCAATAGCTTCTGCTGACAGGATTGTGCCTGTTGCTGGAGAAAGGCAGTATCCACTTGATTTTTTTCTTCCATGATCTTCAACTGACCATGAATCAGTGTCATTTCTACTTGAAGGTTTGCACAATGGAAGCAATTTTCGCTCCTCATGTTGGCACTAGAGATTTGGGCAATGGATCGAGCAACGTTCAGTGGATGAATTAATAAGTTGAGAGGGTGTATAGAGAGGCTGGGATTGTAGGCAAATAGAGCTGAAGAGGCAGTAAATAAGTTCAATTCTTTGAGCAGCAGAGGGGGACGCACAGAAGGGAGGTCGGGACTGTCACAAGATATATCAGGTAGCAGAGAAGAAACGGGGACATGGGAGACCAGGGAAACCACTGCAAACATTCGCTCGGAGGGATAAGTCTCGGAAGAACAAGGACGATGGCATACCAAAGACAGAGAGAGGAGGGGAATGCGGGGTGTAGTGCAATCGTATATGCAAGATTGATGAGGCATAGCGAGGAGAGAGGGAATATAAATAAGAGAGGCACGAGGGATTAGCCGAAAGGTAGAAGACACGAGGGGATAAGGTCACGGGTAAGGCATTGCAGATGGTATGGGGAGATCTTGCTTGCGCTGACAAGATCTTACAGAGAATCATGAAGTCGAATATTGAGGCAGAGATAGATATCATGGAAAAGGAGAAAATGATGTGTCATCCTGGGAGAATAGCTGACCGGCTGATCTACTGCAAGCTTTGTTAGCTAAGATATCAAATTTTTTATTATTTGCTCTGAGAATATGAAAAATGGAGAGATCTTTCGTATCTTTGCTTAGAATACGACATCTGTCGATGAGTCTGCTGAGAGCAGTATTGGGAGTTTTCTTAGTATTTATCATCATATTAACAATAATTGCGGAATCACTTAATATCATAACATTTTGCAGATTTAAGTTCTTGATGATTTGGAGACCTTTGAACAGAGTGTAGGCCTCAGCTCTGTTGTTTGACAAAGAGCCCAGCACCCATTCAAAGGAAGCCAAAATGCAACCATGTTCATTCGTAATAAGACCTCCAACCCCAACAATACTTAGGTTAGCCTTTGAGGCACCATCAAAGAAGAGCGTAGGTTTTTTACAACCATCCATCCACTCGATAAACTCTTTCTCCTTGAATCTTATCTTCCACTGCACCTTTTGGGGGATTTGAATGACAGAGGTTTTGTTGAAGCTCGGATTGTCGAGAGCTCTCCCCAGAAAGATTCTTTGTTCAGCTCGCAGATCAATGAGATTGAAATGGTTGTTACTTTTGGATAAGATCATCTCGACAAAGAGACTCCAAGTCTTATTTTGAGCTTTCCTTGTGTAATTTTTTTTATCCTGGAAAATCACCTTATTCCTAGCCAGCCAGATACTCCAAAGAAGCACGTATGGAAGGGTGTCCTAAACTCTTTGGCAATTTTCTATTTTTTCCCAAGGATAGCCCTTTTTCCAATTGGTTATAAACTTCGAGATCGAATCGATGGCTTCTAAGTAAATCTAGGAGAAGTTCGTGAGGTCATTCCAACCATAGTTGGCAAAGGAACACCTCACAAAAATATGGAAAGTTGTTTCTTCTTCGTTTTGACAAAGGGGGCATCTAGAAGGACCAAGAATGCCTCTTTTTTTTAAAATTATCAGAAGTAAATATCTTACCTTTGATCAGTATCTAGATGAACATTTTTACCTTTGGGAGGGCTTCAGATTTCCATACAAGCTTCTATATGGGCCACCGAGGAGTGGGGAACTGACCTTTAAGAAGGGACCCATAAGCAACTTTGATTGTGTACGATGATCCAGAGGGATCCCACAAAAAACCTGTCTTGGTTACCTTTTGATAGTGGATCTACGGCATGGAGCATTCCTTTCAGGTTTGCTAGATCATCCTTAAGGTGAGGGGGGATGATAGGAAATTCCCAACCATTCCAGGCATTGGAATATTTATCCCAGTTGGAAATTTGGTCCATGGTGTTTATACCTTGAGTCTGGAGATAATTTTGAATACGATGAATGCTCGGGCTATTAGTGAGGGGAGACTGTCCCATAATTTTATCCTCCCAGATGTTTATGCTACTTCTTCCTTAAGGGACTTTGGAGATGTATCTATTGATGAAAGGTATGGATTTTTGCATAGAGCCTAGATTCTAGAGCAAAGCCTGTTAGGGATTGCTTGACCAAGGAGATTTTGTCTAACAATGGTGAGATATTTGGAGTCCAGCACTTGCTTCCACCAAGAGTGTTGTCCCGAGATAAGGCACCACACTATTTCCCCCCCAAAGGCATTATTCAAAAGCTTGGGAATGCGAATACCAAGTCCACCATTTTCATGATTCTGAGTAACCTGCCTCCATTTGACCAAATTGAATTTCTTCTTCTCATTTTTCCCACCTTTCCATAAGAATTGTCTTAAAACAACTTCTATTTTTTGCTGAATGTTGGAGGGAGCATAAAGCAAAGAAAAGTGATACAGAGGAAAGGCAGAGAGGACATATTTTAAGAGGATTGTGCGCCTGACCAAATTGAGCTAGGAAGATCCCCATTGTTGAACTCTCTTTTTCACTTTATCAATGGTGATGTTCCAAAATTCTGTCTTCAAATGTCCAACACTGATAGGCATCCCAAGATAATTAAAAGTGGCTCTAATTCCACTTGTAGGAGACTCCAAATATCTGAGCAATACTGTGGATGGTGTTTATTGTAGCATTCCACCCATAGATACAGCTTTTATGATAGTTAATCTTCCATCCTGAAAATAGCATAGATTTATAAAGAAGTGACTTGAATCTCTGAGAAATAATGCAGGTGGTTCCACCCATCAAGAGGGTGTCATCTACAAATTGAGAGTGATTCATATTCTTGGCTATGTTGCAAAACTTGATACCAGTGATGAGACCAACTCCATGCTTGGGATCCAAGGCCCTCTTGAAGGACTCTGCCGTGAGGATAAAGAGGAAGGGAGATAGAGGGCAGCCTTCTTTGAGGCCATGAGAATATTGAAAGAATTTCCCAGGCCTTCCATTGACTAAGGGGGTGATCCAAGGATTGGAGATGCAAGCGTTGATGAGAGATATGAAATCTACTTCAAATCCCACTTTCTGAAGGACGCAGAGGAGGAAGGAATGTCTCACTCTATAAAATGAATTGGCAATGTAACACCCCCAATTTATGTGTTGAAATTTTAAAGTTTGACATTTGAACTTTAATCCTAAGGGGAGTGGACCCCAAAGGATAGATAAATTATGGATGTAATTCAATATTTTAGTTGAATAAATAAATAAACTTTCTGATGTGCATATAGACCAAGAATGAGATTTAGAGACCACTTGCTAAATCTATGAGGATGGATAAGGCAAGTATTCCCCTAAAATCCCTCAGAAATCCTTGAAGGGAATTATTTCTAATTTAGATTTGAGGAAGAATCTAAATTTTCCCCAATGATGAGGAAAGTAGTTGGGAAGAGGTGAAAAGCTGGAAAAGCTGAGGAAAAGCATAAAACAGCTTTAAAGAATCCCAAAAATGGGAAGCCTAGGCAAATAGGAAGAAAAGCATCCTGCCATTCTGGACGCAGAATTGGAAACAGGCTTGGGGAAAATAGCTTAAATAAGCTGCTCCTAAGCATATCAAGAGGTTGATCTGTGGTGGAATTGGTCTCAGCTCGGGGGTGAGTTCTGGGAGAAAAATAGAACTCTACAGTTGGGAGGTTGGTCTACTGCATGAATGGTATGTCTTTACATTTGATGCTCTTCTATTTAAATCAGTATGAATTGGCTACATATAAAATTTAATGAAATGGTATGATTGATTTTAGTACTACATTTAACAAAATCTATCCTTAGGCATTCACCTTCCAGACTTTGTTTAGTTGTAGACCATAAATCCGTAGAGTAGAAACCCACAGAAATTTTAAACCAAAGACGGTTTAAATCTGAAGGTACTTACTCTCCACAGATAATTAAATATTAACTGGTATTATATGTATTTATACAAAGGTGAAAGTATATGCTCATATGTATGCTAGAAAAATATTGTAACAGCATTGAAATTTACATGGCATAATCAAAGAGAACAAAAAAAAACATTAGAGTATGTATTTCGAAATTTTGTAGCTTAAGAAGAACTTCTACTCTATAGAAGTGTTATATCATTTATAGCATTCATAGTGTATATGGAATTCTTGAATCTACTTCTAATCCTTGAAATAACTATTATAATAAAAGACTTAACTTATAATTAATGCATACTACTCAATTTACTATCGAATACATATATATGCAAAACAACCATAAAGATAAGTGCCGAGAGCTAACGCAATAGCACATGTTAATAACAATTAAAAATGAGTATTTGGTGGAAGTAATATCGATATGAACACTATAACTATGCGAAATAAATGAGTGGTCAAACTATACGAATTCATGGCGATTATATAAATTATTATGCATTGGACCGGTGTTAATTCAAGACTTCCCAATTATACAGAGATTACTGTTCACGACGTTTAGGTCCTTTTTAAACATGATATGTAAAGGAACAGATGTAAAATAAAACGATGATGTATATATATGTTAAACCTGTAGTATTAAACATGCATGTAAATATGATCTATGATTACTTGTGCTTCGTCGTTTCTATCCTTGTTGTAGCACAACCTTGAAATATATGGGAGCGCCGAGTCAAACCAGTACTACTTTTGTTCATACAATTCAGTCGCGACATCAAATTCCAGTGGTGACAAATCGATTTCCGATTTAAACCCACTTCGGATGAACTATTAAACAAGAACGAAAGCAAATATATTTAGGTGGATATAAAGGAAATACGTAACTACCTGAATGGTTTAATTGATTAAATTTCAAACCGGAATGGGAAGTTAAGTTATAAAAAATATATATATATAGATAAAACATAGGTATAAACATGAATTCTACATGCGGCATCAATCTTCGAGCTGTAAACCATGCGGTAACAGTTGCGGTTAGAAAATGGAGGTAAAAAGGAAATACAGACGTATGGAACTAATTATCCCCTGCAGCCTATAAACGCTGAAGTTGTGAAAATGATTGTTTAAATTTTGTGATTAAAATAAGACATCAAATTCATAACAGTGTCGTAGATTAATCCTTAGGGTTTATATATATGAAAGACGAAATGAGATTTCACTACGTGAATGGAAATCGAAACAACATAACTAGAGAACGAAGGGAGTCTGTGGATGAATAAATTTAGGAAAATTGCCGAGTACTCTGGCGCAATGTTACTTAACCTGAACTCGGTAAGTCGACATGCGACCAACAGAGGAATGATCCCGAATGACAAACCCTCCTACAGTAGACTCTCAGTAAACAAAGCCTCCTCCAGTTATTAAAGAGGTATTCGACAATCGTAGCTACGCCTCCAATCACATTTTGACGAATCGGTGAACAGGAAACCTGTACACCAGGATAGCCGAAAAATTGAGTCAGTTATTTATATAAGCCTGAAAAGAAAACCCATACCTCCGTGCCATAAAAAGATAAAAGAAATGGTCGACAAACATAGTTAACACGCAGAGAGTAGGGTAAATGTAAAATGAAGAAAAAAACCTTCTGCCGCGAAGGAAATCTGCAGACATGAAACGATCTGCCAGTAAACCCTTATGTAGTTCTAAGACAGGAACCTAAATACGTTAATCAAAAACCTGGAGCATGAATCGCAGGTTACATAACAACATGAAATGCATCATAAGAATCACTTACGTGAGAGATTCCAGCCTGTCGACGGTGGAACTCAAGCCGGCTATGCACATCCGAAAAAAAAAAAATCTGAAAACCCCGAAAATCTTGAGAGAAATAAAACCAGATGAAAGGGGAAAGAATAAACGTAATGAATCCTGTGGCAAAGAAGGGTTAATAATGGGAAATAGAAACCCTAGCACAAAATCGACAAACGTACGTGCAAGGATGGATACATTAACACTTCAGCGACCCCGCGCTTTACGAAATCCCAACAGGGATTTTGAGAATCAAGCCGAGCAGTAGCCATGATACGAGACTGTAAGTTTAATATTATTTAATTTTGTTTCAATGTACCTGTCCAGCAGATTTCCAGCGAACTCATGAGTGTATCTCTACTGAAATGACCCTTCCTATTCCTTCCTCCAGCTGGCGATGAACCGGGTTTTCTTGCTCAGTAGCGGCGGTATAGTTTTTGAAACGAGCCATTCTGATCCTGAACCAAAAGCATGTCAATCGAAAGTCCATAAGCCTGTGGCGAAATAGGGAGGGACGCGTGCAACCGTCACAGCCCAAAAGACGAATTTATTTTGGACCAACTCCTTCATCTTCCTGCACGCAACATTGTCATAACACGAAAATCATCATTTATAAATAAACTTTGAACAGAAAAATTTCGATAACTAGAAGCTCACGAAATCGAGTAGGAGAGATTGAGCGGGTTAGGGTTTGTTTAACTCGGTAGATGTGACCAAAATTCTACGAGGTGCCGAGCGTACTCACGGTTTAGTGACAGGTAGATTGCAAAATCGTGATCATATATGAGTGTACAAACACGTAGCACCGATATACATGGTGATAAATGTATATAATCCATTATGTAATATATTAAATCATTCCTTTGACCGTGGACTATTGGTTCCGATTTTGATATACATATATATATATATATGAATGTCTAAAGTGGGTTAGTGTGTCACCATTTATATACATAAGTTATTAAGGTTATTAAAGCAATTAATGTGTCCCTATTCATGTATATAAGTTATTAAAGTTAGTAAAGAGAGTAAGGTGTCACTATTTATATATATATATATAAGAGTGCAAAAAAAGGGGATTATTGTTATCCCAAATTTTGTAAATAGACTTTGGACATAAGAATGTTTAAAACGAAAATTGTATAAATTTATTTTGATAACTAAATTAAAAATCTTACTATCTCTTGACCCTACTTAAAGTTCAAAGGGTTTGAAAAGAAAAAAAAAAATTTGGGAGGTGTGACAAATGGTATCAGAGCCAAGTTACAACAATTTGGGCTGTCATTATTGTGCTCACTGTTATTACATATATTTTTTTTTAAATTTTATTTTTATAAAAGTTTGCTAATCTGTGTTGTGAGTGTGTACAGTTGAAATGGATGAAGGTGAAGGGATTTATGTGGATCTGCGGGATGAGTTTGCTACACTAGATCCCAACGCTACGATGATGGCCATGTTGCATCGGTTGCAAGAAGAATTGGCTGAACTAAGAAGCCAGAATGACAGGTTGTCATCGGCCAGCAAGGAACAGGAAAAACTCATCAGAGAATTAACTTCCCGGAACAGCCAAGAAGGCGAAGGTTCCGGAAAGAGAAAGATGGATGAGTCTGATGATGAGGAAGCCATTAGACAGCAGCAAAAGCAGAAAAAGGAATTGCAGGGAGAGTTCTGGAAGATCAAACCTCCCTCCTATGATGGGGAGAAGGAGGAGGATGCGGAAGCTTGGTTATTGAACATGATCAAGTATTTCCAGTTCTATGAATATGAAAGTAATCTGAAGGCCAGATTAGCTGTTTACCAGTTACAAGGAAAAGCTACATTATGGTGGGAGGAGAAAAAAATGGTCCATGCCATTGATGAAAAGACAGTTACTTGGGAAGATTTCCAGGTTAAGTTTAAGAATCGCTACTTGAATGAGCGTTACTATGATGAAAACGCAAAATAATTTCATGAACTTAGGCTGGGACAACTCACTATTGATGAATTTGTTACTAAGTTTACAAATCTACTGAGATATGTACCCTACATAAGGGAAGAGAAGGCAAAAGTTCAAAGATTTTTGAATTGTTTGCCTATGACATACAAGGAGAAAATCGAGTTTGACAACCCAAAAACTATGGATGAAGCTGTTAGAAAAGCCAGATTATGTTACCAACAGTTCAAAGGAAAAACTGAACAAGGGAAAAGCTGGGTACAAAAAAATGAATTCAAAGGAAGGAAACAGAAACCAGCCTATTTGAAGAATTTTGGGAGAGATCATCAGTGGAAAAAGTTTAATAAACCTAGAGAAAGTCAAACTTCTCAATCCCAAGTGGCTTCAAAACCAACAGAGGGAGACAGTAAAAGGGAAGGGACAGCCAGAATGAAGGAACCCTTGAAATGTTGGGACTGTGGAGGACCTCATATTTTGAGAGACTGCCCTCATAGAAACATTCATATGCTCATGAGAGATCGAGAGGCGACTACAGTAAATGATGTAGCTAGAAGTATACCAACTATAAGTGCAGCCCTGGAAAATCGACAAGCAGAACATCAAGCAACCATGGTGGAAATAGAGGGTAAGATTTCTGACGTATCTGTTACTGTTATGATTGATCCATGTGCTTCTTTGAGTTACATTAGTCCAAAAATTGTAGAAAAATGTAATCTTAAATCTGAGAAATTCTAGCAGTCATGGTTGGTACAGCTAGCCACTGGAACTAAGAGAAAGGTAACACATAAACTTCCTCACACAGAAATTAAGTTAAATGACTTTCAAACAGAGGTAAATTTGAATATTCTGCCCTTAGGGTCATATGATTTGTTGATAGGAATGGACTGGCTGGAAAAGAGGAAAGCCTTGATGAATTGTTGGGATAAGACTCTGCATTGCGTAGGTGAGGAAGGGAAACCTTTTATTCTCAAAGGAAAACAAAAACCAATTTCTGTAAGACAAATTTCAGCTTTACAATTGAAAAGAGCAGCTAGAAAGGGATACCAAGTTTATGCAGTGCATGTAGAAGAAATAGAACAGAAAACTGAGGAAGAGTTACTGGATGTTGTACCAGTAATCAGAGAATTCAAGGAAGTCTTTCCCAGGGAAATCCCTCATCTCCCCCCAAGAGAGAGATTGATTTTTCAATCGATCTGGTACCAGGAGCAACACCTATTTCCCGAGCGCCTTATCGAATGAGTCCTCGGGAACTCATGGAACTGAAAATGCAATTGCAGGAATTGTTAGATAAAGGGTATATCAGACCCAGTGTGTCTCCTTGGGGAGCCCCGATTTTATTTGTGAAAAAGAAAGATGGAACTTTTAGGATGTGCATTGACTATCGTCAATTGAACAAGTTAACCATTAAGAACAGATACCCTTTGCCTAGAATTGATGATCTTTTTGATCAAGTGAGAGGAGATTCAGTCTTTTCCAAGATTGACCTAAGGACTGGTTATCACCAGCTTAGAATTAAAGAAGAAGACATCAGTAAAACAGCATTTCGAACCAGGTATGGGCATTACGAATTTGTAGTCCTACCTTTTGGTTTGACGAATTCCCCTGCCACATTTATGTCCTTGATGAACAGTGTGTTAAACAAGTTTTTGGACAAATTTGTTCTTTTGTTCATAGATGATATCTTAGTCTATTCAAAAAATGAAGATGAACATAAGGAACACTTAAGAATAGTGTTGCAGACTCTAAAAGAAAACCAGCTATATGCCAAGTTCAGCAAATGTGAATTTTATAAAGATAAAATTCAATATCTGGGTCATATTATTTCTGAAAAAGGGTTGGCGGTTGACCCTGAAAAGATAAAATCCATTAAAGAATGGCCAGTCCCAACTGATGTATCAGCAGTAAGATCATTTATGGGAATTGCAGGCTATTATCGCAGATTTGTGGAGAGATTTTCTGCTATAGCAAATCCCATAACCTCATTACAAAGGAAGGGTGTGAAGTTTGTGTGGACTGAAAAATGCCAAAACAGTTTTGAGCAATTAAAACAAAAACTCATTTTAGCCCCTATCCTGAAAATTGCAGATCCTGATAAGGAATTTGTGGTATGTACAGATGCTTGTAGGGAGGGGTTGGGAGGAGTCCTAGTGCAGGAAAATTCAGTTATTGCCTATGAATCTAGAAAGCTGAAAATCCATGAACAGAATTATAGTGTCTATGATTTAGAACTAGCAGCAGTTATTCATGCTCTGAAAATGTGGCGGCACTATCTTCTTGGGAAAAGGTTTACATTGATGACTGATCACATTAGTCTCAAATATTTATTTTCCCAAACTAATCTGAATGCAAGACAAGCCAGATGGCTGTCTTTTTTAAGTGAATTTGATATGGATATAAAACATATCAAGGGAAAAGAGAATAAAGTTGTTGATGCATTAAGCAGGAATGCTTGTCAGAATATAAACCACATTGGAAGTAGTGCTCAAATCGAAATAGAAGAATTGATGAGAAAAGCAGCAAGTCAGGATCAAAACTATGAAACTCTCTTAGTGAAATTACAGAAAAAGGAGAAAACTGATTTCACTCAAAACCAACAAGGGCTGATCTGTTATAAAAATAGGTTGTATGTTCCCCAGGTAGAGTCCTTGAAAAGAGAAATTCTGGATGAGTATCAAAAACAGCCATATGGAGGACATCCAGGATATCCGAAAATGCTAACAGCACTGAAAAAGAAATTGTTCTGGCCAGGAATGAAGAGAGATGTAGCAGAATATTTAAGTAGGTGCATGGAATGTCAATTAGTCAAAGTGGAGCATCAACATCCAGCAGGACTTTTAAACCCTTTGCCAATTGCAGAATGGAAATGGGATACAGTTTCCATGGACTTTATAACAGGATTACCCAAAAACAAATATCAACATGATTCTATAATGGTAGTAGTAGACACTCTAACAAAAGCTGCCCACTTTATACCAGTGAAATCTACTTTTGGAATAGCTCAAGTAGCAAATGTTTTCCTGAAGGAGATAGTAAGGCTTCATGGAGTTCCCAAGGTAATTGTCTCAGATCGGGATGCTAAGTTTATAGCAGTGTTTTGGAAAGGATTGTTTGGAGGGATGGGTACTAAGCTAAATTTCAGTACTGCCTATCACCCTCAAACTGACGGGCAAACAGAAAGGACTAATCAAATTTTGGAGGATATGCTGAGAATGCATGTGATGGATAGGCCATCAAAATGGGAAGAGTATCTTCATTTAGCTGAGTTTGCCTATAATAATAGCTACCAATCCTCTATTAAGATGAGTCCGCTTGAGGCACTCTATGGGAGAAAGTGCCGTACTCCTTTGAGATGGAGCCAACCAGAGGATAAACTGGTGTTGGGACAAAATGCACTTCAACAGATGGAAAGAATTGTCAAACAGATACAAAGTAACATCAAGACAACACAAGATCGCCAGAAAAATTATGCTGATAAGAAACGAGTGCACCGAGAATTCAAAGTGGGAGACCATGTGTATTTGCGTATTAAACCCAAAAAGAGCACACTTTATGCTGGAAGTTGTGCGAAACTAGCTCCTAGATATTGTGCTCCTTTTGAAGTATTAGAAAGGGTGGGACCAGTGGCTTACAAGCTGGCCTTACCACCCCATGTTAGAGTGCATAATGTGTTTCATGTTTCATTATTAAAAATATATGTGCATGATGCTTCTCACATAGTTGATTGGAATGTTGTATAGGTGGAACCAGAAGGGGAGTTTCTTCCAGAACCGCTTCAAATATTGGAGCGGGAAGAAATTGAATTGAGAAACAGAACGGTGGCGAGAGTAAAAGTGCAGTGGAAGCACTTTACTGCTGAAGAAGCTACCTGGGAAAGGGAAGCTGAAATGATGGAAAAATATCCAATTTTGTTTAAGTGAACTCCAGTAGTTGAATAACAATACCGAGGACGGTGTTTATTTGCAGAGGGGGAATATGTAACACCCCCAATTTATCTGTTGAAATTTTAAAGTTTTTTATTTGAACTTTAATCCTAAGGGGAGTGGACCCCAAAGGATAGATAAAGTATGGACGTAATTCAATATTTTAGTTGAAGAAATAAATAAACTTTTTGATGTGCATATAGACCAAGAATGAGATTTAGAGACCACTTGCTAAATCCATGAGGATGGATAAGGCAAGTATTCCCCCTAAACTCCTTCAGAAATCCTTGAAGGGAATTATTTCTAATTTAGATTTGAGGAAGAATCTAAATTTCCCCAATGATGAGGAAAGTAGTTGGGAAGAGGTGGAAAGCTGGAAAAGCTGAGGAAAAGCATAAAACAACTTTAAAGAATCCAAAAAATGGGAAGCCTAGGCAAACAGGAAGAAAAGCATCCTGCTATTCTGGACGCAAAATTAGAAACAAGCTTGGGGAAAATAGCTTAAATAAGCTGCTCCTAAGCAGATCAAGGGGTGGTTGATCTGTGGTGGAGTTGGTCTCAGCTCGGGGGTGAGTTCTAGGAGAAAAATAGAACTCTACGGTTGGGAGGTTGGTCTACTGCATGAATGGTATGTCTTTAAATTGGATGCTCTTCTATTTAAATCAGTATGAATTGGCTACATATAAAATTTAATGGAATGGTATGATTGATTTTAGTACTACATTTAACAGAATCTATCTTTAGGCATTCACCTTCTAGATTCTGTTTAGTTGTAGACCAGTAATCCATAGAGTAGAAACCCACAGAAACTTTAAACCAAAGACGGTTTAAATCTGAAGGTACTTAGTCTCCATAGATAATTAAATATTAACTGGTATTACATGTATTTATACAAAGGTGAAATTATATGCTCATATGTATGCTAGAAAAATATTGTAACAGTATTGAAATTTACATGGCATAATCAAAGAGAAGAAAAAAAAACATTAGAGTATGTATTTCGAAATTTTGTAGCTTAAGAAGAACTTCTACTCTATAGAAGTGTTATATCATTTATAGCATTCATAGTGTATATGGAATTCTTGAATCTACTTCTAATCCTTGAAATAACTATTATAATAAAAGACTTAACTTATAATTAATGCATACTACTCAATTTACTATCGAATACATATATATGCAAAACAACCATAAAGATAAGTGCCGAGAGCTAACGCAATAGCACATGTTAACAAAAATTACAAATGAGTAGTTGGTGGAAGTAATATCGATATGAACACTATAACCATGCGAAATAAATGAGTGGTCAAACTATATGAATTAATGGCGATTATTTAAATTATTATGCATTGGACCGGCGTTAATTCAAGACTTCCGAATTGTACAGAGATTACTGTTCACGTCGTTTAGGTCCTTTTTAAACATGATATGTAAAGGAACAGATGTAAAATAAAACGATGATGTATATATATGTTAAACCTGTAGTATTAAACACGCATGTAAATACGATCTATGATTATTTGTGCTTCGTCATTTCTATCCTTGTTGTAGCACAACCATGAAATATATGGGAGTGCCGAGTCAAACCAGTACTACTTTTGTTCATACAATTCAGTCGCGACTTCAAATTCCGGTGGTGACAAATCGATTTCCGATTTAAACCCACTTCAGATGAACTATTAAACAAGAACAAAAGCGAATATATTTAGGTGGATATAAAGGAAATACGTAGCTACCTGAATGGTTTAATTGATTAAATTTCAAACCGGAATGGGAAGTTAAGGTATAAAAATATATATATATATATAGATAAAACATAGGTATAAACATGAATTCTACATGCAGCATCAATCTTCGAGCTATAAACCATGCGGTAACAGTTGCGGTTAGAAAATGGAGGTAAAAACGAAATACAAACATATGGAACTAATTATCCCCTGCAGCATATAAACGCTGAAGTTGTGAAAATGATTGTTTAAATTTTGTGATTAAAATAAGACGTCGAATTCATAACAGCGTCGTAGATTAATCCTTAGGGTTTATATATATGAAAGACGAAATGAGATTTCACTACGTGAATGGAAATCGAAACAACATAACTAGAGAATGAAGGGAGTCTGTGGATGAATAAATTTAGGAAAATTGCCGAGTACTCTGGCGCAATGTTACTTAACCTGAACTCCGTAAGTCAACATGCGACCAACAGAGGAACGATCCCAAATGACAAACCCTCCTACAGTAGACTCTCAGTAAATAGAGCCTCCTCCAGTTATTAAAGAGTTATTTGACAATCGTAGCTGCGCCTCTAATCACATTTTGACGAATCGGTGAACAGGAAACCTGTACACCAGGATAGCCGAAAAATTGAGTCAGTTATTTATATAAGCCTGAAAAGAAAACCCATACCACCGTCCCATAAAAAGATAAAAGAAATGGTCGACAAACATAGTTAACACGCAGAGAGTAGGGTAAATGTAAAATGAAGAAAAAAACCTTCCGCCGCAAAGGAAATCTGCAGACATGAAACGATCTGCCAGTAAACCCTTATGTAGTTCTAAGACAGGAACCTAAATATGTTAATGAAAAACATGGAGCATGAATCGCAGGTTAGATAACAACATGCAATGCATCATATGAATCACTTACGTGAGAGATTCCAGCCTGTCGACGGTGGAACTCAAGCCGGCTATGCACATCCGAAAAAAAAAAATCTGAAAACCCCGAAAATCTTGAGAGAAATAAAACCAAATGAAAGGGGCGAGAAGAAATGTAATGAATCCTGTGGCAAAGAAGGGTTAATAATGGGAAATAGAAACCCTAGCACAAAATCAACAAAGGTACGTGCAAGGATGGATACATTAACACTTCAGCGACCCCGCGCTTTACGAAATCCCAAGAGGGATTTTGAGAATCAAGCCGATCAATAGCCATGATACCAGACTGTAAGTTTAATATTATTTAATTTTGTTTCAATGTACCTGTCCAGCAGATTTCCGGCGAACTCATGAGTGTATCTCTACTGAAATGACCCTTCCTATTCCTTCCTCTAGCTGACGATGAACCGGGTTTTCTTGCTTAGGAGCGGCGGTACAGTTTTGGAAACAAGCCATTCCGATCTTGAACCAAAAGCATGTCAATCGGAAGTCCGTAAGCCTGTGGCGAAATAGGGAGGGACGCGTGCAACCGTCACAGCCCAAAAGACAAATTTCTTTTGGACCAACTCCTTCATCTTCCTGCACGCAACACTGTCATAACACGAAAATCGTCATTTATAAATAAACTTTGAATAGAAAAATTCCGATAACTAGAAGCTCATGAAATCGAGTAGGAGAGCTCGAGCGGGTTAGGGTTTGTTTAACTCGGTAGATGTGACCAACATTCTACGAGGGGCCGAGCGTACTCACGGTTTAGTGATAGGTAGATTGCAAAATCATGATCATATATGAGTGTACAAACACGTAGCACCGATATACATGGTGATAAATGTATATAATCCATTATGTAATATATTAAATCATTCCTTTGACTGTGGACTATTGGTTCCGATTTTGATATACATATATATATATATATATATATATATGAATGTCTAAAGTTGGTTAGAGTGTCACTATTTATATACATAAGTTATTAAGGTTATTAAAGCAATTAATGTGTCCCTATTCATGTATATAAGTTATTAAAGTTAGTAAAGAGAGTAAGGTGTCACTATTTATATATATATAAGAGTGAAAAAAAAGGGGTTATTGCTATCCCAAATTTTGTAAATAGACTTTGGACATAAGAATGTTTAAAATGAAAATTGTATAAATTTATTTTGATAACTAAATTAAAATCTTACTATCTCTTGACCCTACTTAAAGTTCAAAGGGTTTTAAAAGAAAAAAAAAATTTGGGAGGTGTGACAGGCAAGGTCAATTTTCAGGATGAATCCTTTCTCTAATCTCATCATACTCGAGTGAATGGCTTCTTGGACCAAAATGGTAGATTCTAATATTTTTTTTTGTGATATGAAGCCCCCTTTATTTTCAGAAATGAGGTTTGGGAGATGGGGTTTGAGGTGGGTGGAAAGGAGTTTAGTAATGATTTTGTACGAAGACTTGCCAAGGGAAATCGGTCTAAATCTGGAGAATGAGGAGGGACGACTCTCTTTGGGTATAAGGGTGAGAAAGGTTGAGTTTGTATAGCCACCAATCTTCTTCTTTATTTGAACCCAAAGGATCATTTTAATAAGGTCCTTTTTAATAACTTCCCAAAAGGTCCAGAAAAAACTTATGGAAAATCCATCCGGGCCTAGAGACTTGTCGGGATGGAGTGTCCAAATAGCATTGAGGATTTCATCCTCCTCTATTTCCTTGGTTAAGGATGTCTTGATCTCATTCGTGATCAGTTTGGGCATGTAGGTCAAGAAATCACCATAATCCTGCGACACAATTGTTTCAGTGATAATATTTTTATAATGGCTGTTAACAGCTGCCTTGATAGCTTCCTGATCAATATGCACCGTTCCTTCGTCATCAATAATGGATGAGCTATTGTTTCTTGAATTTCTTATCGTAGCTTATTTATAGAAGAAAGAGGTTTTTTTATCACCAGCCTGCAACCAAATATTTATTGATTTGAGCCTTCATTTTTCCTCTTCTTTCCTGTATGCTTTATACAAGTTCCAGTATAGTTATTTTTCCTACTCATGCTTCTCTTGGCTCACTCCATGAATGTCGATGTCAGTTTGGACTGCTTCCACCTTCCTTTTGATTTCATTTCTGACTTTTTCCGGTTCCCTATAGTTAAGTTTTGCCCAATCTTTAAGTGCCATACGCACCTTCTTCAACTTTGTTTCCCAAATGTGCATTGGGGAGCCCACAACATGCTGCAACCAAGGGGTAAGCATGATCTTTCTGGCTTCAGGGATATCACTCCACAATGGATTGAATCTAAAAGGGAAGGGAGGATTGATCTCCTAAGGTGAGGGTGGTAGGGTAATGATCAGAGGCAGAGTAAGAGAGGATAGTGGAGGATGCAACAGAGCAATGAGAGACAGGAGGAACAACCACAATAAAAGGGTCCAGCCTTTCCATTATGTTCCCAACTCCAATTATTCGATTGCTCCAGGTGAATATTCGGTTTTTGGGGATGATATCTACCAGATCATGATTTTTGTATAATTGTTTCTAGTTTGCCTCTTGAGTGATCAGTATTAAAACTACCACCTCTTTTTTCATTGGCATGCATGATCAAGTTAAGGTCCCCTCCAATGATGATGTTTATATTACCCTTACTGTCTATAAATGCTTTCATGGTGCTCCAACATACTTCTTTATCTTTGTAATGATTTGGTCCATATATAATGTAAATAGTTACTACAATGTTCTCTTGCGTATTCTGAAGATTGACTTTGATCCAGTCCTTGGTCTTGGTGACATCCAGTTGTTTCCAAGCATTCTAATTCCAAATTGTAGGAATTACTCCAAAGGCACCTTTGGATTCCACCACGGTGCCCATCTAATTCTTAATTTTATTTATAATGTTCCCCATGTCTCTTTCTCCTTGTTTAGTTTCTTGAAGGTGAATTATGTCAGGCTTTTCTTGATTAAGAAGGTATCTCAGAGCGGTGTTTTTAGAGGGATGCCCTAGTCCCCTACAATTCCAAGAGAGGGCTTTCATCATTTTAGGAATTCAGGTTGAGATATTATGATAGTTTACTTGGTGTAGATTTTAGAATAAATGGTGATATAGTTTATTGTTAAAGCACCATGTGTTGTGAAAGTTATGTTTTCAAAATAAAATCCAATTATGTTAATACTTGGTGTGGCTAGGCCAGGTGTGATCCACTGAGTGAAAAAAATGATCTATTCAAGTTAGAAAATTGTTATTATAATATTAACTAATATAACTAAAATAATGAAAAATAATATTAATGAAAATAATGAAAAATGTTACATAGGTTATAATTTAATGTTTGTTGTGGATGGTAGAAAGCTTATTAATAAAAAAATATGATCACTACACTTTATTATTTTGTTTTTTCAAAAATATGATTACTACACTTCATTATTTTGGTTTTTTTTTTTTAATATCATAAAATGCAGGGATTCTTGATTCTCCATATCTTTTGATTCCCAAGACTAATTCCATAGGCATTTTATAATAAGAGGTAAGAGATTGTGAACATTCTCTACTTAAACATGGTTAGACGTTTTATAATTGGAAACAAGGTAAGAGATTGTGAACATTCTCTACTTAAACATGGTTAGATATTTTATAATTGGAAACAAGAGATTGGAAATCCTTCTCTCAAAACCATGGCTAATCAATCCCATGAATATTCTATAGTTGGAAGACAAAGTTTGTAGACATTCTACACTTGAATTTTTTTGGAATGAGGCATGAAATTAAAAGCTCTTATACTCTATAGTTAGACATTTTATTCTAAAAGAAAGAGATTAAAAAATATTATTCCAATTAAAAACAACAATTTTAATAGTATTCCACATAAAAATGCATATGAAAATTAAATATAAATTTTATTATAAATTAAAAATGAAAAATCAAATAAAATATGATTAAAATCTTTAATATATTTCAATTGAATTAATTTAATTCTAAATACAAAATAATCATATATTTATTAATATAAATTAAAATTTATTTATTAAAAATAATAATCATCCAATTTTAATTTATAATTACCTATGATAAGTTTCTTCTCCCATTGCATCTAAATAAATGTAACCATTCATTAATTTGGTTCTAAATCCAAATTAATTGCAAAGACAAAATAATCATATATTTATTAATATAAATTAAAATTTATTTATTAAAAATAATAATAATCCAATTTTAATTTATAATTATCTATAATAAGTTTATTCTCCCGTTGCATCTAAATAAATGTAACCATTGATTTCACTTTGCATAGAATAATGCAATTATTTATAAAAGAAAATAAATACTAAAAATTTATTAAACTTTTATTTCATTATGGAGCTAACAAAAATATTAAAAATTTATTTAAGGCCAGTAAGATAATGAAATGCGTTAAACAAAATCTACTTAACGGACAGTCAAGTTGTAGCTGGTTTACTCCGCCGAGACAACAGGGGTAAAGATAGTTGCATTAGTTGCATCACAAGAAGTTCAATCACGGAGCTGCATTAGTAAAAATATATTTCTTCATAAAATCCATGCTGTAAAGGAGGTTCGGGCACTCACAAGCAAGCATAACCCTTTCTAAGGCAAGGCCTTGCCTTCCCTCTGCAGCTTGTTTCTTGCATTGTGTAGCTATCTTCTATCCATAGAAAATGTATCCAAAATCAATTATTCAACCTACACTGCCAATTTCTCTACTCGACATTACCCTCAGCTCCCATATATCCCCTTTATTTTGCCAGAATTTATGCACGATGTAGTTGCTATATTGGCATGTTACTTCAGAACCCAACAACTTTATCGATTCAAAATGTGAAGAAATATATTATAAAAAATAATCATATATATATATCATAAATAATGATAATATTTGAAAAATTGAAATAAATTTCAAATTTATATATGAAAATTGTAATACAAATAAATGGTTTTCTTTCACGAGAATCATTTATTTTAGAATGAAAGGTTAATTTATTTAGCTAAGTTGTTGTTTTTTTTTTTTCATTGAGTCTGTTGCTATATTATATTTGAAAAAAAATAGACAGGGAGAAGTCCGAGTTACATTTTAATGATGGAGAGGACACTCATGGAGGGGTAAAATGACAAAATAACGAGCCTCCATTGTGGCAACTATTAGTACTATACTGCATTATAGATTCATGATATATTCTAACAAACTGCGAAAGCATGAGTGAAAATTTAAAAGACATGAACAAAAGAGAAAGAGGAGGAATAAGGATTAATCAATGTTGATTGGTCGGTCAATTGAAGCATCGGTGTTGTCTTGATTATCATCTGGATTGGTAGTTTATACATTGTTTGAGTTGGAACTTGGAGCAAAACATTTGTCTAGTATGTATTTCAGGATTTGGAGGGATTCTTCCATGTGAGCACAGTGATTTGAGGCGTTCAATAGCTACTGCTGACAGGATTGTGCCTGTTGTTGGAGGAAGGCAATATCCACTTGATTTTTTTCTTCCATGATCTTCAACTAACCACGAATCAGTGCCATTTCTGCTTGAAGGTCTACACAATGGAAGACATTTTCTCTTCTCATGTTGGCACCAGAGGTCTGGGCAATGGATCGAGCAACGTTCAATGGATGAATTAATAAGCTGAGTGGGTGGATGGAGAGGCCGGGGTTGTAGGAAAACATTGCTGAAGAGGAAGTAAATAAGTTAAATTCTCTGAGCAACAGAGGGGGAGGCACAGAAGGGAGGTCGAGACTATCACAAGATATATCAGGTAGCGGAGAAGAAACGGGGACAGGGGAGACTAGGGAAACCACTGCAAACAATCGCTCACAGGTTTCTCCCGAAAGAACAAGGACGCTGTCATACCAAAGATAGAGAGAGGAGGGGAATGCAGAGTGCAGTGCAATATCATATGCAGGATTGATGAGGCATACCGAGGAGAGAGGGCATATAAATAAGAGAGGCACGAGGGATTAGCCGGAAGGTAGAAGACATGGGGTGAGCTTCACGAGGGGATAAGGTCACGGGTAAGGCATCATAGATGGTATGGCAAGATCTTGCTTGCGCTGATAGGATATTGAAGAGAATCATGCAGTGTAACATACCCCGATAACCTCGCAGGAAAAATGCATGGAGTTAGGACTTTTTTTCAACATTTACGAATGTGTAACCTTATAAATTTCTTTATATATTTCTGCATTAACCATTTAAATACCCATTATCATCACTTAGCGAAATATTTAGCCAAAATCATAGTGAGTTACACAACCATTAATTGTTCTTGTTGTAGCATATTAACTTAAATTTCCTGCTATAACTATGCATCGATCCCATGATCATTTTAATTCAATTAGTAGATCACCTAATTGATAATATCAACGTCATATCATGAAAGAAATTAACATCATCAAAACGACACAATTAACAATCACATAAATAGACACCGATATACCCTGGAAACCCCGTAGGGTGAAAACCAGCAAACGTTTAATTTTATTATTAAACGCTCGTGAGGGTTGTCACCGCTCACTCAATGGTTATAAGGGAGTCTATTCCTTGACCATTGTAATAAAATTTACATATAAAAATAATCTTAAACGAAACATAACTAGCTATAAGTTATTACAATCATCATGATACCATTTACCCACGAATCATCAATCTCTGTCTTTGTATTCAAACTGTTTCCTTCAGGGGATCATTGTGCAATTGGAACTACTAAACCTGCATGGACTAACAACTCTTTATCTTCCACAATGTTAAACTTGAAATTTCATTTTCTCAAGTCATCCTTCTTTCCTGCCATTTCTGTCGTCAGCACACTTGATATCATGATTAGATAACATATTAATAAACCAATAATCAATCTCTATTTGTGACACTTCAACAAATATTTGTATGCATTTATAAAACATAACCACATTGACATTAGTTTCCTTATTTAACATCATTTCACATGAATTAGTAACAAATAAATCAATATCAAGCATCCTCTTTCCACCAAACACTAATAAAATCTTGCATGCACTTTCCTATTATTTTCAAAGGAAAGCTAACATACTATATAATAATACTGTGCATGCAAATGCATAACAATATTTTCAAGATAACTATCCCAACAAGCAGTTTCTCTTTTTGCCTACTCGTATGTTTTCTTTTCAATATGGATTAATGCAATAGATGTTATACTTACACATGTGAATACATGTTCTTTTCCAAAAACATATTTTCCACCCAAGATCTATTCATAATGGTTACTATGTATAACAATGCCAACTCTATTTCAAACAAAGTTAACATACAAGTTATAATTTTGTGCATGCAATAACATATCTTGTTCTTCCTACATGTAAAACATATATTTATTTCCAAAAGAAACCAAATAAATATTTCATGGAAAAATAAACACATTTCCTTTCCAAGGGTCAAACGCATACCACTTATCATTTCATGCACGCAAAGTGACATTTCCCTCTCATCCAAAAAATATAACCAATAACTATGCATAATATTCTCCCAAGATAAAGCTAATACCATAGCTACTCCCTTTAGGTTGGACAAATACATATTATTTTTCCCAAAAGAAGGCTAACACAATAAATATTATGTGATTGCATCTTCCTTTTCTCTAGAAATCTAACACTCAAAAATATATTTTTCCCATGCATGCAAGCATATATGTTTCTCTAAATAATCTTACATAATAAAGCATGTGATTACTCTTTTTCCTCTCTAAGAATCTAATCCAATAATGCATACAAGGATATATTTTTATCTTCTATTCATTTTGAAGATTTTTAACACAATAATTATTTCCTTGCATACAATTATGCAATGTTCCAAATGGAAAAATATAGGCTCAGTAGGGAATATCTTAAGATATTCCACTATGGAATCACAGCAATATGGAATTACACCAATTGATATAAACCAGAGATAGACTGGCAGGGCATTTACTAGATGCATCACCTTCACAAGGAAGGGTGAAATCCAGAGGCTTCCTGGCCCATTCCAGACTCTGTCTATAGAAGAATGGTGGAACACAGAAAGTGTGGGAATGACACACCCATCTTAGAGTTTTCTTCTCTTAGGAACCTTAGATCTATAGATCTAACCAATGGATCCAAAAGAGAAGTAAAAACCAACCAAGGAAGAAGCGCTAAATTCCACTCTCAGGAAAATCTGCAATAGGCTAAAGGAGGACATTGTATAAGCAAGCCAGTGTAAAAATAATGTAGAATAGGGCTGGGTTCCCTTATTTTAGGCTGTGTTAGACCTCAAGAAAAGTTTCGGCAAAAATAAATGAGTTTAGAGGTTTTAACAGATCTCCCACAATCAACACTAGCTGAAAATCAGCTAAAGGAGAGAGTTGGTAAATAGAGAAACCGTCCTTTAGAAATTGTGCAGCTTCTGCTGGACGACACTAGAAATCAGCCATTAGACTCATGTTATAGTATGGCATCAAGAAATCAGATCTATAATCAAGTTCCTTTGTAGAAGTATTGGATTTACTTGAAGCAAGAGCAAGAATCCTTCAAAAATAATAGCAGAAACAATTGGAAAAGTTGCAGAAAGACTTGACAACATTTCATATGAGGAGCTTCAGCTGATGTAGGTTAATATTCAGATCTACAACTGATATATGGCTGAAACATCAGATCCATACCAGATCTGGAACTACTCAGCCTTCTAAACAAGATCCCCCTGGGGGTTTTATCAAAATAATGCATAAATAAGTGTAGATCTAGCTTTTAATACACTGAAATTTTTATTGTAAATAAATTCAATCATTATATAATCATGGTCTATATGCAAACAAAGATATTTTCAAAGGATATGGTTACTCATCTCTTGATGCATGCTTGAAATACTCTCTTCCTCTTGCTTGGCTCCATTCTCCATGTATTCTCCCATTCCCCTCTTCTATTTCTCTCATGGGATTATAATAAAAAATAGAATTAATTAAAATGGAATAGATTTTATAAATCATAAAAGTATTCCAACTTTTTTCTAAATCATAAAAGAATTCCATCTTTTCTAATTCATAAAAGCATTCAAGCTTTTCTAAATCCTAAAAGTATTCCAGCTTTTTCTAAATCATAAAATAATTCCATATTTTCTAAATCATAAAAGCATTCCAGCTTTTCTAAATCACAAAAGCAATCCATAAAGCCTCCATAAATCTGATTTTTCCTAAATCAGAAAAGCATTCCATAAATCCCTCATGCTTTTATTTGTAAAGGTAGATTTTCTTTTTCCTTATGAGAAAAATATCACTTATCCATACTTTTTCCAAATATATTACTCATTATTTCTAAAAGTCATAAAATATACCAACTTTGAAATATAATTTATTTCCATGGAAGAATATAAATTATTATAAATAAAATAATTAAGAAATAATTCTTCCAATATTCTTATAATCAACAATTACAAGAATATTCTTCATTTAATATCAATATAATAATTAATAATATTTAATTATTTAATAACCCTCATTTTATGAGAGTTTTTATGGTGGCTTATGCGAGGGATATTACATGCAGTCGGATATTGAGGTAGAGATAGATATCATGGCAAAGGAGAAAATGATGTGCCATCTTGGTAGAATAGCTGATCGATAGGTCTGCTGCAAGCTTTGTTAGCTAAGATATCAGCTTGTTTATTATTTTCTTTGAGAATATGAAAAAAGAAGAGATATTTTAATAGCTTTGCTCAGAATATGGCATCTTTCGATGAGTCTGCTGAGAGCAATATTGGGAGTTTTCTTAGCATTTATCATCATATTAACCATAACTGTGGAATCACTGAATATCATAAAATTTTTCATATTTAAGTTCTTGATGATTTGGAGACCTTTTAACAGAGCATAGGCCTCAGCTCTGTTGTTTGACAAAGAGCCAAACCCCCATTCAAAGGAAGCCAAAATGCAACCATGTTCATTAATAATAAGACCTCCAACCCCATCAATGCCTATGTTAGCCTTTGAGGCACCATCAAAGAAGAGTGCAAGTCTTTTATAACCATCCATACACTCGATAAATTGTTTCTCCTTGAGTCTTATAATGGGTGAAATCCCGAATTGGGAAACACTTTTTGGTGGATGGCTAGAATTTGGGTGAAATTTTTAATTTCTTGTCCGAGAAAATAGTCAACTCAATTTCTTGACCGAGAGTTTTTAAAACTCTCGTCCAAGAGATTTTTAATGTTTCGCCCGAGAGTTTGATTGGGCTTGACTAGAGTTAAAATACTCTCGGACGAGAGTTAAGTATTTTCTCGTTCGAGAGTTGTATTGACATAAACTCTCAGACGAGAGTTGTAAAACTCTCAACCTAGAGTTTTTTTAACTCTCGTCTGAGAGTTTTATTCTTATAAAAAAAACCTAAAACAGTTGTCTCCCCCGACATTCTGCACTTTCGTTTTTATTCATTCTACACTGCAACTATCATTTTTGATGGAGCATTCGAGCCATCGTGAGCACGAGCACGTAGATTCTTCTAGCCAGGTAAGTCTCTCCACCTTTTGCCTTGAAGATATTGAAGGAAGGTTTATGATTTTTTTATTTTTTTATTTATTTTTTTCAGAAATGAAAGGCATGATTGCAAACACCCCATGCAACGGTACATTCTTCACTTGTTGCACTTTCTTGATTTTCCTGACACTGAATACAGAGTTCCATAATGTGATTTCTGCAAATTTCACAATTGTCAACCATAATATCCCACGCCCAAAGGGCTACAACATTCCACTTCTTTATTTTGAACCACAATATCCCATGCCCAAAGGGCCACAACATTCCACTTCTTGATTTCGAAACGTTTGGCCTTCTCGGTGGAAGTGCTTGCTCCGGCTCGAGAGCTAGAACCCTCGCCAGAGGGCATGAGAATCATATCTACGTCTGTTGAAGCCATTTTCTGTTATAAAAAATTCTAAAGTAACAAACCCTGGCAACGGTGGCGACAACTGGTGATTTCACTCAAAGACCAACGACTAGCTAATGTTCAAAATCTAAGCTCATTTAAGACAGAATAGTTCTTAACACATTGCTTGCGAGATCTCTTACTTGCCAAATGAGCTTCCACTTGGACTACCAACTTAGCAACCAAAGAATCTTGATTATGTTGTCTTGTATATAGTCATACAATATCTGATGGTCTTCGTGTATCTCCAAGGTATTTGTTGAAGAGAATTTAGTTCTTTTTATTTTTTCCACATTGGAAAATGCTTGATCCTTTTTCTGTTCATCTTGGTTTTGTCTTTACATGGCCCTTGTGACCCTTCTACTATACATGATGGGTTCTCTTCTTGGGGCTTGTGTTGGTTGAGATTGAGGTGGAGGTATCTCAACTCTTTCCTCTTCCTCCCTTGGGGCTTCCTTCTCCATTTTTTTTTTAATCACATATATTTTCAACAAACTGATTATCTTTGAGAAATTGATCCCAAGTCTTTTCATAATTCTCTTGTTCCCATTCTCAGATTAACTTGGTGAGGCCACGGTGATATAACGTTCTCTGCTCATTTCTAGGGTGCTTCTGAATTAGCTTTGTGATTTTGGTGAATCAGATAGTATGGCACATTTAACATTTTTCTCCCTTAAAATGTCGCAAGATTCTGATGTGGTATAAGTAAATGAGGTTTAGTATTCCCTCAAAATTCATATATGAACCAAGAAGGTTAATTCATATCAAGGATGTTTTCAATAGGTGTTATCCATTCCTCTAATTATCCTGCCATTTTAAACTTTTGTTTGCAATTTATACAAAATTTCATCCAAATGGTAAAAACCGAGTCTTACACCACTAAAGATTTTGGGCACCATACCTGCTGAGATCTTTTATTCTCAGTGCCTTCTTATAGGTTTCTAAATTATCTATTCATTTTGATGGAAAATTTCAACAGTACAACTCTGATGCCATGTAAAAATTGCATCTCATGGCAGTGGATCTGCACTCATAGAACTCCATCTCTACAACTGAATCTGAAACCTTTTGAAGCAGCTATCAAAACTTCACATCTGCAAACATAAAAATGTTGTATTGAATATAATGAGTTTAAAAAATAATGGATTTATGTTTAGGGTTTCATTCTTTGTTTGTGTTTTTCTTTTATTGTGGATTTAAAGAATATTTTAGGATAGCTTGATTTTTTTAAATATTTTTTGAGAAACAGGGGTAGTAATGATGGCATTTCTTTGAGAAACATGGAGGTTTTTCCCAAAATGGGATGACTTTCTCCCACAATAGATTACCTATACAAATGAAGGAAACCCTTTCCAAATATGATGCCTTTGATGGGGTTTTAGTTTATGATGTGTTTCACCTAGTAGCCAATTTTTGACATCATGTTATTTGTAATGTAGCTTTTGAGCACAAATTTTGACCTAGAAAAACTATCTACCTCTTTGGTTAGGGAAAACCATCAACTGAGATAAATCTGAAGAAAAGTGACCCTAGACTCCATTCATAATCTAGATTAAAGGGAAATACATTTCTTAAATAAGTTCCTTTTAGCCCATGGGAGTGTGGTTCAGAAGCAAGTTCAATAGTAATCACACTTGTATTAATTTTCTGACCTTGGTCAAACGTCTCCCCTCCCCTCAAGTGGTGTGGATGATGGCGAGAGCCAATCCTAGGTGATTTTTATGGCACAAAAGTGTCTAAAAAATGCCACTCATAGCAGGTTTTCTTAGCTGGAGGACCTCTGCTAGCATCCTTTCCAGAACAAGTTCTTTGTATCTTTTAGTTGGCCTATTCGATGGCTCTTCCTTGTCTATCACTTGCCTTCTTAACATGGAGTGCATTATCTATGGAGTTTGTCTATTGACTTGATATTTAGTTATCAATTTTTTGATTATTGGGGGTTTAGGGGTTTTTATGAATCTATGATTGTGTTTCACATTCACTTATATCTTTGCTAAATTTTCTACTTGCCGATATAAAGAATTTTAGTATTTTGGATGTTTTTTTATCTTATTTCATTCTCTTCTGACCATCTTAAATTTGACATTGAATTTTGAGGCTATTTACATGATTGAAAATTTTAAATTTGACATTGAATTTTGAGCTTATTTATAGGACAAACAATCACATTTTCTTCCTGGAAATTCTGAGTGGTGGCATACCTGAACTGTCTGTTGTTTCATTCACAATGATTTGTTTTTTTTACTAGTAAACGCTATCTATGTTTTCCCTTTCCACATAGGAAACAACCAACCTGGTAACTAGCTCTAGCTCTAGTTTCAAGAAAAACATAGAGGAATTCAATGGGTTTGGATGGAAATTACGTGTACACAGCAAAGGCAACATAAGTCGAAATATGAGGGTGGTAGATTATAAGTCAAAAAAATGCTTTTTTAACTTTGAAAACATGTTATAACTTTGAGAGTAAGATGTGACTTTGTAGAGTTCATATGGGCTTTCAATAAAGGCATTTCATGAGTGCAATTGAGGAAGTGCTATGAAATATCCAAAGTGTTGAATAGAGTAATGATAGGTTGTATGGAAGCAGTGTTTAGTGAAGTAGTCAAGGTAAATGTAATGATAAGATAGTAAGCTAGTGGGTATTGATAAATACAATAGATAGGATAAGACAGGTTTATTTGCAATAGTAGTAAGTTATATTTTGATAATAAAATAAGTACTTTAACTTATTGCAAAGGAAAATAGGAGAGTTTTTAATTGGGATTGTAAATCAAATTTGAAAATTTTGAGGTTAATAACTAAAATTTTAGGATACAGGAAATAGATATAAAAGGTATTAACATTAACTTTTTATATGAGATTGCTAACAAAATTCTGGACATTGAAAAATGCTTACCATACTTTTTATACCATATAAATAATATTGTTGTTGGCTTTAAAATGTTGGAGCTATAGTACTTATTATCCATTGGTTGATGACATGACTGTCGATTGACAATTTGTTTTCTAATTTGTTTATGAGGGGCAGAAATTTGATTCAATACTATAGCAATAATGGCATCAGGCGAGCCCTCCAGAGACCCCTCCATGAGAGGAGGATTATTAAGTACATTGGTTGTTTATTTATGTCATGTTTTCAAGAAGGTTATATTTATTGTTCGTTGTGAAAAATTGATTAATGTCACTAGAAAATTTGGCCCAATTTCCGATGGCCACTTCGTCGCTATTTCTACACATAGTCATCGCAAGAGCGACAGTTCGAGGACAGCAAAAACGTGGTTTGCCATTACGTCACAATTTCGATGCCTTGACAAAGTGTCGCACTACCGACACTTTTTTCGTTGCTTCCTAACAAGCGTCGCTCTTCCGACATTTCCCAAACCGTCTCTCTTCCGACGTTTGTAAACTGTCGCAATTCTGACGAAATGTGGTCTGGCATTTTGAACGTCGCTCTTCCGACGTTTTGATATCGTCGCTCTTCTGACGTTTGTAAACTGTCGTAATTCCGATGAAATGTGGTTCGACGTTTTGAACGTCGCTCTTCCGACATTGTTATACTGTCGCTCTTCCAATGTTTTTAAGTTGTCGCAATTCCGACGCCTTATAGAAGTGTCGCAAGACCGACGCATTGCAAAAGTGTCGCAATACCGATGCATTCCAAAAGCGTCACAATATCGATGCATTACAAAAGCGTCGCAATACCGACCCTAGGAAGAACTGTCGCAATATCGAGGGACGTCACAAGACTGAAAAAAATGGAAATCGTTCAAGACGTCAGAAGACCGGCGCTTACAAAGCGTCGGTATACCGACGGCGGGCTCAATTTAAAAAAAAAATGAAACTTTAAAACAGGACAATAAATCTCCAATATCTGTTATGAATTGTGGGTATTCCAATTTTTATGAACATAATTCGACAGTGAAATATTAATATAATAAACCACCCCGCAGCGCTTTGACTATAACCAATCATATAAACATGGCTCTGTATTTCAAAAAACAGGTTTAAAATAGAAACAGGGCAATTTTTTTTTTTCTAAGTAAAGTTAATCTATTAACAGTGGGAATAAAATTACAGCATGACCGAAGTCAAAAAAATTGCCCAGACTTATGGCAAATTTGTCATCAAAAAATAAAAAAAGAAGACTGCCCTCATACGGGGAAACCAGTCTTGAACGTTTTTCAGGTCATTGCATTGCCCGCGCAGGGGAACCATCGTTTGATATCTTTGACGATTACATTGTTTACAGAATTCAAAAATAAAACAGAGGTCCAGCACAGTAACATAAGCAAAAACATGCCCAATTAAGTGGGCCGCGAAGCAAGAAAACCAAACCAAAGAGAAGCAGCTACTCATCCGGTGGTTCTTCGACAACCTCCACTGCTGAGACTCTATATCGCTGGCCCCTTGGACAAATATCCCCTATAGGCTAAACATAGAGAGACAAGATGTTGCCTACGTGTCAGACTGAAGAAGAGATAATGATGTGTCAAAGAATTTAAAGAAACCCCCATGGAAATTTAATGGTCATTAAAATGCACAAATGGGAATCATCTTGGAAACCCCAACCTGCGGATGCATTACCCAAAGGTTGAAAGGTTATAAGTGTAACATTGCACAAAATTAAATTTGAAAGGCATTAACCAGGAAAATGATACAGATTCAGCGAGCAACATTCCATGGATGGTTCTTATTCCTGTGCAGTAGCTCAAAATGATTGGCCCTCTCAAAATACAGGGTGGGTTGTTCTAACCTCCTTCGTAATACACTCCTTGACCTCCTTCTCCTCTGCTTTGAGCTTGGGAAGTCTCCACATCTCGGAAAGAAGTTTTGTCCTATCCCTGCTCCGGAATACGAATGAGATCAGAAACCCTGATAGAAATTTAATGGTCATTTAACTGCACAAATGGGAATGATCTTGGATGGATTCGAAACTGAAACCTGCATATGCATTAGCCAAAGGTTGAGACGTTATAAGTGTAACAATGCACAGAATCCAACCAGGATTGAATCTTAAAGGCATTAACCAGGAAAATTATTCCGATCCAGATAGCAACATTCCCATAGATGGCTCTTATTCCTTTGTGTAGTTGCTCGAAATGAATGGCCCTCCCGAAATACAGGGCGAGCTGCAGCCTCCTTGGTAACACCCTCCCTTAACCCTTCTCTTCCACCTAGAGGTTGGGAACTTGGGAAGTCTCCACATCTCGGAAAGAAGTTTTGTCCTATGCCATACTCCATGAGAATACGAAAGAGATAAAAAACGCTACAATAGCTGACTTCGCGTAGCCTGGTTGATAAGGAATTGGTATTATGTTCTATCCTTATGCTATCTTTGAAACCTTTGGAACTACCAGTTTCCAAATTTCAGGCAGAATCTAACCAGCAAGGGATAACCGCTTGAAACTCTCAACCTCAGGATTTCACGCAGCTATGAGACCTACCCATGCCACCACTTGAACATTACAGCGCTTTATTTCTTTATTTTCCACGCAATATATTCTAACCAACTCATCACGGAAATTACCAGTCATTCACTTCCAGAAGCTTTCCAAGATGCGTGGAAGAGGCAGCCATTGGAAGCTTTTCATCAAACCTTTTGACCGAGTTTTCAACAATCGCTATTTTCTAAATATTTCTTTAAAACAAAATATTGAATTCCTTTAATGAGAGAATAATTTACAGAGACGATATCCGTGTTTTAAATATTTGCTATAAAATGCAAATTAGGGACTACAATTAATGAAATTGTAATTTATAATTGTAAAAAATGCTTCAGTATTCTTGTTATTTCTTTATCTCTTTAAATCTTTAAATTGAGCTCTCATGCTTTAAATTAAATAAAACTCTACTCTACAGAAAAGAAGTAATCATATTTCTATATGGATTTGACATAAGATCAAAACGTTGCAATATTACATGACGAAGGGCACGGAGGCCGAAGCCATTGTAGAAGAAAATTAGAGGTGCCACTGTAAGGAGATATTACACATTTTGTGTGGTCCTTGCTAACCACTTCAATGCATTGTTTTGCAATGCAGGACAACAACAAGACCAAACTTACAATAACCTAATGCGATTTAACGCCAACGAAAATCCCTAGCACTGTTAATAACGAGTTGAAATTGCAGAAAGGGTTAATGTAAAAATCATAGGGTTCATATTTTCTATGTTTTTTTGCTTTTTTCAGAAGACCGCTGGTTTATATATAATATACGAGTACATTTTCCAAAAAAAATGCTGCCATAATTCCAAATATTTTGTCAAAAATAAACTCAGAAACTAAGGGTGAAAAAAATACATATATCAACATAACCACAAGATATTACCCCGGAAATAGACAAAATGCATCAAAGAAATCCCCCATATAATATACTAGACAGAAACAAAATACCATCTGAATCAAACCAAAAAAAAATAAAAATAAAAAGAAAGTATGATACGCATTATGGCAGCGAATCGATCCTTCCTCTCTGATATGGTCGGAGTCCAAGAGAGTGTAATGTAAATTGCCTGCATTTGCCGAGAGACCCTTCTTCATATTCTCCCCCTAGTTTCTAACTCGTGACATATGTAAGGTTAGTGCCCAAATTATCAGTCACAAGCATTTGAGCATTTGCCGAGAGATCCTTCTTGGTATTCTCCTCTTAGTTTCGAACTCGTGACATATTCTCCTCCTAGTTTCTAACTAGTGACGTATGTAATGTTAGTGCCCAAATTATGAGTGACCCGCATTTGTCGAGAAACCCTTCTTAGTATTCTCCCCATAGTTTAGAATTCGTGACGTATGTAAGGTTAGTGTCAAAATTATCAGGAGATTCCTTTAATCTATGACACTTATCCGAAAATAAAACTAGGCGGAGCTCGAAGATGACAGCCAACGAAAAAAGAATGAAAATATCTGTATAAAAAGTCTCTATAAATTTGTATTTATTTTTTATTAAAATTTTGTATATTTACATAATTATTTTTATATAATAATTTGAATTTAATAAATTTTAAAAAATAATAATTTTTTTAATATATTTAAATAATTATTTTATATAATAATTAAAATTTTAATTATTTAAAAAAAATTATTAAAAAACTTAATATTTATACATCGTTATTATTACCCAATATGCACACTTTCAAAATCCAAACTAAGTAAAACAATAACTTCTTTCTTCTTCTTCTTCTTCTTCTTCTTTTTTTTTTTTTAATATATAAAAAATATTATATTAATAATTTAAATGAAATAAATAAAATAAACGAAACATTTTTATTATAAATAATAATCATATTATTTTAATTTTTGATATATAAAAAGAAATATATTATATTAATAATTTAAATAAAGAATAAATAAATAAAATAAAAATAAAAAAGATAAGTCATATATGGTATAATAGTGAGACATGTGTAATTATTTTTAAGGGTATAATGTTTTTTTCTCATAAAAAAACCAAATGCATCAAACTTGGTTTATATAATTTTAAATGATATTAATTATAATTTTATTTATTTAGTAATTTAATTTTAATAGATATATTTTTTTTTATAACTTCATTTTTTTAATCAAAATTTTAATAATTAACATTCAATTTAATATTTTCAATTCAAATTTTCACAATTAACTTTTTCTATCCTATTTTTAAAATTTTAAAGTAAATATACATTTAAATAATGCAATTAGTTTTTATCACATTTTTTAAATGAAAAGTCTCAAATTCCCATTTCCACTACATAAATCTTTTAATATTTAGGAAAATCCTAAAAATGTATGTCATAGAGCCGCTTCCAGGTTGGAAGGCCAGACATTCAAGAAAACTATAGGTAGTAAAATTTAGACATTTTTAGACGATTAATTTTCATTAAAAAATAAGTGTCAATAACCTAACATCTATTGGGAGCTACACGGGAGATTGGGTGCTACAACTATACATGAATAGTCGAACCCTAGACGGGAGATTGGGTGCTACAACTGCACATAAATAGTCTCACACCCAACAACCATGGTGATCATGATCTTCGAGGCTCATGCCCAGCAACCATGGTAATCCCGAGCATGCATGGTTGAATGATTGCAAATTGAATCCACTTATCAAATATTGTACTCTCAATTAGTTTTCACAGCCAACGAACCACGGGAATTATTAAAATCAGATGGCCGTCTCTGCCAGTCCCCTCTACATCATGGGGATGAGATGGCAATAGTTAGAACCCTGAAACTAAATTTAATGTCATCGAAAATCCCCTACGCTCTTACTATTCAGGAACGAAGGCCAGGGTTAGTTCCAGAATCGCTACGAGGGTTTTAAAATTGAAAAGAGAGTTAGTGCCTGAAGCACCCACCAGCCACTTTCAGCCCCTTCCAAGAATGCTAAAACAAATTTGGATCCTAGCTTTCCCTGTCTCATACGCCTACCACTTTTGACCACTTTAAAAAATTAAATGCCATAAACGGAGTGTAACACTGGACTATTCTATCATTTAGCATGTGATATCTAACCTAACTATAGTAATGTGCACAGGTACAAATTCAACAAGGTTCGTTTCAGGCATCCAGAAAGTTATTAAACCAGCAGAAATTTTATGAGTGTTTCAACAAAGACAATAACCTAATCCAATCCATTGTCATTCGCCCTTGCAAATAAAATGCAAAATTATTAAACCAACAGAGAATTTGAAAGTTTGAGAATGTTAACTCCATGGCAAGGAAAGTAAATATAAAATTATTAGACCATAGCGTTTTTAAAAAAAACTTAACCTAAATAGTGTTCCATCCCACAGAAATTAAATACAAAATAATTAAACCAGCAAAAATTTTAGGAGAACGTTTAGAAAAAGACCAGAACCTAAACAGTATTCTTTTAACATTTGCTGAGACCCCAAATCGCTAGCGCCTTGGACAAATATCTGCGAGATGCATAGTGACAAGATGCTGCCTAAGGTGTTGTGTCAAAGAATTTAAAGAAACCTTGATGGAAAATTAATGGTCATTAAACTGCACAAATGGGAATGATCTTCGAGGGTTTCGAGACCCCAACCTGCCCGCGCTATCAAAAGATTCGAAAAAAAACTAACCAAAAGGGGTTCGCACATAATCGAACCAGAAATAAATGAGCGCTTGGAATGTTCAAAAAACTCCAGAAATCTATCAGAAATCAAGAAACGCTAGAAATCTATCAGAAATCTATTTTCATTTATACAGAATTTGTTGCGCTTTCTTGCTATTTGATCTGGGTTTCGTTTGAGATTCATCTGCGTGTCGTTTATTTTTCTACTTATAGTAATAAATTTACTTAGATGCATCTGGGTGTCATTTGAGATTCATTTTTCTATTTATAATAATAAATTTACTAATAATACATTAAACTAAATTTATATCCAATGTAAGTTAGCATGCAGAATTAATTTATACACAATCATTCTTTTATTCCCCTTTTTTTTTGGCTACGGGCTAGTTATATCATGCAGAATTTATACACATTCCATTCGTTTATTCCCTATTTTTTTTTGTTTTCTATGGGATACTCGTATCATTTGAACTAAAGTAGAAAAAATTTCGGAGAAGGAAAATGTGTACATACCTGTAAGATGAGAGGGTGGCTCTTATTGTCTATCCATTACAATTCCTTGGATCATACTTGATTCTCTGCACCTTCTCCACAGATACTTCATTGTCCAACGAACAACACAATAAGAAGCTCTTGCGTTCCTTCTTTCCTTCCTGTAATGAATTTAACATGAGAATTTAGAAAATAATTCAATCTGACCAAATTATCAGAGCCAGCTGGGAGAGGATGGAAACAAATATAAAACATTAATTAAATTGCAGTACTCACTCAGCGTCATGCACTGCTTCCACTGCCATTGTTTCCCGGTCTCTCTCAGTGTTCACATACATAAAGATGACACAAAACACGGACTCATGAATCCATCAATCACAGAACAATACTCACAAACAAGAAAGCATGCATGCATAGAAACACAAACACAGAACTACAATCCAAACACAAACCCCACAACAAAAACCTAAAAAACACACAACAAAACCACCAACAAAGAAACACAAACACAAAACTACAATCCAAACACAAACCCCATAACAGAAACCTAAAAAATCACACACAACAAAACCACCAACATTGAGTGCTCCGCTCCACTGAACTCCCCAATAAACAAATTGGGAGAGATCAACCAGAAAGGACAGAATAAATAACAGAGGAACTGTCTCAAACGAATCTGATCGGATTAACTTTAGTGTTCTATATATAGAATCTCTTTTCCTCCACGATCTCTAGCCGTTGGAGTAAAAGCAAAAAGCAAATTTAAACTCAACTTTTCGAAATGATCGAAAGGTGACGACCACAATGCAACCCCAATTCACCGTGTATGAGAATTATTGTTAAGATTCGAGGGTCTCTGGTGCTGTCGGTGAATTCAAAATCAATCCTCCGATTCAGGATAGCCGTTATATTCTAACTGCACATAAATATATATTTTTAGGTTAAATTTAATTTAACTTAGATATTTAATTAATAGCTTAAATTTAACTTACATTTTTCATTTTTAAAAATCTAGTTTTTACATGTAACATTTACATTTGAATTTAAATAGTGCACCTTTTAACTCGGCATTTTTGAAGAATTTTGAAAAGTAAGGAATAGTAATGTATAGCAATTTTATTAGTTATAATGATTATATTTATATTTTCAAAAATATAAATAAATTTTATTTTTTTATTATTATAAAATTTAAATTATAAATATTTAATTTAAATTTAAATTTAAATTATTTATTTTATGTAAAATTTATTTAAATATTACGATAGTTTACTTGGTGTAGATTTTAGAATAGATGGTGATATAGTTTATTGTTAAACCACGATGTGTTGTGAAAGTTATGTTTTCAAAATAAACTCCAATTATGTTAATACTTGGTGTGGCTAGGTCAGGTGTGATCTCCTAGTGAAAAAAATGATCTATTTAAGTTAGAAAATTGTTATTATAATATTAACTAATATAAATAAAATAATGAAAAATAATATTAATGAAAATAATGAAGAATGTTACATAGGTTATAATTTAATGTTTGTTGTGGATGGTAGAAAGCTTAATAATAAAAAAATATGATCACTGCACTTTATTATTTTGTTTTTTCAAAAATATGATTATTACACTTCATTATTTTGGTTTTTTTTTTTTTTTTTAATATCATAAAATGCAGGGGTTCTTGATTCTCCACATCTTTTGATTCCCAAGACTGATTCCATAGGCATTTTATAATAAGAGGTAAGAGATTGTGAACATCCTCTACTTAAACATGGTTAGACATTTTATAATTGGAAACAACGTAAGAGATTGTGAACATTCTCTACTTAAACATGGTTAGACATCTTATAACTGGAAACAAGAGATTGGAAATCCTTCTCTCAAAACCATGGCTAATCAAGCCCATGAATATTCTATAGTTGGAAGACAAAGTTTGTAGACATTCTACACTTGAATTTTTTTGGAATTAGACATGAAATTAAAAGCTCTTATACTCTATAGTTAGACATTTTATTCTAAAAGAAAGAAATTAAAAATTATTATTCCAATTAAAAACAACAACTTTAATAATATTCCATATAAAAACGCATATGAAAATTAAATATAATTTTTTTGATAAATTAAAAATGAAAAATCAAATAAAATATGATTGAAATCTTTTATATATTTCAATTAAATTAATTTGATTCTAAATCCAAATTATTTGCAAAGACAAAATAATCATTTATTTATTAATATAAATTAAAATTTATTTATTGAAAAAAATAATAATGCAATTTTAATTTATAATTAAAAATGATAAGTTTCTTCTCCCATTGCATCTAAATAAATGTAACGATTGAACTTTTATTTCATTATGGAGCTGACAAAAATATTAAAGATTTATTGAAAGGGGCAGTCAGATAATGAAATGTGTTAAACAAAATCTACTTAACAGATAGTCAAGTTGTAGCTGGTTTACTCCGCAGAGACAACAGGGGTAAGATAGCTGCATTAGTTGCATCACAAGAAGTTCAATCACGGAACTGTAAAAATATTTTTATTTAGGTAAAAATAAATTTCTTCATAAAAGCCACGCTGTAAAGGAGGTTCGGGCACTCACAAGCAAGCATAAAGGCAAGGCCTTGCTCTCCCCAGCCTGTTTCCCTCGCATGGTGTAGCTATTGTTTATCTATAGAAAATGTATCCAAAATCAATTATTCAACGCACACTGCCAATTGCCCTACTCGGCATTGCCTTCAGCTCCCATATATCCCCGTTATTTTGCCAGAATTTATGCACGAGGTAGTTGCTATATTGGCATGTTACTTTAGAACCAAAGAACTTTATCGATTCAAAATGTGAAGAAATATATTATAAAAAATAATGATAGATATATATCATAAATAATGATAATATTTGAAAAATTAAAATAAATTTCAAATTTATATATGAAAATTGTAATACAAATAAATGGTTTTTTTTCATGAGAATCATTTATTTTAGAATGAAAGGTTAACTTATCTATTTAAGTTGTTTTATTTTTTGGTTTTTAATTGAGTCAGTTGCTATATTATATTTGAAAAAAAATAGATAGGGAGAAGTCCTTGTTACATTTTAATGATGGAGAGGACAACCATGAAAGGGTAAAATGACAAAATAACGAGCCTCCATTGTGGCAACTATTAGCACTATACCGCATTACAGATTCATGATATATTTTAACAAACTGCGAAAGCATGAGTGCAAATTTAAAAGACATGAACAAAAAAGAAAGAGGAAGAATAAGGATTAATCAATGCTAATTGGCCTATCAGTTGAAGCATCAATGTTGTCTTGATTATCATCTGGATGGGTAGTTTTTACATTGTTTGAGCCGGAACTTGAAGCAGAGCGTTTGTCTAGCATGTATTTCAGGATCTTGAGGGATTCTTCAATGTGATCACGACAATTTGAGGCGTTCAATAGCTTCTGCTGACAGGACTGTGTCTGTTGCTGTAGAAAGGCAATATCCACTTGATGTTTTTCTTCCATGATCTTCAACTGACCATGAATCAGTGCCATTTCTACTTGAAGGTCTGCACAATGGAAGCAATTTTCGCTCCTCATGTTGGCACCAGAGATTTGGGCAATGGATCGAGCAACATTCAGTAGATGAATTAATAAGTTGAGAGGGTGTATAGAGAGGCTGGGATTGTAGGCAAATAGTGCTGAAGAGGTAGTAAATCAGTTAAATTCTCTAAGCAGCAGAGGGGGAGGCACAGAAGGGAGGTCGGGACTGTCACAAGATATATCAGGTAGCAGAGAAGAAACGGGGACATGGGAGACCAGGGAAACCACTGCAAACACTCGCTCGGAGGGATAAGTCTCGGAAGAACAAGGACGATGGCATACCAAAGACAGAGAGAGGAGGGGAATGCGGGGTGCAGTGCAATCACATATGCAAGATTGATGAGGCATAGCGAGGAGAGAGGGAATATAAATAAGAGAGGCACGAGGGATTAGCCGGAAGGTAGAAGACACGAGGGGATAAGGTCACGGGTAAGGCGTTGCAGATGGTATGGGGAGATCTTGCTTGCGCTAACAGGATCTTACAGAGAATCATGCAGTCGAATATTGAAGCAGAGATAGATATCATGGAAAAGGAGAAAATGATGTGTCATCTTGGTAGAATAGTTGACCGGCTGATCTACTGCAAGCTTTGTTAGCTAAGATATCAACTTGTTTATTATTTTCTCTGAGAATATGAAAAAATGTGAGATATTTCGTATCTTTGCTCAGAATATGGCATCTGTCGATGAGTCTGCTGAGAGAAATATTGGGAGTTTTCTTAGTATTTATCATCATATTAACAATAATTGCGGAATCACTAAATATCATAACATTTTGTAGATTTAAGTTCTTGATTATTTGGAGACCTTTGAACAGAGTGTAGGCCTCAGCTCTGTTGTTTGACAAAGATCCCAACCCCCATTCAAAGGAAGCCAAAATGCAACGATGTTCATTCGTAATAAGACCTCCAACCCCAACAATACCTAGGTTAGCCTTTGAGGCACCATCAAAGAAGAGCGTAGGATTTTTACAACCATCCATCCACTCGATAAACTCTTTCTCCTTGAGTCTTATCTTCCACTGCACCTTTTGGGGGATTTGAATGACAGAGGTTTTGTTGAAGCTCCGATTGTCAAGAGCTCTCCCCAGAAAGATTCTTTGTTCAGCTTGCAGATCAATGAGATTGAAATGGTTGTTACTTTTGGATAAGATCATCTCGACAAAGAGACTCCAAGTCTTATTTTGAGCTTTCCTTGTGCAAGTTTTTTTATCCTGGAAAATCACCTTATTCCTAGCCAGCCATATACTCCAAAGAAGCACATAGGGAAGGGTGTCCCAAACTCTTTTGGAAATTTTCTTGCTCTTTTTTTCCCCAAGGATAGCCCTTTTGTCCAATTGGTTATCAACTTCGAGATCGAACTGATGGCTTCTAAGTCAATCTAGGAGAAGTTCGTGAGGTCATTCCAACTATAGTTGGCAAAGGAACACCTCACAAAAATATGGAAAGTTGTTTCTTCTTCGTTTTGACAAAGGGGGCATCTAGAAGGACCAAGAATGCCTCTTTTTTTTAAAATTATCAGAAGTAAATATCTTACCTTTGAGCAGTATCCAGATGAACATTTTTACCTTTGGGAGGGCTTCAGATTTCCATACAAGCTTCTATATGGGCCACCGAGGAGTGGGGAACTGACCTTTAAGAAGGGACCCATAAGAAACTTTGATTGTGTACGATGATCCAGAGGGATCCCACAAAAAAACTGTCTTGGTTACCTTTTGATAGTGGAGCTACGCCATGGAGCATTCCTTTCAGGTTTGCTAGATCATCCTCAAGGTGAGGGGGGATGATAGGAAATTCCCATCCATTCCAGGCATTGGAATATTCATCCCAGTTGGAAATTTTTTCCATGGTGTTTATACCTTGAGTCTGGAGATAGTTTTGAATACGATGAATGCTCGGGCTATTAGTGAGGGGAGACTGTCCGATAATTTTATCCTCCCATATGTTTATGCTACTTCCTCCTTAAGGGACTTTGGAGATGTATCTATTGATGAAAGGTATGGATTTTTGCACAGGGCCCAGATTCTGGAGCAAGGCCTGTTAGGGATTGCTTGATCAAGGAGATTTTGTCTAACAATGGTGAGATATTTGGAGTCTAGCACTTGCTTCCACCAAGAGTGTTGTCCCGAGATAAGGCGCCACACTATTTCCCCCCCAAAGGCATTATTCAAAAGCTTGGGAATGCAAATACCAAGTCCACCATTTTCATGATTCTGAGTAACCTGCCTCCATTTGACCAAATTGAATTTCTTCTTCTCATTTTTCCCACCTTACCATAAGAATTTTCTTAAAACAACTTATATTTTTTGCTGAAAGCAAGGAAAAGTGATACAGAGGCAAGGCAGAGAGGACATATTTTAAGAGGATTGTACGCCCGACCAAATTGAGCCAGGAAGATCCCCATTGTTGAACTCTCTTTTTCACTTTATCAATGGTGATGTTCCAAACTTCTGTCTTCAAATGTCCAACACTGATAGGCATCCCAAGATAATTAAAGTGGGTCTAATTCCACTTGTAGGAGACTCCAAATATCTGAGCAATACTGTGGATGGTGTTGATTGTAGCATTCCACCCATAGATACAGCTTTTATGATAGTTAATCTTCCATCCTGAAAATACCATAGATTTATAAAGAAGTGACTTGAATCTCTCAGCAATAATGCAGGTGGATCCACCCATCAAGAGGGTGTCATCTGCAAATTGAGAGTGATTCATATTCTTGGCTATGTTGCAAAACTTGATACCAGTGATGAGACCAACTCCGTGCTTTCGATCCAAGGCCCTCTTAAAGGACTCCGCCATGAGGATAAAGAGGAAGGGAGATAGAGGGCAGACTTCTCTGAGGCCATGAGAATATTGAAATAATTTCCCAGGCCTTCCATTGACTAAGGGGGTGATCCAAGGATTGGAGATGCAAGCGTTGATGAGAGATATGAAATCTACTTCAAATCCCACTTTCTGAAGGACGGAGAGGAGGAAGGAATGTCTCACTCTATAAAATGAATTGGCAAGGTCAATTTTCAGGATGAATCCTTTCTCTAATCTCATCATACTCGAGTGAATGGCTTCTTGGACCAAAAGGATAGATTCTAAGATTTTTCTTTGGGATATGAAGCCCCCTTTATTTTCAGAAATGAGGTTTGGGAGATGGGGTTTGAGGTGGGTGGAAAGGAGTTTAGTAATGATTTTGTACAAAGACTTGCGAAGGGAAATAGGTCCAAATCTGGAGAATGAGGAGGGATGGCTCTCTTTGGGTATAAGGGCGAGAAAGGTTGAGTTTGTATAGCCACCAATCTTCTTCTTTATTTGAACCCAAAGGATCATTTTAATAAGGTCCTTTTTAATAACTTCCCAAAAGGTCCAGAAAAAAATTATGGAAAATCCATCCGGGCCTAGAGACTTGTCGGGATGGAGTGTCCAAATAGCATTGAGGATTTCATTCTCCTCTATTTCCTTGGTGAAGGATGTGTTGATCTCATTCATGATCAGTTTGGGCATGTAGGTCAAGAAATCACTATAATCCTGCGACACAATTGTTTCAGTGATAATATTTTTATAATGGCTGTTAACAGCTACCTTGATAGCTTCCTGATCAATATGCACCGTTCCTTCATCATCAATAATGGATGAGCTATTGTTTCTTGAATTTCTTATCGTAGCTTGTTTATAGAAGAAAGAGGTTTTTTTATCACCAGCCTGCAACCAAAGATTTATTGATTTGAGCCTTCATTTTTCCTCTTCTTTCCTTTATGCTTTATACAAGTTCCAGTATAGTTATTTTTCCTACTCATGCTTCTCTTGGCTCACTCCATGAATGTCGATGTCAGTTTGGACTGCTTCCACCTTCCCTTTGATTTTATTTCTGACTTTTTCCGGTTCCCTATAGTTAAGTTTTGCCCAACGTGCTGCAACCAAGGGGTAAGCATGATCTTTCTGGCTTCAGGGATATCACTCCACAATGGATTGAATCTAAAAGGGAAGGGAGGATTGATCTCCTAAGGTGAGGGTGGTAGGGTAATGATCAGAGGCAGAGTAAGAGAGGATACTGGAGGATGCAATAGAGCAATGAGAGACAGGAGGAGCAACCACAATAAGAGGGTCCAGCCTTTCCATTATGTTCCGAGCTCCAATTATTCGATTGCTCCAGGTGAATATTCGGTTTTTGGGGATGATATCTACCAGATCATGATTTTTGTATAATTGTTTCTATTTGGCCTCTTGAGTGATCAGTATTGAAACTACCACCTCTTTTTTCATTGGCATGCATGATCAAGTTAAGGTCCGCTCCAATGATGATGTTTATATTACCCTTACTGTCTATAAATGCTTTCATGGTGCTCCAACATACTTCTTTATATTTGTAATGATTTGGTCCATATATATTGTAAACAATTACTGCAATGTTCTCTTGCGTATTCTGAAGATTGACTTTGATCCAGTCCTTGGTCTTGGTGACATCCAGTTGTTTCCAAGCATTCTGATTCCAAATTGTAGGAATTACAACAAAGGCACCTTTGAATTCCACCACGGTGCCCATCTAATTCTTCATTTTATTTATAACGTTCCCCATGCCTCTTTATCCTTGTTTAGTTTCTTGAAGGTGAATTATGTCAAGCTTTTCTTGATTAAGAAGGTATCTCAGAGCTGTGTTTTTAGAGGGATGCCCTAGTCCCCTACAATTCCAAGAGAGGGCTTTCATCATTTTAGGAATTCAGGTTGAGATATTATGATAGTTTACTTGGTGTAGATTTTAGAATAAATGGTGATATAGTTTATTGTTAAAGCACCATGTGTTGTGAAAGTTATGTTTTCAAAATAAACTCCAATTATGTTAATACTTGGTGTGGCTAGGCCAGGTGTGATCCCTTGAGTGAAAAAAATGATCTATTCAAGTTAGAAAATTGTTATTATAATATTAACTAATATAACTAAAATAATGAAAAATGTTACATAGGTTATATTTTAATGTTTGTTGTGGATGGTAGAAAGCTTATTAATAAAAAAATATGATCACTACACTTTATTATTTTGTTTTTTCAAAAATATGATTATTACACTTCATTATTTTGTTTTTTTTTTTTTTTAATATCATAAAATGCAGGGATTCTTGATTCTCCATATCTTTTGATTCCCAAGACTAATTCCATAGGCATTTTATAATAAGAGGTAAGAGATTGTGAACATTCTCTACTTAAACATGGTTAGACATTTTATAATTGGAAACAAGGTAAGAGATAACATTCTCTACTTAAACATGGTTAGACATTTTATAATTGGAAACAAGAGATTGGAAATCCTTCTCTCAAAACCATGGCTAATCAAGCCCATGAATATTCTATAGTTGGAAGACAAAGTTTGTAGACATTCTACACTTGAATTTTTTTGGAATTAGACATGAAATTAAAAGCTCTTATACTCTATAGTTAGACATTTTATTCTAAAAGAAAGAGATTAAAAATTATTATTCCAATTAAAAACAATAATTTTAATAGTATTCCATATAAAAATGCATATGAAAATTAAATATAAATTTTATTATAAATTAAAAATGAAAAATCAAATAAAATATGATTAAAATATTTAATATATTTCAATTGAATTAATTTAATTCTAAATATAAAATAATCATATATTTATTAATATAAATTAAAATTTATTTATTAAAAATAATAATCATCCAATTTTAATTTATAATTACCTATGATAAGTTTCTTCTCCCATTGCATCTAAATAAGTGTAACCATTGATTAATTTGGTTCTAAATCCAAATTAATTGCAAAGACAAAATAAGCATATATTTATTAATATAAATTAAAATTTTTTTATTAAAAATAATAATAATCCAATTTTAATTTATAATTATCTATAATAAGTTTATTCTCCCGTTGCATGTAAATAAATGTAACCATTGATTTCACTTTGCATAGAATAATGCAATTATTTATAAAAGAGAATAAATACTAAAAAAACTTTTATTTCATTATGGAGCTCACAACAATATTAAAAATTTATTTAAGGGCAGTAAGATAATGAAATGCGTTAAACAAAATCTACTTAACGGACAGTCAAGTTGTAGCTGGTTTACTCCGCAGAGACAACATGGGTAAAGATAGCTACATTAGTTGCATCACAGGAAGTTCAATCACGGAGCTGCATTAGTAAAAATATATTTCTTCATTAAATCCATGCTGTAAAGGAGGTTCGGGCACTCACAAGCAAGCATAACCCTTTCTAAGGCAAGGCCTTGCCTTCCCTCTGCAGCTTGTTTCCTGCATGGTGTAGCTATCGTCTATCCATAGAAAATGTATCCAAAGTCAATTATTCAACGTACACTGCCAATTGCTCTACTCGGCATTACCCTCAGCTCCCATATATCCCCGTTATTTTGCCAGAATTTATGCACGATGTAGTTGCTATATTTGCATGTTACTTCAGAACCCAACAACTTTATCGATTCAAAATGTGAAGAAATATATTATAAAAAATAATGATAGATATATATCATAAATAATGATAATATTTGAAAAATTAAAATAAATTTCAAATTTATATATGAAAATTGTAATACAAATAAATGGTTTTCTTTCACGAGAATCATTTATTTTAGAATGAAAGGTTAATTTATTTAGCTAAGTTGTTGTTTTTTTTTTTTCATTGAGTCTGTTGCTATATTATATTTGAAAAAAAACAGACAGGGAGAAGTCCCAGTTACATTTTAATGATGGAGAGGACACTCATGGAGGGGTAAAATGACAAAATAATGAGCCTCCATTGTGGCAACTATTAGTACTATACTTCATTATAGATTCATGATATCTTCTAACAAACTATGAAAGCATGAGTGCAAATTTAAAAAACATGAACAAAAGAAAAAGAGGAGGAATAAGGATTAATCAATGTTGATTGGTCGGTTAATTGAAGCATCGGTGTTGTCTTGATTATCATCTGGATTGGTAGTTTCTACATTGTTTGAGATGGAACTTGGAGCAAAACATTTGTCTAGCGTGTATTTCAGGATTTGGAGGGATTCTTCCATGTGAGCACAGTGATTTGAGGCGTTCAATAGCTGCTTCTGACAAGATTGTGCCTGTTGTTGGAGGAAGGCAATATCCACTTGATGTTTTTCTTCCATGATCTTCAACTAACCACGAATCAGTGCCATTTCTGCTTGAAGGTCTACACAATTGAAGACATTTTCTCTTCTCATGTTGGCACCAGAGGTCTGGGCAATGGATCGAGCAACGTTCAATAGATGAATTAATAAGCTGAGTGGGTGCATGGAGAGGCCAGGGTTGTAGGAAAACAGTGCTGAAGAGGCAGTAAATAAGTTAAATTCTCTGAGCAATAGAGGGGGAGGCACAGAAGGGAGGTTGAGACTATCGCAAGATATATCAGGTAGCGGAGAAGAAACGGGGACAGGGGAGACTAGGGAAACCACTGCAAACAATCGTTCACAGGTTTGTCCATGAAGAACAAGGACGCTATCATACCAAAGATAGAGAGAGGAGGGGAATGCAGGGTGCAATGCAATATCATATGCAGGATTGATGAGGCATACCGAGGAGAGAGGGCATATAAATAAGAGAGGCACGAGGGATTAACCGGAAGGTAGAAGACATGGGGTAAGCTTCACGAGGGGATAAGGTCACGGGTAAGGCATCACAGATGGTATGGGGAGATCTTGCTTGCGCTGATAGGATCTTGAAGAGAATCATGCAGTCGGATATTGAGGTAGAGATAGATATCATGGAAAAGGAGAAAATGATGTGCCATCTTGGTAGAATAGCTGATCGACAGGTCTACTGCAAGCTTTGTTAGCTAAGATATCAGCTTGTTTATTATTTTCTTTGAGAATATGAAAAAAGGAGAGATATTTTAATAGCTTTGCTCAGAATATGGCATCTGTCAATGAGTCTGCTGAGAGAAATATTGGGAGTTTTCTTAGCATTTATCATCATATTAACCATAATTGTGGAATCACTGAATATCATAAAAATTTTCATATTTAAGTTCTCGATGATTTGGAGACCTTTGAACAGAGCATAGGCCTCAGCTCTGTTGTTTGACAAAGAGCCAAACCCCCATTCAAAGGAAGCCAAAATGCAACCATGTTCATTCATAATAAGACCTCCAACCCCATCAATGCCTGGGTTAGCCTTTGAGGCACCATCAAAGAAGAGTGAAAGTCTTTTATAACCATCCATACACTCGATAAATTGTTTCTCCTTGAGTCTTATAATGGGTGAAATCCCGAATTGGGAAACACTTTTTGGTGGATGGCTAGAATTTGGGTGAAATTTTTAATTTCTCGTCTAAGAAAATAGTCAACTCAATTTCTTGACCGAGAGTTTTTAAAACTCTTGTCGAAGAGATTTATAATGTTTCGCCTGAGAGTTTGATTGGGCTTGACTAGAGTTAAAATACTCTCGGACGAGAGTTAAGTATTTTCTCGTTCGAGAGTGTCACGCCTCCCAAAATTTTTTATTTTATTTTTTCTGTAAAACCTATAAGTTTTTCTTCTTTCTCTCCCAAGGTTTAAATACTCATTTGAGTCAGACGATGATAACCATCCTTTTAATCTATGTAAGCTAGACTAACTTTGCATTTTAAAATTTAAGTCTGACTTACTCACTTTAGAACTCTATACCTATATAGTCATTATCACAAAACCCACAATGTTTATAACCTATGGTTTATGAAAGTTCAAAATGATATATATATATCTATCTAACATTATGTATATCAGCACATTATATATATATATATATATATCTCTCTAACATTATATATCCGCACATTGTATATATATATATATGTATCTAACATTATATATATATATATATATATATATATATATATATATATATATTTAATCTTTTATATCGGCACTGAATCATTTCTTATATATTTTTAACATTTTACTTTGGCATAAATTCGATATATATATTTGTAACATTTTACTCTGGCATCAACTCTATATATATATTTTTATCATTTTACATCGCTTTGTGTAACGAATGCGCGGCTTACATGGTAATATATGCGCTGTATGCAATGTAATGGTGGTCATTTACATTTTGTCATTATGGTTGCACAACCCGATTTTTTTTGAAGGTGATAATGATAATTGTGAGAGCAGATATGTTGCTCGTGTAGGTCGATAGGGACCAGTACAGTCATATCTATATCTGACTCATTTAACCCTGATACTCTCGTAACTATACATGCGATGTTCTATGTTTTTTTTTTTTTCTCCACGTACAGTGACACGTTAGGCACCCATACTCCCGTATTGGAACTCCATTGTGTTTGGTAGGGAATTCCTGTTTACATTAACTCTGCGCTTGGTTGAATGCGATGACAGCGTTTACGTGAGGTTGGAGGGTTTGACACGCAGCCTTATGCCGCATTCTTTAGCTGGAAGGAATGTGTTTGTACACCTCTTCCTGCGCAGCAGATTTTTTCCTGATTTCTTGTGGCGTGTTCCTTGCTCCCACTTCAGGAAATCAGCATTTCCACAGATGTAATCCTGCCTGAAACAATTTGACACGTATCGCCCTAGCTGGAGACACCGTCGGGCAGGTCAATTTGGCGGGTTGAATCCATAACTTCGCCAAAATTTTGGACGGCAGGGTACATTAGAGTGTATGGAATAATATCAAATTTCTTCCGAGCAGGACTCATTGTCAAGTTTGTTTAGATCAATGCAATCCCCCTTGGGATTTCATAAGGGTAACGGTTGTGGGAGTTTAATGCGCCGATCTAATCTCTGAATTTCTCCGGACAGAGTGTTGATTCTGAGCTAGGGTTCCTGCTTCTTATTTTAACCCTCAATCGCCCAGGCTCGTCTCTTTTTGTATCGCCCTCTCATACATTATTTTGTTTCCCTCTACACGCTTCAGGTTTTTTCCTTTTTTTTTTTTGAATGTTCGGATGTGCATGGCAGACTTCTAGTTTATTCATGTGTTGTACTCCAGTGGTGGCTATTTCGCGGCAGGGTTCCTTGCTGACGGACGAACAATTATTTGCTGGTCTAACGCTTCCCTTCCGGATGAGTAATCACTTCTCGTTCAGTTTTTTTTTTTCTGGAATTTCTTATTAAATTAAAATTTGTTCACAGTCTCCTTTTATTCCTGACGCGTCGTTTTGTTTTTGTTTCAGGTACGCAGATGGCTCTCGGCCTTGTTTCGCACATGCTTTTCCATCTCATCCTTCAGGCAGCTCGAGTTCCAGGTTTCTGTTGTGTGTACGTGTCTTAGAATCTGGCGCTCACCTCTGTGTGAATGCTAGGGTTTCAGTTAATCTGTTGTAGCGACACCTAGTTCAATGATGGATAGTTGTGCTGCTATTACCCTAGTCTATCATTATTGTCCGGGATGATTCTGTATAATAACATGTTTACCGTGAGCAGGTTCTCCTTAGGTTTCACGCTTCCTTCGTTATCGTTTTTATTTCTTTGTTTTAATGATGAAGCGAAAGGTTATATCGTTTATCACCTATAACCCTGCATGTGGGAATTTTAGTTTGAAAACCCCAATTTCATATTCAGCGCACGATTCATATCCCATATCTCAGGATCCCTATTGTATTCAAGTTGCAGGGACATTTCTTTCTTTCTATGCTGAGGGATATAACCCAGACTCACCTCTGTGTAACATATCCCATGAATTTATTTCAGTCGTTGAATTTCTGTGAAATTTATGTTTTAACTATATTTTCTAGGCTTGGAATGTTACATAGTATGCTGGAAAATGTAGCAGAGGAAACATAATTAAATCTCGCCATTTCTCCTTGCGGTTTGTACAGGTACACATACTGTATCAATCTTAAATGAGCGTGCCGCCTGAAGATGTCATGCTGTGAGTAAACGGATCAGTCATGAACGTATACGCCATGATACCCTCGTATCATGTAGTCATATTTTCGCGTTGATATATCACTCCACTCGCTTTTCTTTTGTTGTGGAAATGAAATAATAACAACCATGTAGAATTTACGCCGACATAACTATATCACCTACTCTTACCGGCATATGCATATAACCTGGGCATAATATTTCCCTAATATTTTTACACTGTCATATAATTAACTTGAGCATACATTTTTCAAATCTTATCACACTGTCATATAAGTTAACTTGAGCGTATATTCCTCTATCTTTTCGCACTGTATACATGTTCTGATAGCAGTAGTATAGAAAGATCATTTCGTTTTTTATTTAAAAAGTTCTAATACGTGTGACTCGAGTTATAAAGCTCGACTATTAGGGTAGTATTATCTATGGAAAGTTTTAAGGACGTGGCCCTACTTATTCTTTCTACTCTAATTGCTTGAATTTACAATTACCATCAACGCATCAAATTTGCTATTTCCATAGTAATGTAATGACTTAAATTTCTTTTTCCTTAGGTAAGGATATATTTTGATTAGTTTATGAGGAGGACCCAAGTGAAACTAACACATCTCATTTTCCTATAGAGATAAGTATTTTTAACTTTGAACCAATCATTGTATAGAAATTTTTTTTTATAAAATTCTAGTCTACATGTTAATATTTTACAATCATGCCTAATGGCAAGGTGCACCTCATGGTGTTCCTTCTGTTAAAAGTAGGACTGATCATAAATATAGAATCAAGCAATTATTTTTCTAGCATACATATGAGCATATACTTTCACCTTTGTATAAATACATGTAATACAAGTTAATAATTAATTATCTGTGGAGACTAAGTACCTTTAGATTTAAACCATCTTTGGTTTAAAGTTTCTGTGGGTTTCTACTCTATGGATTTCTGGTCTACAACTAAACAGAATCTGGAAGGTGAATGCCTAAAGATAGAATCTGTTAAATGTAGTAATAAAATCAATCATTCCATTCCATTTAATTTTATATGTAGCCAATTCATACTGATTCAAGTAGAAGAGCATCAAATTTAAAGACATACCAGTCATGCATTAGACCAACCTCCCAACCGTAGAGTTCTATTTTTCTCCCAGAACTCACCCCCAAGCTGAGACCAACTCCACCACAGATCAACCTCTTGATCTATTTAGGAGCAGCTTATTTAAGCTATTTTTCCCAAGCCTGTTTCTAATTCTGCATCCAGAATAGCAGGATGCTTTTCTTCCTGTTTGCCTAGGCTTCCCATTTTTGGGATTCTTTAAAGTTGTTTTATGCTTTTCCTCAGCTTTTCCAGCTTTCCACCTCTTCCCAACTACTTTCCTCATCATTGGGGAAATTTAGATTCTTTCTCAAATCTAAATTAGAAATAATTCCCTTCAAGGATTTCTGAAGGAGTTTAGGGGAATACTTGCCTTATCAATCCTCATGGATTTAGCAAGTGGTCTCAAAATCTCATTCTTGGTCTATATGCACATCAGAAAGTTTATTTATTTCTTCAACTAAAATATTGAATTACATCCATAATTTATCTATCCTTTGGGGTCCACTCCCCTTAGGATTAAAGTTCAAATGTCAACTTTAAAATTTCAACACATAAATTGGGGGTGTTACATATTCCCCCTATGAAAATAAACACAGTCCTCGGTGTTGTTATTCAACTACTAGAGTACACTTAAACAAAAATAAATATTTTTCCATCATTTCAGCTTCCCTTTCCCATGTAGCTTCTTCAGCCGTAAAGTGCTTCCACTCCACTTTTACTCTGGCCACCGTTCTGTTTCTCAATTCAATTTCTTCCCGCTCCAATATTTGAAGCGGTTCTGGCAGAAACTCCCTTTCTGGTTCCACCTGTACAACATTCCAATCAACTATGTGAGAAGCATCATGCACATATCTTTTTAATAATGAAACATGAAACACATTATGCACTCTAACATGGGGTGGTAAAGCCAGCTTGTAAGCCACTAGTCCCACCCTTTCTAATACTTCAAAAGGACCACAATATCTAGGAGCCAGTTTCGCACAACTTCCAGCATAAAGTGTGCTCTTTTTGGGTTTAATACGCAAATACACATGGTCTCCCACTTTGAATTCTCGGTGCACTCGTTTCTTATCAGCATAATTTTTCTGGCGATCTTGTGCTGTCTTGATGTTACCCTGTATCTGTTTGACAATTCTTTCCATCTCTTGTAGTGCATCTAGTCTCAACACCATTTTATCCTCTGGTTGGCTCCAGCTCAAAGGAGTACGGCACTTTCTCCCATAGAGTGCCTCAAACAGACTCATCTTAATAGAGGATTGGTAACTATTATTATAGGCAAACTCAGCTAAATGCAGATATTCTTCCCACTTTGATGGCCTATCCATCACATACATTCGCAACATATCCTCCAAAATTTGATTAGTCCTGTCTGTTTGCCCATCAGTTTGAGGGTGATAGGCAGTACTAAAATTCAGCTTAGTACCCATCCCTCCAAACAATCCTTTCCAAAACGTTGTTGTAACGTTAGCATCCCGATCTGAGACAATTACCTTGGGAACTCCATGAAGCCTTACTATCTCCTTTAGGAAAACATTTGCTACTTGAGCTGTTCCAAAAGTAGATTTCACTGGTATAAAGTGAGTAGCTTTTGTTAGAGTGTCTACTACTACCATTACAGAATCATGCTGATATTTGTTTTTGGGTAATCCTGTTATAAAATCCATGGAAACTGTATCCCATTTCCATTCTTCAGTTGGCAAAGGATTTAAAAGTCCTGCTGGATGTTGATGCTCCACTTTGACTAATTGACATTCCATGCACCTACTTAAATATTCTGCTACATCTCTGTTCATTCCTGGCCAGAACAATTTCTTTTTCAGTGCTGTTAGCATTTTTTGATATCCTGGATGTCCTACATATGGCTGTTTGTGATACTCATCCAAAATTTATCTTTTCAAGGACTCTACCTGGGGAACATACAACCTATTTTTATAATAGGTCAGCCCTTGTTGGTTTTGAGTGAAATCAGTTTTCTCCTTTTTTTGTAATTTCACTAAGAGAGATTCATAGTTTTGATCTTGACTTGCTGCTTTTCTCACAAATTCTTCTATTTCGATTTGATCACTACTTCCAATGTGGTTTATATTCTGACAAGCATTCCTGCTTAATGCATCAGAAACTTTATTCTCTTTTCCCTTGATATGCTTTATATCCATATCAAATTCACATAAAAAAGACAGCCATCTGGCTTGTCTTGCATTCAGATCAGTTTGTGAGAAGAAATATTTAAGACTAATGTGATCAGTCATTAACGTAAAATTTTTCCCAAGAAGATAGTGCCGCCACATTTTCAGAGCATGGATAACAGCTGCTAGTTCTAAATCATAGGCACTATAATTCTGTTCATGAATTTTCAATTTTCTAGATTCATAGGAAATAACTGAATTTTCCTGTAATAGGACTCCTCCCAACCCCTCTCTACAAGCATCTGTACATACCACAAATTCCTTATCAAGATCTGCAATTTTCAGGATAGGGGCTGAAATGAGTTTTTGTTTTAATTGCTCAAAACTGTTTTGGCATTTTTCAGTCCACACAAATTTAACACCCTTCCTTTGTAATGAGGTTATGGGATTTTCTATAGTAGAAAATCTTTCCACAAATCTGCGATAATAGCCTGCAATTCCCATAAATGATCTTACTGCTGAAACATTAGTTGGGAATGGCCATTCTTTAATGGATTTTATCTTTTCAGGGTCAACCGCCAACCCTTTTTCAGAAATAATATGACCCAGATATTTAATTTTATCTTTATAAAATTCACACTTGCTGAACTTGGCATATAGTTGGTTTTCTTTTAGAGTCTGCAACACTATTCTTAAGTGTTCCTTATGTTCATCTTGATTTTTGGAATAGACTAAGATATCATCTATGAACACAAGAAAAAATTTATCCAAATACTTATTCAACACACTATTCATCAGACACATAAATGTGGCAGGGGCATTCGTCAAACCAAAAGGTAGGACTACAAATTCGTAATGTCCATACCTGGTTCGAAATTTTATTTTACTGATGTCTTCTTATTTAATTCTAAGCTGGTGATAACCAGTCCTTAGGTCAATCTTGGAAAAGACTGAAGCTCCTCTCACTTGATCGAAAAGATCATCAATTCTAGGCAGAGGGTATCTATTCTTAATGGTCAACTTGTTCAGTTGACGATAGTCAATACACATCCTAAAAGTTCCATCTTTCTTTTTCACAAATAGGACCGGGGCTCCCCAAGGAGACACACTTGGGCTTATATACCCTGTATCTAACAATTCCTGTAATTGCATTTTCAGTTCCATGAGTTCCGGAGGACTCATTCGATAAGGCGCTCGGGAAACAGGTGTTGCTCCTGGTACCAGATCGATTGAAAAATCAATCTCTCTTTGGGGGGGGAGATGAGGGATTTCCTTGGGAAAGACTTCCTTAAATTCTCTGATTACTGGTACAGCATCCAGTAACTCTTGCTCAGTTTTCTGTTCTATTTCTTCTACATGCACTGCATAAACTTGGTATCCTTTCCTTACTGCTCTTTTCAATTGTAAGGCTGAAATTTGTCTTACAGAAATAGGTTTTTGTTTCCCTTTTAGAATAAAAGGTTTCCCTTCCTCATCTACACAATGCAGATTCTTATCCCAACAATTCATCAAGGCTTTCTTCTTTTCCAACCAGTCCATTCCTATCAACAAATCATATGACCCTAAGGGCAGGATATTCAAATTTACCTTTGTTTGAAAGTCATTCAACTTAATTTCTGTGCGAGGCAGTTTATGTGTTACTTTTCTCTTAGTTCCAGTGGCTAGCTGTACCAACCATGACTGCTAGAATTTCTCAAGTTTAAGATTACATTCTTCTACAATTTTTGGACTAATGTAACTCAAAGAAGCACCTGGATCAATCAGAACAGTAAAAAATAAGTCAGAAATCTTACCCTCTATTTCCACCATGGTTGCTTGATGTTCTGCTTGTCGATTTTCCAGGGCTGCACTTATAGTTGGTATACTTCTGGCTCCATCATTTACTGTTGTCGCCTCTCTATCTCTCATGAGCATATGAATGTTTCTATAAGGGCAGTCTCTCAAAATATTAGGTCCTCCACAGCCCCAACATTTCAAGGGTTCCTTCATTCTGGCTGTCCCTTCCTTTTTACTGTCTCCCTCTGTTGGTTTTGAAGCCACTTGGGATTGAGCAGTTTGACTCTCTCTGGGTTTATTAAACTTTTTCCGCTGATGATCTCTGCCAAAATTCTTCAAATAGGCTGGTTTCGGTTTCCTTCCTTTGAATTCATTTTTCTATACCCAGCTTTTCCCTTGTTCAGTTTTTCCTTTGAACTGTTGGTAACATAATCTGGCTTTTCTAACAGCTTCGTCCATATTTTTTGGGTTGTCAAACTCGATTTTCTCCTTGTATGCCATAGGAAAACAATTCAAAAATCTTTGAACTTTTGCCTTCTCTTCCCTTATGTAGGGTACATATCTCAGTAGATTTGTAAACTTAGTAACAAATTCATCAATAGTGAGCTGTCCCAGCCTAAGTTCATGAAATTCTTTTGCTTTGTCATCATAGTAACGCTCATTCAAGTAGCGATTCTTAAACTTAACCTGGAAGTCTTCCCAAGTAACTGTCTTTTCATCAATAGCATGGACCATTTTTGTCTCCTCCCCCCACAATGTAGCTTTTCCTTGTAACTGGTAAACAGCTAATCTGGCCCTGAGATTACTTTCATATTCATATACCTGGAAATACTTGATCATGTTCAATAACCAAGCTTCTGCCTCCTCCTCCTTTTCCCCATCATAGGAGGGAGGTTTGATCTTCCGGAACTCTCCCTGCAATTCCTTTTTCTGCTTTTGCTGCTGTCTAGTAGCTTCCTCATCATCAGACTCATCCATCTTTCTCTTTCCATAACCTTCGCCTTCTTGGCTGTTCCGGGAAGTTAATTCTCTGATGAATTTTTCCTGCTCCTTGCTGGCTGATGAAAACCTGTCATTCTGGCTTCTTAGTTCAGCCAATTCTCGTTGTAAGCGATGCAACATGGCCATCATGGTAGCGTTGGGATCTGGGGTAGCAAACTCATCCCGCAAATCCACATAAATCTCTTCACCTTCAGCCATTTCAACTGTACACACTCACAACACATATTAGAAAATTTTTATAAAAATTTCAGAAAAAACAAAATATGTAATAATCAGTGAGCACAAAATTGACAGCCCAAATTGTTGTAACTGGTGCTCTGATACCATTTGTCACGCCTCCCAAATTTTTTTTATTTTTTTTTTCTGTAAAACCTATAATTTTTTCTTCTTTCTCTCCCAAGGTTTAAATACTCATTTGAGTCAGATGATGATAACCACCCTTTTAATCTATGTAAGCTAGACTAACTTTGCATTTTAAAATTTAAGTCTGACTTACTCACTTTAGAACTCTATACCTATATAGTCATTATCACAAAACCCAAAATGTTTATAACCTATGGTTTATGAAAGTTCAAAATCATATATATATATCTATCTAACATTATGTATATCAGCACATTATATATATATATATATATATATCTCTAACATTATATATCCGCACATTGTATATATATATATGTATCTAACATTATATATATATATTTTTAATCTTTTATATCGGCACCGAATCATTTCTTATATATTTTTAACATTTTACTTTGGCATAAATTCGATATATATATTTGTAACATTTTACTCTGGCATCAACTCTATATATATATTTTTAACATTTTACATCGCTTTGTGTAACGAATGCGCGGCTTACACGGTAATATCTGCGCTATATGCAATGTAATGGTGGTCGTTTACATTTTGTCATTATGGTTGCACAACCCGATTTTTTTTTAAGGTGATAATGATAATTGTGAGAGCAGATATGTTGCTTGTGTAGGTCGATAGGGACCAGTACAGTCATATCTATATCTGACTCATTTAACCCTGATACTCTCGTAACTATACATGCAATGTTCTATGTTTTTTTTTTTTCTCCACGTACAGTGACATGTTAGGCACCCATACTCCCGTATTGGAACTCCATTGTGTTTGGTAGGGAATTCCTGTTTACATTAACTCTGCGCTTGGTTGAATGCGATGACAGCGTTTACGTGAGGTTGGAGGGTTTGACACGTAGCCTTATGCTGCATTCTTTAGCTGGAAGGAATGTGTTTGTACACGTCTTCCTGCGCGGCATATTTTTTCCTGATTTCTTGTGGCGTGTTCCTTGCTCCCACTTCAGGAAATCAGCATTTCCACAGATGTAATCCTGCCTGAAACAATTTGACACATATCGCCCTAGCTGGAGACGCCATCGGGCAGGTCAATTTGGCGGGTTGAATCCATAACTTCACCGAAATTTTGGACGGCAGGGTACATTAGAGTGTATGGAATAATATTAAATTTATTTCGAGCAGGACTCATTGTCAAGTTTGTTTAGATCAATGCAATCCCCCTTGGGATTTCGTAAGGGTAACGGTTGTGGGAGTTTAATGCGCCGATCTAATCTCTGAATTTCTCCGGACAGAGTGTCGATTTTGAGCTAGGGTTCCTGTTTCTTATTTTAACCCTCAATCGCCCAGGCTCGTCTTTGTTTGTATCGCCCTCTCATACATTATTTTGTTTCCCTCTACACGCTTCGGGGTTTTTCCTTCTTTTTTTTCGAATGTTCGGATGTGCATGGCAGACTTCTAGTTTATTCATGTGTTGTATTCTAGTGGTGGCTACTTCGCGGCGGGGTTCCTTGCTGACGGACGAACAATTATTTTCTAGTCTAACGCTTCCCTTCCGGATGAGTAATCGCTTCTCGTTCAGTTTTTTTTTCTGGAATTTCTTATTAAATTAAAATTTGTTCACAGTCTCCTTTTATTCCTGACGCGTCATTTTGTTTTTGTTTCAGGTACGCAGATGGCTCTCGGCCTTGTTTCGCACATGCTTTTCCATCTCATCCTTCAGGCAGCTCTAGTTCCAGGTTTTTGTTGTGTGTACGTGTCTTAGAATCCGACGCTCACCTCTGTGTGAATGCTAGCGTTTCGGTTAATCTGCTGTAGCAACACCTAGTTCAATGATGGATAGTTGTGCTGCTATTACCCTATTCTATCATTATTGTTCGGGATGATTCTGTATAATAACATGTTTACCGTGAGCAGGTTCTCCTTAGGTTTCGCGCTTCCTTCGTTATCGTTTTTCTTTCTTTGTTTTAATGATGAAGCGAAAGGTTATATCGTTTATCACCTATAACCCTGCATGTGGGAATTTTAGTTTGAAAACCCCAATTTCATATTCAGCGCACGATTCGTATCCCAGATCTTAGGATCCCTATTGTATTCAAGTTGCAGGGACATTTCTTTCTTTCTATGTCGAGGGATATAACCTGGACTCACCTCTGCATAACATATCTCGTGAATTTATTTCAGTCGTTGAATTTCTGTGAAATTTATGTTTTAACTATATTTTCTAGGCTTGGCGTCTTACATAGTATGCTGGAAAATGTAGCAGAGGAAACATAATTAAATCTCGTCATTTCTCCTTGCGATTTTTATAGGTACACATACTGTATCAATCTTAAATGAGTGTGCCGCCTGAAGATGTCACGCTGTGAGTAAACGGGTCACTCATGAACGTATACGCCATGATACCCTCGTATCATGCAGTCATATTTTCACGTTGATATATCACTCCACTCGCTTTTCTTTTGTTATGGAAATGAAATAATAACAACCGTGTAGAATTTACGCCGACATAACTATATCACCTACTCTTACCGGCATATGCATATAACCTGGGCATAATATTTCCCTAATCTTTTTGCACTATCATATAATTAACTTGAGCATACATTTTTCAAATCTTATCACACTATCATATAAGTTAACTTGAGCGTATATTCCTCTATCTTTTCACACTGTATTGTAACACCTCCAGTTTAGGAACACTTTTTTTTTTTTTTCAGATGTTATATTTTCCTCTTATTGCTTCAATTTCTTCATTAACTTTTAATATCATTTTATTTTCCATCCCCTTTTATAACATTCAATATTTTCCATGTGTTATAAAATACCATGCCTCTCTTAAGGCCCATATGAAAAATCATTTTCTTTCGATCACACATATGCCACCTATGTGTCAATATATAACCCTATATACAATACATGTATAAAGATGCAAACCACGTATGGTTATTATTTGATAGAACTAATTAAAATTGGCATAACTCTATGCATAACCTTTATATATCTACATACCCCATAAATATTTTTATATTCTTCGATAAGACTATGGGCCGATGCCCATCGATACCTAAACACCTATTCCATATACATGTTTGAATGTCACATGTATCCATATATATAACCTTTGATAATTTTCTTGCAAGCTCATGTGTGGATATATAACTCTTCTATATATAGCCCACATACTTTTATCATCGTTGTAATATGTTTTAACGCGCTCATAACTATATATAAGCGGCATATATAAATGTTTTAACATTATTTGTTTGGAAATTGCATATGTGGTTATATATATATATATCATACGTATTAACAAACACACCCACGTTTATAATTCATTGAATCGGCAGAATTATGTAATAACAATAGAATCAGATTTCGCCTACTGCTTACACTATACATATTATGCAGATGCGTTTACACGTACGAGAAGGATGTGGATACAGGTATAGCGTGCATCTATGATCCGTTCCGCCGAGGAATGATTTTGATGCACACTCAAACTTGGCATAGTGGACTGCGAGTCATTATAGCAGTGATTCATTATTTGTCTTGGAGCGCCGAACCCTACCAGGGAAGGTATAACCCCAACCCTAGTCCTGAATTTTGTCGGCGTCTACTTCAGTAATCAACCCTGCAATTCGTTTCATCGCGGCAGGTTATATCATCATGTTTTATATTTTGATGTCATTTTAGTTGCCATGAGAGTGACCGCCACGCCTCTGGATACCTCTGCGTTACACCATTCATAATGCCCGGAAGATTTCATCGAAATGTAATCGTTTTGGTTTGCGACAGCGCATGTACGAGATTGTTTATTTTGTTATACGCCTAGGACGATTCGCGCATACCGGATCAGAATGGTATAGCCACGTTATTTAGGGTTCTGACGGATCTGGATTGTATTTCGATTTCAATCTAATATTTTGAGGGTTTTTGTACACAGAGATAGCGTATTGCTCAGGAGGTTGAGGCGCCCGACGCCGGCGCTTGCAGGACTGATGTCCCGCATGAAATCTGCGCGTACCGCATATGGTTGTTGATCCAGACTGGCTCAGTACTGTGGGAGCAAGAGTCGGCGTCTCAGTACCTCGTCGGCCATGCTATTGCCTCCACGTGTAGTATGGTGTCGGTTAAGCTGGTTCTCCCAAATCAACTTGGAGATATCTCTGATTTGTTTGGGGAAGTGGGATTAGGGTTCCGCCTACCCTTCCCATTCGTCCTTGCAGCAAAATCTCAACGTATTCTCCTCCCTTTCGCTTTATATACTGCCTCGACTCACAGTCGAGTCTTACTCCAGTTATTATGATTGTAGTTTTACATCCTTCCTCCAGAAGTCGCGAATCTCTTTCAGGAGATTTGATGCGAAACCCTATGGCGATCCAGAGCATTCGCTTCGGCTCCGGAGAGAAAGTTGAGCGTAGGATTTAACAGCTGCACCCGAGTCTGCTCTCGTCAGTTTTTTTTTCTTTTGTTTTCCTATAGTTTCTGCTTTAGACTAATGCGGCCGGTTTTCTATTGTAGGTCTTTCGACTGTTAGGGTTTTTACGCCCTCGCCTGGACAGAAGTCGCAGGCTTACAGGCCACCCCCTTTTGCTTCCATTCTAACGTGCTCTGTCACGTTTTTCGTTGAAGCAAAGCAATGTCCATAGGTTCAGCTCGGTTTACAGTTATACTAGCGCAGAGATTTATGCCTCTGGTTTCTTGTCGTGCATTCAGCATTCTAGTGTTTTTGATATTCAAGATTGACTGTGGACTGTTTGTATGGTTCTATTTGTCCTATATAATAGGAACTGAGATCAGTGGCATAATGTAACACCCCCAATTTGTGTGTTGAATTTTTTTAAAGTTAGACATTGAACTTAAGTCCTAAGGGGGTGGACCCCAAGGGATAAGTGTGGTGTGAATGTAAGTGCATATTTTATTTGAGAAAATAAATAAAATGATTGTGCAATTTGACCAAGATGAGAATTAGATATCACTTGCCAAATCCATGAGGATGGATAAGGCAACAAATCCCCAAAAATCTTTCAAAAATCCTTGAAAGAAATTAATTTAGATTTGAGAAGGAATCTAAAATTCCCCAATGAAGAGGAGTAGTTGGGAAGAGGTGAGAAAAAGCTGGAAAAGCTGAGGAAAATCTTAAAGCAGCTTTAAAGAGTCCCAAAATGGGAAGCCTAGGCTAAACAGGAAAGAAAGCATCCTGATATTCTGGACGCAGAATTAGAAACATGCTTTGGGGGAAATATGAGCTTAAATAAGCTGCTCTTAGGGAGATCAGAGGTTGGTCTGCTCTAGGAAGTGATCTCTGCTCGGGGGTGAGTCCTGGGAGACAAAGAGGACTCTAAGGTTGGGAGGTTGGTCATTTGCAGATTGTGGTATGTTCTGAAATTTTCGTTCATTTTGATGTATTATGGTATGAATTAGCTACATATAAAACTTAAAAGAAATTGTAGTATTGATGTTAGTACTACATTTAACAGAATCCATCCTAAGGCATTCACCTTCCAGATTCTGTTTAGTTGTAGACCAGAAATCTATAGAGTAGATACTCCAGAAACTCTAAACCAAGGTCGGTTTAAATCTGAAGTTGCTTGGCCTCTACAGATGATTAATTTTTATTGTGTTCCCTGTAGACACAAAAATGATATGATATGCTTCTGTGCATACTAGAGAAACATTAAAGTAGCGCTAAAATATACATGGTGTGTAGCAGAAAGGAAGAAAGAAAGATATTAGAATATAGATTTCACATATGAGCATTCTAACATTTATAACATTTATAGAGTGCATATATGAGCATTCTAACATTTATCATGGTGCTAGAAAAAGAGTAATTCTACTCTATATGAACGTTATACCAATTATAAGGGTATAGATTGTATATCTAAATATATTCGTACTCCTTGAAAACCTGTAACATAGCAAAATATTTTCCTTACAACTAAGGCTCTCTAGTCAAGCACCATTGAATACCTATAGGTATACCTTAAAAGAAAAATAATATTTACAACCAAGAAATTTAGAATATGTAGTTTGACTCTTATTATACCACAAAGTAAACTCTACACTATAGAAGGGTTAAAGTTCTCAGAGCAATTATAAAGTATTTTGTGTGTTAACTTCATCTCTAACTCTTGATACAACGTTAGGGTAATGGAGAAAATCTATGCTCAAGGCATATCATCAATTGAGCTATCAAATACCTATATATATGCATTTAAGACCAAGAGTATATATATATTTACTAACGAGTATAGAACATTACACGTTTAGGTACCTGTTAGTTTCGACCCTAAATGAGCCATATATATATATACGTACCTGAACCTTATATGTCACTGGTGCGATATAAACCCAAACTATATATTTCAACTACGTGTGTCACAAAGAGAACATACTTATGAAACCTATATATCTGATCGTATATTTACAAAAAGTGGATATCAACAGGAATCAAGGAAATATATACGTTATCATTATCGCTAATGGAACGAAGGTATGGTCAATTTATAAAAACGTATGGTGAATCATTTAAACGACTATGTACTTAAACCATAATCAACGAAAACATTGCATTATAGCGACACCGATACATCACGGCGCAGTGGATAGCTGTCCAAGTTAATCTAAAACAAATAGAGGTGACAAGTAGAACGCTAAAACGATGCGGAATTAACAGCGTTAACCCTAATCATTACGCAATAGCATTGAAACCTTCACAGTTTTAACCAGACGTATTATGAGACTGAGTGGAGTCTAAGGGGATGAATATATTATTTCCTAGTTTTAGATTAGTTACGGTTGTAGAGTATGGAGATTTCTTGATATACGGTAAAATAACATGTTAAAATAGTCCAGAGAGTAAACCTCACCTCTGTCCGCCAGAACGCTGTCATTATTCCTCTATTTTAGCACAGAATGAATCGTGTTAGAATACAGAGAATTAGATTCCGTAACCATTCTACTAGTAGAATGAAACGGAACAATAGAATTATAATCAATGAACTGGTCATTGACGCCGAGGGAGACAGTTTAACAAAACGTATGACCAGAGACCTTTTATGAAAACCGAGTTACTTCAGACGTCCCAAAGATAATGACTGAGAATTAGAAAAAGGTCAAGACAAATGTATACTGGGGCGCAGTGTTAGCCCGGAATTAAAATATCTGAATCAGTTCCTGCAAACCTCCAAAGGCCGAATCCAGAACACTGACGAGAGTAGAAATGCAACCATGTGAGAGTGGGCAGTTGTAGCCACGTCCAAATCGGTCCTGGAAAATCACCCGTCTCTCATCGCCAGAAATTAAGCTCGAACACATTCATGAACAACCTGAGACCTGCAATGGTTCCATGAAACAAACAGTATGAGCGTCGGAAGCATAGCTAGTACGAAGCAACAATATGAAAAACACGTTCTACGTTGCAGGAAATAAAAAATTAGTTGAATATCCATGAATAACCAGGTAAGGTGGATGGGCTGGAGAGTGAGAGTCAGCGATGCAAACCCAGAAGCCCTTAACTCAACAAGAACCGAAATAATGAAAGGAAGGAGACGAATAGGAAGGCGATCGGGACCGAGAGAGGTTAATAATGATCGCCAAACCCTAAAACACGACTACTAAAGGTACTGGAAAAATCTTGTTCACGGATTTACTCCGGTACCCTCCAGCGAACTCGACTTGTTACGAAATCTTGAAGAGGATTGCAACAGATCAATGCTGAGCTGCAATTTCGGTACCCTCTGGTCAGTTTAATATTATTTTAAGCCTGTACAGAGTACCGGGGAGGCGGGCTATAGGAGAATTCATGCGATGTCGCTCATCGAAAAGACTTTTTCCCCCTCCCCTCTCCAGCTGTTGGTGAAACGCATTCTCAGTACCGGAGTGGTTGTGAAAAGTGGAACGAGTTGTCACAGTCCTGAAACTGAAACACCCAACCAGGAGCTTGTGGCCGCCAATGAACCTGTCATCTGCACAAAACTGGAAACCGAAATCGTAATACGTGCGAGCATAGAGGCGTAGGATGGGATAGGGCGCATTTAGGGTTTTGGACCGCACCGTGACAGGCGGACGTGGTATTAAAAAGCAGGCCGAGTGATAGAACCGGTTTACCCATACAGTCGGATGGTTACAATACCGGGATTACACACCATAACTCGCGCCAATGGGAAATGCGGGGTTAGAGTTCATCAAACGTAACCATTATATGACCTAGTCGATTTACTACCGGAAACGTTACATGTAGCCGAGATATACGTGAATGTCCAAATGGAATTATTAAAGGAGATTAATTCAAATGATGGGTACCATGTATATGGTAGCACATCAATTAATCATACCAAAAAGGTCTTGATTCTACATATGCGTATAGGTGCTACATATCTATAATTATGTGCCCATTGAGTTAATATAGCCGAGGTAGGTGCTACGTGTATATATATGTGCCCATTGAGTTAATATATAACCCTATAACATATTAAATATTAAATATTAAATCTTAAATGTTAAGTATTGAGTTAATATTAAATATTAAACATATATATGTATATATACAAGGTTAATTATGATAAAGTTTTTTGGAATATAAATATGTCATATAGATAGATATGGATGCTATACATATATATACTCATTAAAGTAATACTCCTAACGGATATACATGCAAGTAGTACATGGGGTATATATCAATATAAGTGGAAAGTAAGGCTTGTATACTACTAGCAAACTAGAGAAATGTTGAATCTTATATAGAACAAAAGGAACGACGTATAGGAGATAGGTTTAATGTATTCCGGGGAATAACCAAGGAGGTCTATTGGATATTATTAAATACTAATAGGATCTCTTGTTATAGAAAAAAAAAAAAAAAAATTCCTTAACCTGGAGGTGTTACAAATGGTATCAGAGCCCCGGTTACAAAAATTGGGTTGTCAATTTTGTGCTCACTACTTATTACATATTTTGTTTTTTTGAAGTTTATAAACTTTTGCTAATCTGTGTTGTAAGTGTGTACAGTTGAAATGGCTGAAGGTGAAGGGATTTATGTGGATCTGCGGGATGAGTTTGCTACTCCAGATCCCAATGCCCCGGTAATGGCTATGTTGCACAGGCTGCAACGAGAATTGGCTGAACTGAGAAGCCAGAATGACATGTTTTCCTCAGCCAGTAAAGAGCAGGAAAATCTCATCAGAGAACTAACTTCCCGGAACAGCCAGGAAGGCGAAGGTTCCAGAGAGTGAAAGATGGATGAGTCGGATGATGATGATGCTGCTAGATAGCAGCATAAATAGAAACGAGAATTTCAGGGAGAATTTAGAAAGATCAAACCTCCTTCCTATGATGGGGAGAAGGAAGAGGATGCTGAAGCTTGGTTGCTGAACATGATCAAGTATTTCCAAGTATATGAATATGAGAGCAATCTGAAGGCCAGATTAGCTGTGTATCAGCTGCAAGGAAAAGCCACACTGTGGTGGGAAGAGACAAAAATAGTGCATGCCATTGATGAAAAAATAGTTACTTGGGAAGATTTTCAGACTAAGTTCAAAATTCGTTATTTGAATGAACGTTATTATGATGATAAAGCAAAAGAATTCCATGAACTTATACTAGGACAGCTCACTATTGATGAGTTTGTCACTAAGTTTACAAATTTACTGATGTATGTTCCTTACATAAGGGAAGAAAAAGCAAAGGTGCAAAGGTTTTTAAATTGTTTGCCTACTGCATACAAGGAGAAAATTGAGTTTGATAATCCAAAGACAATGGATGAGGCTGTTAGAAAAGCAAGACTATGCTATCAGCAGTTTAAAGGTAAAGCTGAACAAGGGAAGAGCTGGCTGAACAAGGGTGAGTTCAAGAGTAAAAGACCAAAACCAGCATATCTAAGAAATTTTGGTAGAGACCATCAGCGGAAAAAATTCAATAAACCAAAAGAAAGTCAAACTGCTCAGTCCCAAGTGGCTTCAAAACCAGTAGAAGGGAACAATAAAAAGGAAGGGACAGTCAGAATGAAGGAACCTTTGAAATGTTGGGGCTGTGGAGAACCCCATATGATGAGGGACTGTCCCCATCGAAATATACACATGATCAGCAGAGAGCGAGAGGCAACAACAGTAAATGACATCGCCAAGAATATACCAACTATTAGTGTAGCCTTGGAGAATCGGCAAGCAGAATATCAAGCCACCATGGTGGAAATGGAGGGTAAGATTTCTGACCTACCTATAACTGTCTTGATTGATCCAGGTGCTTCTTTGAGTTACATTAGTCCTGGAATTGTAGAAAAATGTAAAATTAAACCTGAAAAATTTCAGCAGTCATGGTTGGTACAGCTAGCTACTGGAACTAAGAGAAAAGTTACACATAAGTTGCCCAAAACAGCAATACAATTAAATGGATTCCCAACAGAAGTAAACCTGAACATATTGCCATTAGGATCCTATGATCTGCTAATAGGAATGGATTGGCTGGAAAAGAAGAAAGCTCTGATGAACTGCTGGGATAAAACCCTGCATTGTATGGATGAGGAAGGGAAACCTTTTACACTAAAAGGGAAACCAAAATCAATTTCAATAAGACAAATATCAGCCTTACAATTAAAAAGAAGAGCTAGAAAAGGATACCAAGTCTATGCAGTGCATATAGAAGAAATAGAACAACAAACTGAGGAAGAGTTACTGGATGCTATACCAGTCATTAGAGAATTTAAGGAAGTTTTTCCCAAGGAAATCCCTCATCTTCCCCCCAAAAGAGAGATCGATTTTTCAATCGATCTGGTACCAGGAGCAACACCTGTTTCCCGAGCACCTTATCGAATGAGCCCTCCTAAACTAATGGAACTGAAAATGCAATTACAGGAACTGTTAGATAAAGGGTATATCAGACCAAGTGTGTCTCCTTGGGGAGCCCCGGTGTTGTTTGTGAAAAAGAAGGATGGAACTTTTAGGATGTGCATTGATTATCGTCAACTTAACAAGTTGACCATTAAGAATAGATATCCACTTCCTAGAATTGATGATCTGTTTGATCAAGTGAGAGGAGCCTCAGTCTTTTCCAAGATAGACCTAAGGACTGGGTATCACCAGCTCAGAATTAAAGAAGAAGACATCAGCAAAAAAGAATTTTGAACCAGGTATGGACATTACGAGTTTGTGGTCCTCCCTTTTGGTTTGACGAATGCCCCTGCCACGTATATGTGCTTGATGAATAGTGTGTTGAATAAGTATTTGGACAAATTTGTTCTTGTGTTCATAGATGATATCTTAATCTATTCTAAAAATGAATATGAACATAAGGAACATCTGAGAATAGTGTTGCAGACGTTGAAATAAAATCAGCTATATGCCAAGATCAGTAAATGTGAATTTTATAAAGATAAAATTCAATATTTGGGTCATATTATTTCTGAAAAAGGGCTTGCAGTTGACCCTGAAAAGATAAAAGCAATTAAGGAATGGCCAGTCCCAACTGATGTTTCAGCAGTAAGGTCGTTCATGGGGATAGCAGGCTACTATCGTAGATTTGTGGAAAGATTTTCTGCCATAGCACATCCCATCACTTCATTGCAAAGGAAGGGTGTCAAGTTTGTGTGGACTGAAAAATGTCAAAACAGTTTCGAGCAGTTAAAACAAAAACTTATTTCAGCCCCTATATTAAAAATTGCTGATCCTAATAAAGAGTTTGTTGTATGTACAGATGCTTGCAGAGAAGGGCTGGGAGGAGTCCTGTTGCAGGAAAATTCGGTCATTGCCTATGAATCTAGGAAACTGAAAATACATGAACAGAATTATAGTGCATATGATTTGGAATTTGCAGCTGTTATCCATGCTTTAAAAATGTGGAGGCATTATCTTTTGGGGAAGAAGTTCACATTGATGACTGATCATATTAGTCTTAAATATTTCTTTTCTCAAACTGATTTGAATGCAAGGCAAGCCAGATGGCTGTCCTTTTTAAGTGAATTTGATATGGACATAAAACATATCAAGGGGAAAGAAAATAAAGTTGCTGATGCATTAAGTAGAAATGCTTGTCAACATTTAAACAGCATTGGGAGTAGTGCCCAGATAGAAATAGAGGAATTGGTGGGGAAAGCAGCAAATCAAGATCCCAACTATGAAGCACTCTTGGTGAAACTACAGAAAAGGGATAAAACTGATTTCACTAAAAACCAAAAAGGGCTGCTTTATTACAAAAACAGGTTGTATATTCCTGATATAGAGTCATTAAAAAGAGAAATTCTGGATGAATATCACAAACAGCCTTATGCAGGACATCCAGGATACCAAAAGATGTTAATAGCCTTGAAGAAGAAATTGTTCTGGCCAGGAATGAAAAGAGATGTAGCAGAGTATTTAAGTAGATGTATGGAATGTCAGTTAGTTAAAGTTGAGCATCAACACCCAGCAGGGCTTTTAAATCCCTTGCCAATTGCAGAATGGAAATGGGACACAGTTTCCATGGATTTTATAACAGGATTACCCAAGACTAAATATCAGCATGATTCTGTGATGGTAGTAGTAGACACTCTTACAAAAGCTGCTCACTTTATACCAGTAAAATCTACTTTCGGAACAGCTCAAGTAGTAAATGTTTTCTTGAAGGAGATAGTAAGGCTTCATGGAGTTCCCAAAGTAATTGTTTCAGATCGAGATGCTAAGTTTACAGCAGCATTTTGGAAAGGGTTGTTTGGAGGGATGGGTACTAAGCTGAATTTTAGTACTGCCTATCACCCTCAAACCGATGGGCAGACAGAAAGGACGAATCAAATTTTGGAGGATATGTTGCGAATGTATGTGATGGATAGACCATCAAGGTGGGAAGAGTATCTGCATCTAGCTGAGTTTGCCTATAATAATAGCTACCAATCCTCTATTAATATGAGTCCATTTGAGGCACTCTATGGGAGAAAGTGCCGTACTCCCTTGAGCTGGAGTCAACCAGAGGATAAACTGGTGTTGGGACCAGATGCACTACAAGAGATGGAAAGAATCGTTAAACAAATACAGAGAAATATAAAAATAGCACAAGATCGACAGAAGAGCTATGCTGATAAGAAAAGAGTGCACCGAGAATTCAAAGTAGGGGATCATGTGTATTTGCACATCAAACCCAAAAAGAGCACACTTTATGCTGGAAGTTGTGCAAAACTTGCTCCTAGATATTGTGGGCCTTTTGAAATTTTAGAAAGGGTGGGACCAGTGGCTTACAAGCTGGCCTTACCACCCCATGTTAGAGTACATAATGTGTTTCATGTTTCACTACTAAAAAAATATGTGCATGATGCTTCTCACATAGTTGATTGGAATGTTGTACAGGTGGAACCAGAAGGGGAGTTTCTGCCAAAACCGCTTCAAATATTGGAGCGGGAAGAAATTGAATTGAGAAACAGAACAGTGGCCAGAGTAAAAGTGCAGTGGAAGCACTTTACTGCTGAAGAAGCCACTTGGGAAAGGGAAGCTGAGATGATGGAGAAATATCCATTTTTGTTTAAATGAACTCTAGTAGTTGAATAATAACACCGAGGACGGTGTTTATTTTCAGAGGGGGAATATGTAACATCCCCAATTTGTGTGTTAAATTTTTTAAAGTTGGACATATGAACTTAAATCCTAAGGGGGTGGACCCCAAGGGATAAGTGTGATGTGAATGTAATTTCATATTTTATTTGAGGAAATAAATAAAATGATTGTGCATTTTGACCAAGATGAGAATTAGAGATCACTTGCCAAATCCATGAGGATGGATAAGGCAACAAATCCCCAAAAATCTTTCAAAAAATCCTTGAAAGAAATTAATTTAGATTTGAGGAGGAATCTAAATTTTCCCCAATGAAGAGGAGTAGTTGGGAAGAGGTGAGAAAAAGCTGGAAAAGCTGAGGAAAAGCTTAAAGCAGCTTTAAAGAGTCCCAAAATGGGAAGCCTAGGCTAAACAGGAAAGAAATCATCCTGCTATTCTAGACGCAGAATTAGAAACATGCTTTGGGGGGAATATGAGCTTAAATAAGCTGCTCTTAGGGAGATTAGAGGTTGGTATGCTCTAGGAAGTGATCTTTGCTCGGGGGTGAGTCCTGGGAGACAAAGAGGACTCTAAGGTTGGGAGGTTGGTCATTTGCAGATTGTGGTATGTTCTGAAATTTTCGTTCATTTTGATGTATTATGGTATGAATTAGCTACATATAAAACTTAAAAGAAATTGTAGTATTGATGTTAGTACTACATTTAACAAAATCCATCCTAAGGCATTCACCTTCCAGATTCTGTTTAGTTGTAGACCAGAAATCTATAGAGTAGATACTCCAGAAACTCTAAACCAAGGTCGGTTTAAATCTGAAGTTGCTTGGCCTCTACAGATGATTAATTTTTATTGTGTTCCCTGTAGACACAAAAATGATATGATATGCTTATGTGCATACTAGAGAAACATTAAAGTAGCGCTAAAATATACATGGTGTGTAGCAGAAAGGAAGAAAGCAAGATATTAGAATATAGATTGCACATATGAGCATTCTAACATTTATAACATTTATAGAGTGCATATATGAGCATTCTAACATTTATCATGGTGCTAGAAAAAGAGTAATTCTACTCTATATGAACGTTATACCAATTATAAGGGTATAGATTGTATATCTAAATATATTCGTACTCCTTGAAAACCTGTAACATAGCAAAATATTTGCCTTACAACTAAGGCTCTCTAGTCAAGCACCATTGAATACCTATAGGTATACCTTAAAATAAAAATAATATTTACAAGCAAGAAATTTAGAATATGTAGTTTGACTCTTATTATACCACAAAGTAAACTCTACACTATAGAAAGGTTAAAGTTCTCATAGCAATTATAAAGTATTTTGTGTGTTAAATTCATCTCTAACTCTTGATACAACGTTAGGGTAATGGAGAAAATCTATGCTCAAGGCATATCATCAATTGAGCTATCAAATACCTATATATATGCATTTAAGACCAAAAGTATATATATATTTACTAACGAGTATAGAACATTACACGTTTAGGTACCTCTTAGTTTCGACCCTAAATGAGCCATATATATATATACATACCTGAACCTTATATGTCACTGGCGCGATATAAACCCAAACTATATATTTCAACTACGTGTGTCACAAAGAGAACATACTTATGAAACCTATATATCTGATCGTATATTTACAAAAAGTGGATATCAACAGGAATCAAGGAAATATATACGTTATCATTATCGCTAATGGAACGAAGGTATGGTCAATTTATAAAAACGTATGGTGAATAATTTAAACGACTATGTACTTAGACCATAATCAACGAAAAAATTGCATTATTGCGACACCGATACATCACGGCGCAGTGGATAGCTGTCCAAGTTAATCTAAAACAAATAGAGGTGACAGGTAGAACGCTAAAACGATGCGGAATTAACAACGTTAACCCTAATCATTACGCAATAGCATTGAAACCTTCACAGTTTTAACCAGACGTATTATGAGACCGAGTGGAGTCTAAGGGGATGAATATATTATTTCCTAGTTTTAGATTAGTTACGGTTGCAGAGTATGGAGATTTCTTGATATACGGTAAAATAACATGTTAAAATAGTCCAGAGAGTAAACCTCACCTCTGTCTTCTAGAACGCTGTCATTATTCCTCTATTTTAGCACAGAATGAATCGTGTTAGAATACAGAGAATTAGATTCAGTAACCATTCTGCTAGTAGAATGAAACGGAACAATAGAATTATAATCAATGAACTGGTCATTGACGTCAAGGGAGACAGTTTAACAAAACGTATGACCAGAGACCTGTTATGAAAACCGAGTTACTTCAGACGTCCCAAAGATAATGACTGAGAATTAGAAAAAGGTCAAGACAAATGTATACCGGGGCGCAGTGTTAGCCCGGAATTAAAATATCTGAATCGGTTCCTGCAAACCTCCAAAGGCCGAATCCAGAACACTGACGAGAGTAGAAATGCAACCGTGTGAGAGTGGGAAGTTGTAGCCACGTCCAAATCGGTCCTGGAAAATCACCCGTCTCCGATCGCCAGAAATTAAGCTCGAACACATTCATGAACAACCTGAGACTTGCAATGGTTCCATGAAACAAACAGTATCAGCGTCGGAAGCATATCTAGTATAAAGAAACAATATGAAAAACACGTTCTACGTTGCAGGAAATCAATAATTAGTTGAATATCCATGAATAACCAGGTAAGGTGGATGGGCTGGAGAGTGAGAGTCAGCGATGCAAACCCAAAAGCCCTTAACTCAACAAGAACCGAAATAATGAAAGGAAGGAGACGAATAGGAAGGAGATCGGGACCGAGAGAGGTTAATAATGATCGCCAAACCCTAAAACACGACTGCTAAAGGTACTGGAAAAATCCTGTTCACGGATTTACTCCGGTACCCTCCAGCGAACTCGACTTGTTACGAAATCTTGAAGAGGATTGCAACAGATCAACGCTGAGCTGCAATTTCGGTACCCTCTGGTCAGTTTAATATTATTTTAAGCCTGTACAGAGTACCGGGGAGGCAGGCTGCAGGAGAATTCATGCGATGTCGCTCATCGAAAAGACTTTTTCCCCCTCCCCTCTCCAGTTGTTGGTGAAACGCATTCTCAGTACCGGAGTGGTTGTGAAAAGTGGAACGACTTGTCACAGTCCTGAAACTGAAACACGCAACCCGGAGCTTGTGGCCGCCAATGAACCTGTCATCTGCACAAAAATGGAAATCGAAATCGTAATACGTGCGAGCATAGGGGCGTAGGATGGGATAGGGCACAGTTTAGGGTTTTGGACCGCACCATGATAGGCGGACGTGGTATTATAAAACAGGCCGAGTGTTAGAACCGGCTTACCCATACAGTCGGATGGTTACCATACCGGGGTTACACACCATAACTCGCGCCAATGGGAAACGCGGGGTTAGATTTCATCATACGTAACCGTTATATGACCTAGTCGATTTACTACTGGAAACGTTACATGTAGCCTAGATATACGTGAATGTCCAAATGGAATTATTAAAGAAGATTAATTCAAACTAGGGGTACCATGTATATGGTAGCACGTCAATTAATCATACCAAAAAGGTCATGATTCTACATATGCGTATAGGTGCTACATATCTATAATTATGTGCCCATTGAGTTAATATATACCCCGATAACATATTAAATATTAAATATTAAATCTTAAATATTAAATATTGATTTAATATTAAATATTAAACATATATATGTATATATACAAGGTTAATTATGATAAAGGTTTTTGGAATATAAACATGTCATATAGATAGATATGGATGCTATATATATATATACTCATTAAAGTAATACTCCTAACGGATATACATGCAAGTAGTACATGGGGTATATATCAATATAAGTGGAAAGTAAGGCTTGTATACTACTAGCAAACTAGAGAAATGTTGAATCTTATATAGAACAAAAGGAACCACTTATAGGAGATAGGTTTAATGTATTCCGGGGAATAACCAAGGAGGTATATTGGATATTATTAAATACTAATAGGATCTCTTGTTATAGAAAAAAAAAAAAAAAAATTTCCTTAACCTGGAGGTGTTACACATAATAGCCACTCGAGTCCCAGCTTATTCATTTGTGGTTACTGCAGATGGCATGAAGAGCGGATCTAACCCCGCCAAGGAGGAAGAGAGCTTTACTGTCGGTAACCCCCTCTCTCCTCGCGAGTTCGCCCTCAGAACAATTTTTTTTTATTTTAAAATTGGTATACTCTCGTTATTCAGCCTTAACATATGTAGACCTGCACTGTCATGGTGAATGAAGTCTATTTCCTTATGGCAGAACAAGTTCCTTCCGCTCATGCCATATGCCCATTCGATACCCTGTGTACCGGTTGGGTGCTCGGCCAGGGCTAACGTCGAGTTCGTTTGGGGTTGTATACTTGAGTCGAATGTCTATCATTGTGTTTTAATACCACTCTCCAGGCTATAGATTGGTACAATATGATAGGTAGTCTTGGATAACTTCGAAGTCACATGCATGCATAACATACTCTGTTCACAAATCACTTCGTAGTTGGATTTAATCTGCATGGCGTCATTTTGATTTTGTTTTTTTTTCCTGCTCTAAATTCATCCGAACTACTGTATGCATTCATGCCTTGGCAGCTTAGGGTTTATTAATTTGTACAGCCTAAATACGTAAAATGTATACAGCGACCCCATGTGATATGAGGATCTGAATATACCGTGATATATATATTTAGATTTACTTGCCGCACCCATTAAATCACGTCTCGTTATGATTCATTTTGTTTTCATTTGAAACTGTTCTAACAGATGGGACTTCGAGATAAAAATACTCGAATTTGGAAACAGCCATAATGGTTCTGCATATCCAATTTGTTGACTGTCCAATTAAAATTAACGCATCGTCTTCCTGTCGACTGCTGGACTTTACAATTAAATCGACGCCTTTAATTTTCGACGTACATAGTAGGATAATTTCTTATGGTCTCGTTCTTAGTTAAAGTATGATTGTTAACATATATATATTTTGTTGTTAACTGCTTACGCATGAAATCGATAGCTCGGTCGAAAAGGTCCATTAAGTATGGATTTAGTCCATAGCCCAACTATTTATTTCAAAGGGTTGGAGTAATTTTTTTTTTTTTTTTAAATGCCATACACATTATAATTGCTATAATTATTATCTCAAAGGTTTCAAGTAGATTTGCCCATAATGTATGCATGCAAGGTGTTATAAGAGCTATTAGGCTCTTCTATATATATATATATATATATATATTTGTTCATATATAGATATTCGATAGTGATTACATAATTTTCCTTAACTATAATTTAAATCTTTGGCTATGGTACTTGATTCAATGACTAGAGGTAGATTTAGAAATAAAATCTATACCACTATAATCATTACAAAATCCTATAAGGTAGAGCTACTACTTCTCTAGCAAAATTTCGATTTGTCGTATTCAAATGTTCTTTACTTTCTTCTTTTAGATATGCAACCCGTGACCTTAATTATGCTATAATTTTTCTTTAGCATACCCCTAAGCATATAAGATCAATTTTTGTGTCTCAAGGGGGACACAACAATAGTTAATCATCTATAGAAGCTAAGTAACTTCAGATTTAAACCGACCTTGGTTTAGAGTTTCTGGAGTTTCTACTCTATGTATTTCTGGTCTACAACTAAACAAAATCTGAAAGGGATTTCCTTAAGATGTATTCTGTTAAATTTAGTACCAACATCAACACACCATTTAATTAATTTTTCTATATGTAGCCAATTCATACCATCAGAAAATATAATAACAAAAATTTCAGAACATACCAAAATCTGCAATTGACCAACCTCCCAACCTTAGAGTCCTCTTTGTCTCCCAGGACTCACCCCCGAGCAGAGATCACCTCCCAGAACAGACCAACCTCTGATCTGCCTAGGAGCAGCTTATTTAAGCTCATATTTCCCCCAAAGCATGTTTCTAATTCTGCGTCCAGAATAGCAGGATGCTTTCTTTCCTGTTTAGCCTAGGCTTCCCATTTTGGGATTCTTTAAAGCTGCTTTAAGCTTTTCCTCAGCTTTTCCAACTTTTTCTCACCTCTTCCCAACTACTCCTCTTCATTGGGGAAATTTAGATTCCTCCTCAAATCTAAATTAATTTCTTTCAAGGATTTTTGAAAGATTTTTGGGGATTTCTTGCCTTATCCATCCTCATGGATTTGGCAAGTGATCTCTAATTCTCATCTTGGTCAAAATGCACAATCATTTTATTTATTTCCTCAAATAAAATATGCAAATACATTCACACCATACTTATCCCTTGGGGTCCACCCCCTTAGGATTTTAAGTTCAAATGTCTAACTTTAAAAATTCATCACAAAAATTGGGGGTGTTACATGTATACATGTTCTGATAGCAGTAGTATAGAAAGATCATTTCGTTTTTGATTTAAAAAGTTCTAATACGTGTGACTCGAGTTATGAAGCTCGACTATTAGGGTAGTATTATCTATGGAAATTTTTAAGCACGCGGCCCTACTTATTGTTTCTACTCTAATTTCTTGAATTTACAATTACCATCAATGCATCAAATTTGCTATTTCCATAGTAATGTAATGAATTAAATTTCTTTTTCCTTAGGTAAGGATATATTTTGATTAGTTTATGAGGAGGACCCAAGTGAAACTAACACATCTCATTTTCCTGTAGAGATAAGTATTTTTAACTTTGAACCAATCATAGTATAGAGATTTTTTTTTATAAAATTCTAGTCTACATGTTAATATTTTACAATCATGCCTAATGGCAAGGTGCACCTCATGGTGTTCCTTCTGTTAAAAGTAGGACTGATCATAAATATAGAATCAAGCAATTATTTTTCTAGCATACATATGAGTATATACTTTCACCTTTGTATAAATACATGTAATACAAGTTAATAATTAATTATCTGTGGAGACTAAGTACCTTCAGATTTAAACCGTCTTTGGTTTAAAGTTTCTGTGGGTTTCTAATCTATGGATTTCTGGTCTACAACTAAACAGAATCTGGAAGGTGAATGCATAAAGATAGAATCTGTTAAATGTAGTACTAAAATCAATCATTCCATTCCATTTAATTTTATATGTAGCCAATTCATACTGATTCAAGTAGAAGAGCATCAAATTTAAAGACATACCAGTCATGCATTAGACCAACCTCCCAACCGTAGAGTTCTATTTTTCTCCCAGAACTCACCCCCGAGCTGAGACCAACTCCACCACAGATCAACCTCTTGATCTGTTTAGGAGCAGCTTATTTAAGCTATTTTCCCCAAGCCTGTTTCTAATTCTGTGTCCAGAATAGCAGGATGCTTTTCTTCCTGTTTGCCTAGGCTTCCCATTTTTGGGATTCTTTAAAGCTGTTTTATGCTTTTCCTCAGCTTTTCCAGCTTTCCACCTCTTCCCAACTACTTTCCTCATCATTGGGTAAATTTAGATTCTTTCTCAAATCTAAATTAGAAATAATTCCCTTCAACGATTTCTGAAGGAGTTTAGGGGAATACTTGCCTTATCCATCCTCGTGGATTTAGCAAGTGGTCTCAAAATCTCATTCTTGGTCTATATGCACATCAGAAAGTTTATTTATTTCTTCAACTAAAATATTGAATTACATCCATAATTTATCTATCCTTTGGGGTCCATTCCCCTTAGGATTAAAGTTGAAATGTCAACTTTAAAATTTCAACACATAAATTGGGTGTGTTATAGAGAGTTGTATTGACATAAACTCTCGGACGAGAGTTGTAAAACTCTCAACCTAGATTTTTTTTAACTCTCGTCTGAGAGTTTTATTCTTATAAAAAAACCCTAAAACAGTTGTCTCCCCCGACATTCTGCACTTTCGTTTTTATTCATTCTACACTGCAACTATCATTTTGGATGGAACATTCGGGCCATCGTGAGCACGAGCACGTAGATTCTTCTATCCAGGTAAGTCTCTCCACCTTTTGCCTTGAAGATATCGAAGGAAGTTTTATGATTTTTTTATTTTTTTATTTATTTTTTTCAGAAATGAAAGGCATGATTGCAAACACCCCATGAAACGGTACATTCTTCACTTGTTGCACTTTCTTGATTTTCCTGACACTTAATACAGAGTTCCATAATGTGATTTCTGCAAATTGCACAATTGTCAACCACAATATCCCACGCCAAAAGGGCTACAACATTCCACTTCTTTATTTCGAACCACAATATCCCATGCCCAAAGGGCCACAACATTCCACTTCTTGATTTCGAAACATTTGGCCTTCTCGGTGGAAGTGCTTGCTCCGGCTTGAGAGCTGGAACCCTCGCCAGAGGGCACGAGAATCATATCTATGTCTGTTGAAGCCATTGTCTGTTATAAAAAATTCTAAATTAACAAACCCTGGCAACGGTGGCGACAACTGGTGATTTCACTCAGAGACCAACGACTGGCTAATGTTCAAAATCTAAGCTCATTTAAGACAGAATAGTTCTTAACACATTGCTTGTGAGATCTCTTACTTCCCAAATGAGCTTCCACTTGGACTACCAACTTAGCAACCAAAGAATCTTGATTATGTTGTCTTGTACATAGTCATACAATATCTGATGGTCTTTGTGTATCTCCAAGGTATTTGTTGAAGAGAATTTAGTTCTTTTTCTTTTCTCCACATTGGAAAATGCTTAATCCTTTTTCTGTTCATCTTGGGTTTGTCTTTACATGGCCCTTGTGACCCTTCTACTATACATGATGGGTTCTTTTCTTGGGGCTTGTGTTGGTTGAGATTGAGGTGGAGGTTTCTCAGCTCTTTCCTCTTCCTCCCTTGGGGCTTCCTTCTCCATTTTTTTTTTTTTACTCACATATATTTTCAACAAACTGATTATCTTTGAGAAATTGATCCCAAGTCTTTTCATACTTCTCTTGTTCCCATTCTTAGATTAACTTGGTGAGGCCATGGTGATATAACGTTATCTGCTCATTTCTAGGGTGCTTCTAAATTAGCTTTGTGATTTTGGTGAATCAGATAGTATGGCACATTTAACATTTTTCTCCCTTAAAATGTTGCAAGATTCTGATGTGGTATAAGTAAATGAGGTTTAGTATTCCATCAAAAGTCATATATGAACCAAGAAGGTTAATTCATATCAAGGATGTTTTCACCAGGTGTTATCCATTCCTCTAATTATCCTACCATTTTAAACTTTTGTTTGCAATTTATACAAAATTTCATCCAAATGGTCAAAACTGAGTCTTACACCACTAAAGATTTTTGGGCACCATACCTGCTGAGATCTTTTATTCTCAGTGCCTTCTTATAGGTTCCTAAATTATCTATTCATTTTGATGGAAAATTTCAACAGTACAACTCTGATGCCATGTAAAAATTGCATCTCATGGCAGTGGATCTGCACTCATAGAACTCCAGCTCTACAACTGAATCTGAAACCTTTTGAAGCAGCTATCAAAACTTCACATCTGCAAACATAAAAATTTTGTATTGAATATAATGAGTTTAAAAAATAATGGATTTCTGTTTAGGGTTTCATTCTTTGTTTGTGTTTTTCTTTTATTGTGGATTTAAAGAATATTTGAGGATAGCTTGATTTTTTTAAATATTTTTTGAGAAACAGGGGTAGTAATGATGGCATTTATTTGAGAAACATGGAGGTTTTTCCCAAAATGGGATGACTTTCTCCCACAATACATTACCTATACAAATGAAGGAAACCCTTTCCAAATATGATGCTTTTGATGGGGTTTTAGTTTATGATGTGTTTCACCTAGTAGCCTCTTTTTGACATCATGTTATTTGTAATGTAGCTTTTGAGCACAAATTTTGACCTAGAAAAACTATCTACCTCTTTGGTTAGGGAAAACCATCAACTGAGATAAATCTGAAGAAAAGTGAACCTAGACTCCATTCATAACTTAGATTAAAGGGAAATAACTTTCTTAAATAAGTTCCTTTTAGCCCATGGGAGTGTGGTTCAGAAGCAAGTTGGATAGTAATCACACTTGTATTAATTTTGTGACCTTGGTAAAACGTCTCCCCTCCCCTCAAGTGGTGTGGATGATGGCGAGAGCCAATCCTAGGTGATTTTTATGGCACAAAAGTGTTTGAAAAATGCCACTCATAGCAGGTTTTCTTAGCTGGAGGACCTCTGCTAGCATCCTTTCCAGAACAAGTTCTTTGTATCTTTCAGTTGGCCTATTCGATGGCTCTTCCTTGTCTATCACTTTCCTTCTTAACATGGAGTGCATTATCTATGGAGTTTGTCTATTGAATTGATATTTAGTTATCAATTTTTTAATTATTGAGGGGTTAGGGGTTTTTATGAATCTATGATTGTGTTTCACATTCACTTATATCTTTGCTAAATTTTCTACTTGCTGATATAAATAATTTTAGTGTTTTGGATGTTTTTTTATCTTATGTCATTCTCTTCTGACCATCTTAAATTTGACATTGAATTTTGAGGCTATTTACATGATTGAAAATTTTAAATTTGACATTGAATTTTGAGCTTATTTATAGTACAAACAATCACATTTTCTTCCTGGAAATTCTGAGTGGTGGCATACCTAAACTGTCCGTTGTTTCATTCACAATGCTTTGTTTTCTTTACTAGTAAACACTATCTATGTTTTCCCTTTCCACATAGGAAACAACCAACCTGGAAACTAGCTCTAGCTCTAGTTTCAAGAAAAACATAGAGGAATTCAATGGGTTTGGATGGAAATTACGTGTACACAACAAAGACAACATAAGTCAAAATATGAGGGTGGTAGAGTATAAGTCAAAAAAATGCTTTTTTAACTTTGAAAACATATTATAACTTTGAGAGTAAGATGTGACTTTGTAGAGTTCATATGGGCTTTCAATAAAGGCATTTCATGAGTGCAATTGAGGAAGTGCTATGAAATATCCAAAGTGTTGAATAGAGTAATGATAGGTTGATGGAAGTGGTGTTTAGTGAAGTAGTCAAGGTAAATGTAATGATAAGATAGTAAACTAGTGGGTATTGATAAATACAATAGATAGGATAAGACATGTTTATTTGCAATAGTAGTAAGTTATATTTTGATAATAAAATAAGTACTTTAACTTATTGCAAAGGAAAATAGGAGAGTTTTTAATTGGGATTGTAAATCAAATTTGAAAATTTTGAGGTTAATAACTAAAATTTTAGCATACAGGAAATAGATATAAAAGGTATTAACATTAACTTTTTATATGAGATTGCTAACAAAATTCTGGACATTGAAAAATGCTTACCATACTTTTTATACCATATAAATAATATTGTTGTTGGCTTTAAAATGTTGGAGCTATAGTACCTATTATCCATTGGTTGATGACATGACTGTCGATTAACAATTTGTTTTCTAATTTGTTTATGAGGGGCAGAAATTTGATTCAATACTATAGCAATAATGGCATCAAGCAAGCCCTCCAGAGACCCCTCCATGAGAGGAGGATTATTAAGTACATTGGTTGTTTATTTATGTTATGTTTTCAAGTAGGTTATATTTATTGTTCGTTGTGAAAAATTGATTAATGTCACTAGAAAATTTGGCCCAATTTCCGACGGCCACTTCGTCGCTATTCCGACACATAGTCGTTGCAAGAGCGAAAGTTCGAGGACAGGAAAAACGTGGTTTTCCATTACGTCGCAATTTCGATGCCTTGACAAAGTGTTGCACTACATAGTTCCATAATGTGATTTCTGCAAATTGCACAATTGTCAACCACAATATCCCACGCCCAAAGGGCTACAACATTCCACTTCTTTATTTCAAACCACAATATCCCATGCCCAAAGGGCCACAACATTCCACTTCTTGATTTCGAAACGTTTGGCCTTCTCGGTGGAAGTGCTTGCTCCGGCTTGAGAGCTGGAACCCTCACCAAAGGGCACGAGAATCATATCTACGTCTGTTGAAGCCATTGTCTGTTATAAAAAATTCTAAAGTAACAAACCCTGGCAACGGTGGTGACAACTGGTGAATTCACTCAGAGACCAACGACTGGCTAATGTTCAAAATCTAAGCTCATTTAAGACAGAATAGTTCTTAACACATTGTTTGAGAGATCTCTTACTTCCCGAATGAGCTTCCACTTGGACTACCAACTTAGCAACCAAAGAATCTTGATTATGTTGTCTTGTATATATTCATACAATATCTGATGGTCTTCGTGTATCTCCAAGGTATTTGTTGAAGAGAATTTAGTTCTTTTTCTTTTTTCCACATTGGAAAATGCTTGATCCTTTTTCTGTTCATCTTGGTTTTGTCTTTACATGGCCCTTGTGACCCTTGTACTATACATGATGGGTTCTTTTCTTGGGGCTTGTGTTGGTTGAGATTGAGGTGGAGGTATTTCAACTCTTTCCTCTTCCTCCCTTGGGGCTTCCTTCTCCATTTTTTTTTTTTACTCACAGATATTTTCAACAAACTGATTATCTCTCAGAAATTGATCCCAAGTCTTTTCATACTTCTCTTGTTCCCATTCTCAGATTAACTTGGTGAGGCCACGGTGATATAACGTTCTCTGCTCATTTCTAGGGTGCTTCTGAATTAGCTTTGTGATTTTGGTGAATCAGATAGTATGGCACATTTAACATATTTCTCCCTTAAAATGTTGCAAGATTCTGATGTGGTATAAGTAAATGAGGTTTAGTATTCCCTCAAAAGTCATATATGAACCAAGAAGGTTAATTCATATCAAGGATGTTTTCACCAGGTGTTATCCATTCCTCTAATTATCCTGCCATTTTAAACTTTTGTTTGCAATTTATACAAAATTTCATCCAAATGGTCAAAACTGAGTCTTACACCACTAAAGATTTTTGGGCACCATACCTGCTGAGATCTTTTATTCTCATTGCCTTCTTATAGGTTCCTAAATTATCTATTCATTTTGATGGAAAATTTCAACAATACAACTCTGATGCCATGTAAAAATTGCATCTCATGGCATTGGATATGCACTCATAGAACTCCAGCTCTACATATGAATCTGAAACCTTTTGAAGCAGCTATCAAAACTTCACATCTGCAAACATAAAAATGTTGTATTGAATATAATGAGTTTAAAAAATAATGGATTTATGTTTAGGGTTTCATTCTTTGTTTGTGTTTTTCTTTTACTATGGATTTAAAGAATATTTTAGGATAGCTTGATTTTTTTAAATATTTTTTGAGAAACAGGGGTAGTAATGATGGCATTTCTTTGAGAAACATGGAGGTTTTTCCCAAAATGGGATGAATTTCTCCCACAATAAATTACCTATACAAATGAAGGAAACCCTTTCCAAATATGATGCTTTTGATGGGGTTTTAGTTTATGATGTGTTTCACCTAGTAGCCACTTTTTGACATCATGTTATTTGTAATATAGCTTTTGAGCACAAATTTTGACCTAGAAATCTATCTACCTCTTTGGTTAGGGAAAACCATCAACTGAGATAAATCTGAAGAAAATTGAACCTAGACTCCATTCATAATCTAGATTAAAGGGAAATACCTTTCTTAAATAAGTTCCTTTTAGCCCATGGGAGTGTGGTTCAGAAGCAAGTTCGATAGTAATCACACTTGTATTAATTTTGTGACCTTGGTCATACGTCTCCCCTCCCCTCAAGTGGTGTGGATGATGGCGAGAGCCAATCCTAGGTGATTTTTATGGCACAAAAGTGTCTAAAAAATGCCACTCATAGCAGTTTTTCTTAGCTGGAGGACCTCTGCTAGCATCCTTTCCAGAACAAGTTCTTTGTATCTTTCAGTTGGCCTATTCGATGGCTCTTCCTTGTCTATCACTTGCCTTCTTAACATGGAGTGCATTATCTATGGAGTTTTTCTATTGAATTGATATTTAGTTATCAATTTTTTGATTATTGGGGGTTTAGGGGTTTTTATGAATCTATGATTGTGTTTCACATTCACTTATATCTTTGCTAAATTTTCTACTTGGTGATATAAAGAATTTTAGTATTTTGGATGCTTTTTTATCTTATGTCATTCTCTTATGACCATCTTAAATTTGACATTGAATTTTGAGGCTATTTACATGATTGAAAATTTTAAATTTGACATTGAATTTTGAGCATATTTATAGGACAAACAATCACATTTTCTTCCTGGAAATTCTGAGTGGTGGCATACCTGAAGTATCCGTTGTTTCATTCACAATGCCTTGTTTTTTTTTACTAGTAAACGCTATCTATGTTTTCCCTTTCCACATAGGAAACAACCAACCTGGTAACTAGCTCTAGCTCTAGTTTCAAGAAAAACGTAGAGGAATTCAATGGGTTTGGATGGAAATTACATGTACACAGAAAAGGCAACATAAGTCAAAATATGAGGGTGGTAGAGTATAAGTCAAAAAAAATCTTTTTTAACTTTGAAAACATATTATAACTTTGAGAGTAAGATGTGACTTTGTAGAGTTCATATGGCCTTTCAATAAAGGCATTTCATGAGTGCAATTGAGGAAGTGCTATGAAATATCCAAGTGTTAGTCTGATAATGATAGGTTGTATGGAAGCGATGTTTAGTGAAGTAGTCAAGGTAAATGTAATCTAGAGATAGTAAACTGAGTAAGGTATTGATAAATACAATAGATAGGATAAGACAGGTTTATTTGCAATAGTAGTAAGTTATATTTTGATAATAAAATAAGTAATTTAACTTATTGCGAAAGAAAATAGGAGAGTTTTTAATTGGGATTGTAAATCAAATTTGAAAATTTTGAGGTTAATAACTAAAATTTTAGGATACAGGAAATAGATATAAAAGATATTAACATTAACTTTTTATATGAGATTGCTAACAAAATTCTGGACATTGAAAAATGCTTACCATACTTTTTATACCATATAAATAATATTTTTGTTGGCTTTAAAATGTTGGAGCTATAGTACCTATTATCCATTGGTTGATGACATGACAGTCGATTGACAATTTGTTTTCTAATTTTTTTATGAGGGGCAGAAATTTGATTCAATACTATAGCAATAATGGCATCAGGCGAGCCCTCGAGAGACCCCTCCATGAGAGGAGGATTATTAAGTACATTGGTTGTTTATTTATGTCATGTTTTCAAGTAGGTTATATTTATTGTTCGTTGTGATAAATTGATTAATGTCACTAGAAAATTTGGCCCAATTTCTGACGGCCACTTCGTCGCTATTCCGATACATAGTCGTCGCAAGAGCAACAGTTCGAGGATAGGAAAAACGTGGTTTGCCATTACGTCGCAATTTCGATGCCTTGACAAAGTGTCGCACTACCGACACTTTTTTCGTTGCTTCCAAACAAGCGTCTCTCTTTCGACGTTACCCAAACCGTCGCTCTTCCGACGTTTGTAAACTGTCGCAATTCTGACGAAATGTGGTCTGGCATTTTGAACGTCGCTCCTCCGACGTTTTGATATCATCGCTCTTCCGACGTTTGTAAACTGTCACAATTCCGATGAAATGTGGTCCGACGTTTTGAACGTCGCTCTTCCGACATTGTTATACTGTCGCTCTTCCGATGTTTTTAAGCTGTCGCAATTCTGACGCCTTACAAAAGTGTCGCAAGACCGACGCATTGCAAAAGTGTCGCAATACCGACGCATTCCAAAAGCGTCACAATACCGACGCATTACAAAAGCGTCGCAATACCGACCCTAGGAAGAACTGTCGCAATATCGACGGACGTCACAAGACTGAAAAAAATGGAAATCGTTCAAGACGTCGAAAGACCGGCGCTTACAAAGCGTCGGTATACCGACGGTGGGCTCAATTTAAAAAAAAATAAATGAAACTTTAAAACATGACAATAAATCTCCAATATCTATTATGAATTGTGGGCATTCCAATTTTTATGAACATAATTCGACCGTGAAATATTAATATAATAAACCACCCCGCAGCGCTTTGACTATAACCAATCATATAAACATGGCTCTGTATTTCAAAAAATAGGTTTAAAATAGAAACAGGGCAACATTTTTTTTTCTAAGTAAAGTTAATCTATTAACAGTGGGAATAAAATTACAGCATGACCGAAGTCAAAAACATTGCCCAGAATTATGGCAAATTTGTCATCAAAAAATCATAAAAGAAGACTGCCCTCATACGGGGAAACCAGTCTTGAACGTTTTTCAGGTCATTGCATTGCCCGCGCAGGGGAAACATCGTTTGATATCTTTGACGATTACAATGTTTACAGAATTCAAAAATAAAACATAGGTCCAGCACAGTAACATAAGCAAAAACATGCCCAGTTAAGTGGGCCGCGAAGCAAGAAAACCAAACCAAAGAGAAGCAGCTACTCATCTGGTGGTTCTTCGACAACCTCCACTGCTGAGACTCTATATTGCTGTCCCCTTGGACAAATATCCCCTATAGGCTAAATATAGAGAGACAAGATGTTGCCTACGTGTCAGACTGAAGAAGAGATAATGATGTGTCAAAGAATTTAAAGAAACCCCCATGGAAATTTAATGGTCATTAAACTGCACAAATGGGAATCATCTTGGAAACCCCAACCTATAGATGCATTACCCAAAGGTTGAAAGGTTATAAGTGTAACATTGCACAGAATTAAATTTGAAAGGCATTAACCAGGAAAATGATACGGATTCAGAGAGCAACATTCCATGGATGGTTCTTATTCTTGTGCAGTAGCTCAAAATGATTGGCCCTCTCAAAATACAGGGTGGGTTGTTCTAACCTCCTCCGTAATACCCTCCCTGACCTCCTTCTCCTCTTCTTTGAGCTTGGGAAGTCTCCACATCTCGGAAAGAAGTTTTGTCCTATCCCTGCTTCGGAATACGAATGAGATCAGAAGCCCTGATAGAAATTTAATGGTCATTTAACTGCACAAATGGGAATGATCTTGGATGGATTCGAAACGGCAACCTGCATATGCATTAGCCAAAGGTTGAGATGTTATAAGTGTAACAATGCACAGAATCCAACCAGGATTGAATCTTAAAGGCATTAACCAGGAAAGTGATTCGGATCCAGATAGCAACATTCCCATAGATGGCTCTTATTCCTTTGTGTAGTTGCTCGAAATGATTGGCCCTCCCGAAATACAGGGCGGGCTGTAGCCTCCTTGGTAACACCCTCCCTGAACCCTTCTCTTCCACCTAGAGGTTGGGAACTTGGGAAGTCTCCACATCTCGGAAAGAAGTTTTGTCCTATGCCATACTCCATCAGAATACGAAAGAGATAAAAAACGCTGCAATAGCTGACTTCGCGTAGCCTGGTTGATAAGGAATTGGTATTATGTTCTATCCTTATGCTATCTTTGAAACCTTTGGAACTACCATCTTCCAAATTTCAGGTAGAATATAACCAGCAAGGGATAACTGCTTGAAACTCTCAACCTCAGGATTTCACGCAGCTATGAGACCTACCCATGCCACCACTTGAACATTACAACGCTTTATTTCTTTATTTTCTACGCAATATATTCTAACCAACTCATCACGGAAATTACCAGTCATTCACTTCCAGAAGCTTTCCAAGATGCGTAGAAGAGGCAGCCATTGGAAGCTTTTCATCAAACCTTCTGACCGAGTTTTCAACAATCGTTATTTTCTAAATATTTCTTTAAAACACAGTATTGAATTCCTTTAATGAGAGAGTAATTTACAGAGACGATATTTGTGTTTTAAATATTTGCTATAAAATGCAAATTAGGGACTACAATTAATGAAATTGTAATTTATAATTGTAAAAAATGCTTCAGTGTTCTAGCTATTTTTTTATCTCTTTAAATCTTTAAATTGAGCTCTCATGCTTTAAATTAAATAAAACTCTACTCTACAGAAAAGAAGTAATCATATTTCTATATGGATTTTACATAAGATCAAGACGCTGCAGTATTACATGATGAAGGGCACGGAGGCCGGAGCCATTGTAGAAGAAAATTAGAGGTGCCACTGTAAGGAGATATTACACATTTTGCGTGGTCCTTGCTAACCACTTCAATGCATTGTTTTGCAATGCAGGACAGCAACAAGACCAAACTTACAATAACCGAATGTGATTTAATGCCAACGAAAATCCCTAGCACTGTTAATAAGGAGTTGAAATTGCAGAAAGGGTTAATGTAAAAATCATAGGGTTCAGATTTTCTGTGTTTTTTTGGTTTTTTCAGAAGACCGCTGGTTTATATATAATATACCAGTACATTTTCCAAAAAAAATGCTGCCATAATTCCAAATATTTTGTCAAAAATAAACTCAGAAACTAAGGGTGAAAAAAATACATATATCAACATAACCACAAGATATTACCCTGGAAATAGACAAAATGCATCAAAGAAATCCCCCATATAATATACTAGACAGAAACAAAATACCATCTGAATCAAACCAAAAAAAAATAAAAAATAAAACGAAAGTATGATACGCATTATGGAAGCGAATCGATCGTTCCTCCCTGATATGGTCGGAGTCCAAGAGAGTGTAATGTAAATTGCCTGCATTTGCCGAGAGACCCTTCTTCGTATTCTCCCCCTAGTTTCTAACTCGTGACGTATGTAAGGTTAGTGCCCAAATTATCAGTCACCAGCATTTGAGCATTTTCCGAGAGATCCTTCTTGGTATTCTCCTCTTAGTTTCGAACTCGTGACATATTCTCCTCCTAGTTTCTAACTAGTGACATATGTAATGTTAGTGCCCAAATTATGAGTGACCCGCATTTGTCGAGAAACCTTTCTTAGTATTCTCCCCATAGTTTAGAACTCGTGACGTATGTAAGGTTAGTGTTAAAATTATCCGGAGATTCTTTTAATCTATGACCCTTATCCGAAAATAAAACTAGGCGGAGCTGGAAGATGACAGCCAACGAAAAAAGAATGAAAATATCTGTATAAAAAGTCTTTGTAAGTTTTTATTTATTTTTAATTAAAATTTTGTATATTTACATAATTATTTTTATATAATAATTTGAATTTAATAAATTTTAAAAGATAATAATTTTTTTAATATATTTAAATAATTATTTTATATAATAATTAAAATTTTAATTATTTAAAAAAAAATTATTAAAAAACTTAATATTTATACATCGTTATTATTACCCAATATGCACACTTTCAAAATCCAAACTAAGTAAAACAATAACTTCTTTCTTCTTCTTCTTCTTTTTTTTTTTTAATATATAAAAAATATTATATTAATAATTTAAATGAAATAAATAAAATAAACTAAATATTTTTATTATAAATAATAATCATATTATTTTAATTTTTGATATATAAAAAGAAATATATTATATTAATAATTTAAATAAAGAATAAATAAATAAAATAAAAATAAAAAAGATAAGTCATATATGGTATAATAGTGAGTTATGTGTAATTATTTTGAAGGGTATAATGTTTTTTACTCATAAAAAAAATCAAATGCATCAAACTTGGTTTATATAATTTTAAATGATATTAATTATAATTTTATTTATTTAGTAATATAGTTTTAATAGATATATTTTTTTTATAACCTAATTTTTTTCATCAAAATTTTAATAATTAACATTCAATTTAATATTTTCAATTCAAATTTTCACAATTAATTTTTTCTATCCTATTTTTAAAATTTTAAAATAAATATACATTTAAATAATACAATTAGTTTTTATATATATTTAAATAATTATTTTATATAATAATTAAAATTTTAATTATTTAAAAAAAATTATTAAAAAACTTAATATTTATACATAGTTATTATTACCCAATATACACACTTTCAAAATCCAAACTAAGTAAAACAATAACTTCTTTCTTCTTCTTCTTTTTTTTTTCTTTTTTTTTTAATATATAAAAAATATTATATTAATAATTTAAATTAAATAAATAAAATAAACTAAACATTTTTATTATAAATAATAATCATATTATTTTAATTTTTGATATATAAAAAGAAATATATTATATTAACAATTTAAATAAAGAATAAATAAATAAAATAAAAATAAAAAAGATAAGTCATATATGGTACAATAGTGAGATATGTGTAATTATTTTTAAGGGTATGATGTTTTTTACTCATAAAAAAACCAAATGCATCAAACTTGGTTTATATAATTTTAAATGATATTAATTATAATTTTATTTATTTAGTAATATAGTTTTAATAGATATATTTTTTTTATAACCTAATTTTTTTAATCAAAATTTTAATAATTAACATTCAATTTAATATTTTCAATTCAAATTTTCACAAATAATTTTTTCTATCCTATTTTTAAAATTTTAAAGTAAATATACATTTAAATAATACAATTAGTTTTTATCACATTTTTTAAATGAAAAGTCTCAAATTCCCATTTCCACTACATAAATCTGTTAATATTTAGGAAAATCCTAAAAATGTATGTCATAGAGCCGCTTCCAGGTTGGAAGGACAGACATTCAAGAAAACTATAGGTAGTAAAATTTAGACAGTTTTAGACGATTAATTTTCATTAAAAAATAGGTGTCAATAACCTAACATCTATTGGGTGCTACACGGGAGATTGGGTGCTACAACTATACATGAATAGTCGAACCCCTAGACGGGAGATTGGGTGCTACAACTGCACATAAATAGTCTCACACCCAACAACCATGGTGATCATGATCGTCGAGGCTCATGCCCAGCAACCATGGTAATCCCGAGCATGCATGGTTGAATGATCAAATATTGTACTCTCAATTAGTTTTCACAGCCAACGAACCACGGGAATTATTAAAATCAGATGGCCGTCTCTGCCAATCCCCTCTACATCATGGGGATGAGATGGCAATAGTTAGAACCCTGAAACTAAATTTAATGTCATTGAAAATCCCCTACGCTCTTACTATTCAGGAACGAAGGCCAGGGTTAGTTCCAGAATCGCTACGAGGGTTTTAAAATTGAAAAGAGAGTGAGTGCCTGAAGCACCCACCAGCCACTTTCAGCCCCTTCCAAGAATGCTAAAACAAATTTGGATCCTAGCTTTCCCTGTCTCATACGCCTACCACTTTTGACAACTTTAAAAAATTAAATGCCATAAACGGAGTGTAACACTGGACTATTCTATCATTTAGTATGTGATGTCTAATCTAACTATAGTAATGTGCACAGGTACAAATTCAACAAGGTTCGTTTCAGGCATCCAGAAAGTTATTAAACCAGCAGAAATTTTATGAGTGTTTCAACAAAGACAATAACCTAATCCAATCCATTATCATTCGCCCTTGCAAATAAAATGCAAAATTATTAAACCAACAGAGAGTTTGAAAGTTTGAGAATGTAAACTCCATGGCAGGGAAAGTAAATATAAAATTATTAGACCATAGCGTTTTTAAAAAAAACTTAACCTAAATAGTGTTCCATCCCACAGAAATTAAATACAAAATAATTAAACCAGCAAAAATTTTAGCAGAACGTTTAAAAAAGACCAGAACCTAAACAGTATTCTTTTAACATTTGCTGAGACCCCAAATCGCTGGCGCCTTGGACAAATATCTGCGAGATGCATAGTGACAAGATGCTGCCTAAGGTGTTGTGTCAAAGAATTTAAAGAAACCTTGATGGAAAATTAATGGTCATTAAACTGCACAAATGGGAATGATCTTCGAGGGTTTCGAGACCCCAACCTGCCCGCACTATCAAAAGATTCGAAAAAAAACTAACCAAAAAGGGTTCGCACATAATCGAACCAGAAATAAATGAGCGCTTGGAATGCTCAAAAAACTCTAGAAATCTATCAGAAATCAAGAAACGCTAGAAATCTATCAGAAATCTATTTTCATTTATACAGAATTTGTTGCGCTTTCTTGCTATTTGATCTGGGTTTCGTTTGAGATTCATCTGCGTGTCGTTTATTTTTCTACTTATAGTAATAAATTTACTTAGATGCATCTGGGTGTCATTTGAGATTCATTTTTCTATTTATAATAATAAATTTACTAATAATACATTAAACTAAATTTATATCCCATATAACTTAGCATGCAGAATTAATTTATACACAATCATTCTTTTATTCCCCTTTTTTTTGGCTACGGGCTAGTTATATCATGCAGAATTTATACACATTCCATTCGTTTATTCCCTATTTTTTTTGTTTTCTATGGGATACTCATATCATTTGAACTAAAGTAGAAAAAATTTCGGAGAAGGAAAATGTGTACATACCTGTAAGATGAGAGGGTGGCTCTTATTGTCTATCCATTACAATTCCTTGGATCATACTTGATTCTCTGCACCTTCTCCACAGATACTTCATTGTCCAACGAACAACACAATAAGAAGCTCTTGCGTTCCTTCTTTCCTTCCTGTAATGAATTTAACATGAGAATTTAGAAAATAATTCAATCTGACCAAATTATCAGAGCCAGCTGGGAGAGGATGGAAACAATTATAAACCATTAATTAAATTGCAGTACTCACTCAGCGTCATGCACTGCTTCCACTGCCATTGTTTCCTGGTCTCTCTCAGTGTTCACATACATAAAGATGACACAAAACACGGACTCATGAATCCATCAATCACAGAACAATACTCACAAGCAAGAAAGCATGCATGCATAGAAACACAAACACAGAACTACAATCCAAACACAAACCCCACAACAAAAACCTAAAAAACACACAACAAAACCACCAAGAAAGAAACACAAACACAAAACTACAATGCAAACACAAACCCCATAACAAAACCTAAAAAAACACACACAACAAAACCACCAACATTGAGGGCTCCGCTCCACTGAACTCCGCAATAAACAAATTGGGAGAGATCAACCAGAAAGGACAGAATAAATAACAGAGGAACTGTCTCAAACGAATCTGATCGGATTAACTTTAGTGTTCTATATATAGAATCTCTTTTCCTCCACGATCTCTAGCTGTTGGAGTAAAAGCAAAAAGCAAATTTAAACTCAACTTTTCGAAATGATCGAAAGGTGACGACCACAATTCAACCCCAATTCACCGTGTATGAGAATTATTGTTAAGATTCGAGGGTCTCTAGTGCTGTCGGTGAATTCAAAATCAATCCTCCGATTCAGGATAGCCGTTATATTCTAACTGCAAATAAATATATATTTTTAGGTTAAATTTAATTTAACTTGGATATTTAATTAATAGCTTAAATTTAACTTACATTTTTCATTTTTAAAAATCTAGTTTTTACATGTAACATTTACATTTGAATTTAAAAAGTGCACCTTTTAACTCGGCATTTTTGAAGAATTTTGAAAAATAAGGAATAGTAATGTATAGCAATTTTATTAGTTATAATGATTATATTTATATTTTCAAAAATATAAATAAATTTTATTTTTTTATTATTATAAAATTTAAATTATAAGTATTTAATTTAAATTTAAATTTAAATTATTTATTTTATGTAAAATTTATTTAAATATTACGATAGTTTACTTGGTGTAGATTTTAGAATAGATGGTGATATAGTTTATTGTTAAAGCACCATGTGTTGTGAAAGTTATGTTTTCAAAATAAACTCCAATTATGTTAATACTTGGTGTGGCTAGGCCAAGTGTGATCTCCTAGTGAAAAAAATGATCTATTCAAGTTAGAAAATTGTTATTATAATATTAACTAATATAACTAAAATAATGAAAAATAATATTAATGAAAATAATGAAGAATGTTACATAGGTTATAATTTAATGTTTGTTGTGGATGGTAGAAAGTTTATTAATAAAAAAATATGATCACTGCACTTTATTTTTTTGTTTTTTCAAAAATATGATTATTACACTTCATTATTTTGGTTTTTTTTTTTTTTAATATCATAAAATGCAGGGATTCTTGATTCTCCACATCTTTTGATTCCCAAGACTGATTCCATAGGCATTTTATAATAAGAGGTAAGAGATTGTGAACATCCTCTACTTAAACATGGTTAGACATTTTATAATTGGAAACAACCTAAGAGATTGTGAACATTCTCTACTTAAACATGGTTAGACATCTTATAATTGGAAACAAGAGATTGGAAATCCTTCTCTCAAAACCATGGCTAATCAAGCCCATGAATATTCTATAGGTGGAAGACAAAGTTTGTAGACATTCTACACTTGAAATTTTTTGGAATTAGACATGAAATTAAAAGCTCTTATACTCTATAGTTAGACATTTTATTCTAAAAGAAAGAAATTAAAAATTATTATTCCAATTAAAAACAACAATTTTAATAGTATTCCATATAAAAATGCATATGAAAATTAAATATAAATTTTTTGATAAATTAAAAATGAAAAATCAAATAAAATATGATTGAAATATTTTATATATTTCAATTAAATTAATTTGATTCTAAATCCAAATTAATTGCAAAGACAAAATAATCATTTATTTATTAATATAAATTAAAATTTATTTATTGAAAAAAATAATAATGCAATTTTAATTTATAATTAAAAATGATAAGTTTCTTCTCCCATTGCATCTAAATAAATGTAACGATTGATTTCACTTTGCATAGAATAATACAATTATTTATAAAAGAGCATAAATACTAAAGATTTATTAAACTTTTATTTCATTATGTTGCTGACAAAAATATTAAAGATTTATTGAAAGGGGCAGTCAGATAATGAAATGTGTTAAACAAAATCTACTTAATGGACAGTCAAGTTGTAGCTGATTTACTCCGCTAACATATGACTTAACCTACGTGTTTAAACAACGGTAAATAAAACTTACAAAATCAAGAATCGGTTATGAACGAATTCTTGAATCAGTTAATGTGAAATGAATTCTGGAATTGGTTAAGAGTAAAAACGCCTCCTTCATAAAGAACTCACACCCGCACATACACAGGATCTTCGCCTTTGGAGTTTTTAATGGGTTCTGCTAATTAAATCGGGGGCGGTCCGCTTATGGGGATATCTGGAGGTGAATTTATCGTGCAAGAGAGAATTCGAAGGAAGAGGAGAGGAAAGATGACGACTCTGCAAGATATCACAGTCGCGGGAGTCATAATTCTATTGATTGCCTTCACGTTTTTTGCTGGCATTTGCATTTCTGAGGTTGCAGCGCATAAACGACAGAGTATACTTTCCAAATGGTATCTCAATGGCTCAAGGAAAAGCCCCAGGCATTCCTCAAGATCAGCAGTGGGAAAATTTGTGAACTTGGACTACAGAGAATACATGCGTTTTCTCAGTTGGATGCCGGATGCTCTTAGAATGCCCCAGGCGGAGCTCATTGATCACGCCGGTCTTGATTCTGTTGTTTACCCCCAGATCTACATCGTGTGGTGCTTTGGATGTTTTTTTTGTGATGTTGTGCATTAATGGACTCGAGAAAGGATTCAAGTATGCCTTTGAATGAGAGTTGACTGCTAAGGTAAGTGACTCTGGTTTATTTTATTTATGATATAGTCTTTCTCCTTGAGTTGAAAGGTATAGAAGAAGATTATATATATCATGATTGCCAAGATAAGTATTTGGCTAATTTTCATTAAATAATCTTTTGTTGTGAGCAGAAAGATATAAATAAAAATTATAAATCATATAGTTTTCTGCAAAAAGATTATTAGAGAATAGAAATATTAATGATATTTCTTATATTTCTGGATATAAATTACATATGCCAAGAAAATGGCATTTTCATTAGTTTATTGGAATTCGATAAACAAATTTGTTGACTATTTTCATCAGAGTGGATTTATCTTGGGAGTAGAAGATAAGTCCATTAAATTATGAAGTGATAACAAGTCTTTTCTTGAATATATTTAAGAGAGTTACTTTTGAGTTATTTTCATAATGAAGAAGAAAAGAGAAGTTTCTCACATTAATATTCTATTCATTAACCGTGTTGTAAATAGTAAATTATTTAATAAATCCGTGAATAAGGTACCATGATAGTGGTAGAGGTAGTTTTCCATGGGGTTGATGGAGATTGATTGTTTCATAAAACCATGGGTAGATTACCATGGTGTTTACAAACATTAGTTATTTAATAAATCCATGAATAAATCACCATAGTGTTGGTAAGTTAAGTTATTTAATACATTCATGGTTAAAGGAACTAATCAATTTATTCCTTAGATAAATAAACAAAGTGATTATTTTATATTATAATCATTATGATGTTAATTTCCTTATGTAGGAAGATCTTGCATATACATGCAACACAAGTATTAGCCTTTATTGAAAAATAATATACATTTTTGTATGTATAAAGATAGCTTTTAGTATTAAAACTACAATGAATATGAATGTTAGTATAATCTTGAAAGTGAGACATGTATTTATATTATCAATTGTGTATTTTTACATATGATTACATGCTTACTAGCATTGAGATTTTCTTTGGGAAGACTCTTGAAGAAGGTTATGTGTTTCGTTGTGTAAGCATTTCTTTAGGGAGAGTCTTTTGAAATCAGTATGCATTTGCATGCATGGAAGAGACAATTGTTATGTTAACTTGCATTCCATGCACTAAAGGTAATAGCTTAAGAGTAGCTATTTTTATTAAATGTATGTAAATCACGTGCATAAATATCTTAGCTGATGTATCAGTTTATTTTAAAAATAAATCTTGGGAGATGTAGCCATTGTCTTGCAGGAATGTATGCTTAGGCAACGTAAGCATTAGTTATTGTGATGACCTATAACTAGCACATATGGGGTATGTATTATTTAAGAGAGAATGACAAGGCACTTTACTTGCTTGTCATGATTACACATGAGTAGATGGAGAAACTACTATAGTGATTGATTAATACTTTACGAATCTTGACATTATTTTGTGTTGAAGGCATCATAGCAGGGAATGATGGTGACAAGTACAAAAGTATATTATGCTTGTCATGTACAAAGGAAAAATTATGCTTGTCATGGTGGCAGGTAAATGATTAATGTTCGTGCAGATGAGTGTGATTTGCAGGAAGGTCCAATGTACGATGGTCCGTTGTAGATACATCCATGCCACCAAGATGTAATGAAGACCAGGGGGTAATTGGTATCTTATTATTGAATGGCTTAAAGCTAGATATTGTACATTTCCTTGTAAATATATAAACGATGGTTAAGGGATGGACTCCCTTATAAGCCATTGAGTGATGGGCTGAACACCCTCACGAGCGTTTAATAATAAAATTAGACGTTTGCTGGTTTTCACCCTACGGGGTTTCCAGGGTATATTGGTGTCCAATGGTGTGATTGATTATTGTGTCCAGATGATGAGGTTCATTTTATTTCTTGTTATGATGTTCAGAATGGAAATTATGTGAAGACTATATAAGTAATGAGATAAATGGATGTTTGCATCATAAAGTATTAAGTTAATATACTGTAATGGAGGTTGTTAAGGGTTAAGGAGTTACTATTCTTATTTTTAAACATTCTATGTAATGATGATTAACTTATAAAAAAAAATTTAACTCTTTACTTTTCCCTGTGAAGTTAATGGTGTATGTTACAAGTGGTATCAGAGCTAAAGGTTGCAACACTGGCGCCTTAGGGATTTAGCAAAAAGAAATTGAGAGATTCGAGATGAAAAGCATGTATGTGAAGCAAGGCATCGCATCTCTAATCCAGGTTGAACAAAGAGTTTCAAGAGATAAGTATTATCATCTTTCCTTTCTTGAAAACACTAGTTATTGCATTTATGGAAAATACACTGCTTACAAAGTAAATAAATATTGAGTTAGAGTTTATTTAAACGGATATGTATTTTCCATGTGCATAAAACTTCTATTGTTGTATTGAAGTTACCTTGAAAGGAGATGGGATTTTGGTTTCTTGAAAAAGAAACATGTGTGTGCTTGAAAAGTTAACTAATATACATTTGATTATTCTTGAAAGAAATATGTATATCTTGAAAATAAATCTTGTATGTAGAATCTTGCAACTAAAAGAGACAAATATAGAGTAAAATGTGGTTTTACTTAATATGCAAGATTGTGCTAGTTATTTTGGAAAGTAATAAGGAATTGCTAATATGATAATCTTTTAGAAAGATATACCATGGTAAAAGACCAAACCACTATGCTCGTTTTGTTGATAAGAACCCATGTGAGTTCTTGCAAAGATTACTAGTACGTATCTTGAAAGGTGTGAGCAGTAGTAAAACATAAATAAGTAAACTTACTTGCCTGTATATATGTCTTCTTTAAGAAAAGATGGGAAGCTTGTTTTTCTTTAAAAGGGACTACGTACTTGTGTATTAAGTGAAAAGGAATCCAAGTTCTTTTCTTGAAAATAAATATAGGCTAAAGAGAATAATCTCTTGAATATACTACATTGCTAGATGGATTATATCAACTTCTTGATTTAAGTGTATTAAAGGTTAAGTTAACCTTGTTAGTATTGCGTAGTTTTTATGCGTAGAAGAGGCAATCTATGATAAATTATTGGAAGCAAAGCATGAGCAACTTGCATGTAGAATCATAGAGGAACAAGGTTCTTTGCATGCAATAGTTGTATTAGATTTCATTGGAAAGAACATGAGTCCATATGTGGAAATGATAACATGTTTTGTATCCTACTTTAGAAAATATTCTTTGGCAAAGAAGATAAATTACATGTACAAAAACTAAAGTAATATTTTGGTTTCCTTGAAATATATACATGGCTAATATAGGTATAATATTTTGAGAATAAGATATGTATTCTTATGTTTTATTCCATTAGTTTTATGGAAAGAAAACCATGTTTTGCATGCCTATTATGTTATGTGTCCTCGAAGAGGAATCATGAGTTTGCCTACTTGATTATGTTAAATACTTTGTTGGGAAATTAAGATTAGAATCTTTATGCATTGTATGCATAGGAACGACAGTCAATGTGTTAGCTTTATTATATTTGCATTCTTCAAAGGCAAAAGCTGAAGTGGTGGGTATTTTGTGAAATTTTGAGTAAAACAAATGTACATTGTGTCATTTTCCATTAAAGGAATTTCTAAAGAGATATAGTTATTTGTATTGAATGGATGTGTGCATGCTTGAAAAAAAAAATGTCATAATAATGTGGGAGTTATTTGACATGAACTGATAATTAGTTACTCACACTAATGTAGAGATGTTAGAAGAAATCATGTTGTGACATTGTATTCACATCTCATAAATGCACATGAATAGGTGTTAAAAGATCACTCAAAAATTGATTATTTATTGATTAAGGCTCATTCTAATCATGCTATAAAATCTTGTCGATCTTGCCACAAGAAAACATTGTTGTGGAGGAGCAATGTGAATTCCTGATGGGGATGAGTACTACAGTAGGGAGAGAAGTTCTTCAAATGAAATAAAGATAAGTATTTTATGTTATTTTATTTTAAGAAGTCTATGCATATGCATGTTGATTCTTTTAAAAATGAATTGTTACATACATGGCATTGCATGAGATTAGTTTCCATTTAAGAGAGTTCCTAAAAAAAGGTAATGCTATTATAATATATTCTTTTCAGATAAGAATATGCATATGAGCTTGAAAAGAAGCAATTGTCTTAGCATGCAATAAAATTTCTAAGTTACCATGCACTACTTAAAAGGATGAATGTGTATAGTGATGGTGTGTGAAACTAATGCATGAATGCAAAGGATGAGGAAATTCCTACTCTAAGATGATATAGTGTTAAAATTAAATCGAATAAAACCTCTTAATGGGTCAAGTTGTGAAACTTCACTTAAAAGACTTGTTGACTGGCCAGTTTTGCATGAGTCATCATGAATGCATTAAGATCATAATGGCATGGAATGACTAGTTTTAGAGTGACTCATGTAATGAATGCATTAAAATTATTAATAGCATTGGTTAGTTATGAATGAATAACTAATGATAGTTATATGCACAAATCGATTTTGACTAAAGCTATTTGAAAGTTGTGAACAAGTGATTATAATAATTACTTCGTATGTCAGTCTGTTGGAACAGAACATTATGGGAATTGGAAATGTTTACATAAGATAATATGTGCTTGAAAAATGCATATTTACGATTAGCATTGTTTCTTATTGTAAGCATGAGTAGCTTAATAGAAACAGAAAATCCGTGAAAAAAAAAAAAGCATCACAAACATTGCAATGTGAATTGCAAGAGTAAACGTTAAAGTATCATGTTTTAATGTACAACACATGTATGTTACTTCCAGGGGGGAAGTTGTGACAACTTCATTAAAGCTAACTAGTATTAACTAGTTCAAGATAATTTGTTTAATTCTATTTTATTGGACAAGAGAAACTTAAATCGTCACTGTTGATAAAGCAAGTTATTAAATTGCTGAAATTAATTAATGAAAAGAAAATATTTTTAAGCTGATGGTAATTGTTTCCAAGAACAGGAAGTGGTTGGGGACAGCTGGAAAGACAGTTACCTACTCCTCTGAGGGTAAGTTGGATCCTCGGGGAGGAGTAGGCGTTCTGTGAAATTGGTAAAGGGGGAGTATTTTCTCGAGCTGGTTGGGACCAGTTGAAAATAGCTTCCAGCAACCCTTGTAAATCCAAAAACATATGAGTGTGACTGGAATTGGAGAATTGGACCGGACTGTCCTGAATTTCTCTTCCAGGCTTTTCTGAGTGTGACTGGATTGGCCATCCCGATGTCACAGCAGAAGAATCCAGAGCTGACCCGTGACACTGTCTAGATTCTGGAGCTAGGGGGCAAGTGGAGGATGTAATAGCCTCACTTGATGGTTGGGAGGACCACAGCTTGGAAGACTAAATTTCCAGATAAGAATAAAGACTTTTTAGTATGGAAATATTGACTGTCTGGATGGAAAAAAATGACTTGATCCTATGGATTAGGAGGAATATTTTGTTTACCATTATGGTTCTCATAGTGGAAACAAGTTAAGTAAAAGTTGTGTTATATTAAAATGAATTATTTAATGTATAAGTTCATTTATATTATTACTAATTTGTTTGGATGTCTTAGCAGATGCTAGGATATGACCATGGTGCATTGATTGGCCATTGGTACGATTAGAGAGCTAAATTCTCTCTGAGTACTTTTTAAGTACTATATGGATGTCTTTAGCAGGAGCTAAGACAGTGTGCACGTGATGCATTTATGAGGGGGTTGGTTCTCTCTGAGTACTTATGAAAGTACTTTGATAAAAATATATCTTTATATTGCAATACTGTTTGATAGTTGCAAATATTTTCACTTTGAAAACTATGTGACTAATGTGATTAAATTGTTAGTCATACATTACAGGTGTTTATGGGTGTTCAACCATTCTCAGAAAGCTTGCGCAAAAGCCATAATTTCTTCCAATAGTAATTGAATGTTAAGTTCGTATAGATATTTTTCCATACTTTCATTGCTAGGGGGAAGGAGACCCTTTGGATTTCTTATATTATTATATTATGAGTACAAGTTTAACTTCAGTGAGAGAAGCACACCGAGGATGGTGTTCTCTTAAGGGGGGGAGTATGTAACACCCACTTAAACGTAAACCATTGTAATTTATATTTTTTACGATGTTTTACCGAGACAGTAGCATCCAGAAAATCAAGATTCGGTTAATGTCAAACCAATTCTTGATAACTATCCAAATCGTTATGCATCTATGAGGTTAATAGTTTCTTCGTGGGTTCCTCTCTGGGATGGTCATGATATTCGCTGTCGATTTGGGGGGATGGGGATTTTTTTGGAAATTCGATGGAAGAGGAGAGGGAAGATGGCGACTCTGCAAGATATCACAGACGTGGGAGTCATAAATCTATTGATTTCCGTCGCGTTTCTGCTGGCATTTGTGTTTCTGAGGTTGCAGCCCATAAACGACAGAGTATACTTTTCCAAATGGTATCTCAATGGCTCAAGGAAAAGCCCTAGGCACTCCTCAAGATCAACAGTGGGAAAATTTGTGAACTTGGACTACAGAGCATACATGCGTTTTCTTAGTTGGATGCCGGATGCTCTTAGAATGCCCCAGGCGGAGCTCATTGATCACGCTGGTCTTGATTCTGTTGTTTACCCCCGGATCTACATCGTGTGGTGCTTTGGATGTTTTTTTTGTGATGCTGTGCATTAATGGACTCGAGAAAGGATTCAAGTATGCCTTTGAATGAGAGTTGACTGCTAAGGTAAGTGACTCTGGTTTATTTTATTTATGATATAGTCTTTCTCCTTGAGTTGAAAGGTATAGAAGAAGATTATATATATCATGATTGCCAAGATAAGTATTTGGCTAATTTTCATTAAATAATCTTTTGTTGTGAGAAGAAAGATATAAATAAAAATTATAAATCATATAGTTTTCTGCAAAAATATTATTAGAGAATAGAAATATTAATGATATTTCTTCGATAAACAAATTTGTTGACTATTTTCATAAGAGTGGATTTATCTTGGGAGTAGAAGATAAGTCCATTAAATTATGAAGTGATAACAAGTCTTTTCTTGAATAGATTTAAGAGAGTTACTTTTGAGTTATTTTCATAATGAAGAAGAAAAGAGAAGTTTCTCACATTAATATTCTATTCATTAACCGTGTTGTAAATAGTAAATTATTTAATAAATCCGTGAATAAGGTACCATGATAGTGGTAGAGGTTAATTAATTAATAAATCCATGGATAGTATTCATAAATCCATGGGTAGTTTTCCATGGGGTTGATGGAGATTGATTGTTTCATAAAACCATGGGTAGATTACCATGGTGTTTACAAACATTAGTTATTTAATAAATCCATGAATAAATCACCATAGTGTTGGTAAGTTAAGTTATTTAATACATTCATGGTTAAAGGAACTAATCAGTTTATTCCTTAGATAAATAAACTAAGTGATTATTTTATATTATAATCATTATGATGTTAATTTCCTTATGTAGGAAGATCTTGCATATACATGCAACATAAGTATTAGCCTTTATTGAAAAATAATATACATTTTTGTATGTATAAAGATAGCTTGTAGTATTAAAACTACAATGAATATGAATGTTAGTATAATCTTGAAAGTGAGACATGTATTTATATTATCAATTGTGTATTTTTACATATGATTACATGCTTACTAGCATTGAGATTTTCTTTGGGAAGACTCTTGAAGAAGGTTATGTGTTTCGTTGTGTAAGCACTTCTTTAGGGAGAGTCTTTTGAAATCAGTATGCATCTGCATGCATGGAAGAGACAATTTTTATGTTAACTTGCATTCCATGCACTAAAGGTAATAGCTTAAGAGTAGCTATTTTTATTAAATATATGTAAATCACGTGCATAAATATCTTAGTTGATGTATCAGTTTATTTTAAAAAGAAATCTTGGGAGATGTAGCCATTGTCTTGCAGGAATGTATGCTTAGGCGACGTAAGCATTAGTTATTGTGATGACCTATAACTAGCACATATGGGGTATGTATTATTTAAGAGAGAATGACAAGGCACTTTACTTGCTTGTCATGATTACACATGAGTAGATGGAGAAACTACTATAGTGATTGATTAATAATTTATGAATCTTGACATTATTTTTTGTTGAAGGCATCATAGCAGGGAATGATGGTGACAAGTACAAAAGTATATTATTCTTGTCATGTACAAAGGAAAATGCTTGTCATGGTGGCAGGTAAATGATTAATGTTCGTGCAGATGACTGTGGTTTGCAGGAAGGTCCAATGTACGATGGTCCGTTGTAGATACATCCATGCCACCAAGATGTAATGAAGACCAGGGGGGTAATTGGTATCTTATTATTGAATGGCTTAAAGCTAGATATTTTACATTTCCTTGTAAATATATAAACAATGGTTAAGGGATGGACTCCCTTATAAGCCATTGAGTGATGGGCTAAACACCCTCATGAGCGTTTAATAATAAAATTAGACGTTTGCTGGTTTTCACCCTACGGGGTTTCCAGGGTATATTGGTGTCCAATGGTGTGATTGATTATTGTGTCCAGATGATGAGGTTCATTTTATTTCATGTTATGATGTTCAGAATGGCAATTATGTGATGACTATATAAGTAATGAGATAAATGGATGTTTGCACCATAAAGTATTAAGTTAATATACTGTAATGGAGGTTGTTAAGGGTTAAGGAGTTACTATTCTTATTTGTAAACATTCTATGTAATGATGATTAGCTTATAAAAAAAAATTTAACTCCTTACTTTTCCCTGTGAAGTTAATGGTGTATGTTACAGTATAATAAATCTTCCGCTAAATCACATAGGAAATTTTAGAACCGACACTGAATACCTATAATAAATGGAAAATAGATGTTAAATTAATATTAAAATAAATATTACACATTTTATAAAATAAAATCCATAAAATTAGACATTGAAAATCACAAACACCATCAACACTCAAAATAAAAACAACCAACCAATAAATAAAATAAAAGGAATTAAACACCATCATAAAAATAATATAAGATAATAAAATAATAAATAAAGACTAAGTAAAAAAAATAATAATAAATGAATATATAAATAAAAAGAACACTACATAAAAAAGAAAGAAAATACCAAATATAGACTAAAAATTGGTCAACATTAGAAATATTATTTAAAATATATAATTATAAATTAAAAAAATAAATGAAGAAACCTAGAAAACATCAAATCTACCACATGACTCTCTCTCTCTCTCTCTCTCTCTCTCTCTCTCTCTATATATATATATATATATATATATATATATATATATATATATATATATATATATATATAAATATATATTAAAAATAATAAGAGAGGAAAACACGGAGAGAAAGAAAAAGGAACCCTACTCTTCAACCCTAACATTCTGTACAAATGCCACTTCATCTTATCATGGAGACTCTTAACCTGCTAAATAAACTTCCACTTTCTGTTACCAAAGGAGCTTATGATTATGGCTTTAAAAACAATAGGTTATGTGGTCAAATATATATATATATATATATATATAATGTTAATTTAATTATATGACCATCATTTTTTAATTAAATTTAAAAGAAAAAATACATTAAATCCTAATCCTTTGCCTTGATCACTATTAAATATTTTCTACTTATTAATTATCGATGATTTCTTGAGACGTGCTCTACCCACTTATGTGGGGTACAAATGTCAAGCATAAATATTAACATTTAACATTTATATGTCCACTAAATTATTAAAAAAGTAATAAATAAAAAATTAAAAGTAATAAATAAAATGTTAAAGGTAATATAAAACCTCCAAAAATTTAAATGTTGGCTCAATAAATAATAAAAAGTTAAAGTTAAAGTCAATTTGTTATATGTAAAATATGTTATTAACTTGTGAATAGGTTATGTTGCCATGCCATGGGCCAATACAATGTCACTTCTTTCACAATGGAAATATTTTATAGCAATATGACATGATTCTTAATCATGGAAATTCAGCCCCAATTTATGGTCGATATTATTAGCATGTAAATAGGATTTGTTATAATATCATGGGTCAATACCATGGTTTATCAATACCACATGGCCAATAACCATAACTTATTTCACAATCAAGATATTTTAAAATATTTTATTTTAATTTAATTTTATAACATTTTCTTAATTAATTCTAAAAGGAAAAATTTTATCATTACCTTTGAGATATATATAAACCCTCTATCGTATATCCTCATAGAAATTAAATCAAATTTTCAATAAAATAAAAAATGAGAATACTTTTATATATAAAAATGTGAAATATATATAATATAAATAATATTACTAAGAAGCAACATAAATTCATCTTAACTAAGCATCCAAGCATCCAAGTGATGAAAACAAACAAATTAACTAAGAATAATATATATATATATATATATATATATATATATATATATATATATATATATATATATAATGTTAAAAAGAAAAGTGTGACATATCTTTAACTATACTAATTTCGAATTTTTTTTAAATAAATTATATTTAAAAACTGTGATATATCTTTAATTATAGTAATTTAACCTCCTTTTTTTTTAATATAGCTTTATGTGATGTATTAATTTTATAATAATTCTCTCATAATAATAATTTGTTAATTTTTATATGGGTAAATTTTATTTTCAAATATTTAAAGCGTGAATAAATTGTCAAATTTCATAATGAGGGTGTGGATTCTAGTAAGAAAAGAACAAAGTTCCACCAAATTCAAAATAGTAAAGAAAAGATGTTAAAAAGAGAAGAGGATTTGAAGAATTTTTCAACAAATTCAAAATAGTAAAGGAAATATGTTAAAAAGGGAAGAGGATTTGAAGACTTTCATGGTGAGGGGTGCTTGAAAATTAATTTGAAAAACCATTAATTTTAATTATGCAATAGGCAAGGAAAATGCTATAATACAAGTTATAATATTAATAATTACTAATACGGTGCAGTCATATATATTAAATGGTTGTTAAATGTAAATAATTATACATCCATTATACTCATCAAAACATTTATCTTTGCTAAATTTCAAAAAAGTTATTAAAATTAGCTAAAATTTATCTTTATTTTCAATTATTATTACCATCAATTAAAAAAAATAACATAAACATATCCACATCTAAAAAAACATGTAACAACATTTGAGAGTGCAAGCTTTTGTGATCCATATCATAGTATAATAAATCTTCTGCTAAATCACATAAGAAATTATAGAATAGACATTGAATACCTATAATAAATGGAAAAATAGATGTTAAAGAAATATTAAAATAAATATTACACATTTTGTAAAATAAAATTCATAAAATTAGACATTGAAAATAAAAAACACCATCAACCATAAAAATAAAAAAATCAAACATCATCATAAAAATAATAAAATATAAAAAAATAATAAATAAAGACTAAATTAAAAAAAATAGATGTATAAATAAAAATAATACAAAAAAAACCAAATATAGACTAAAACTTGGTCGACATAAGACATATTATTTAAAATTTATAATTATAAATTAACAAATGAAGAAACCTAAAAACCATCAAACCTACCAAATGACTGCAACAATAAATAAGTATTTATATAACTATATCAATAACTATATCAAGCATAAACCTTTTCTCAATCTCAACAACGTTCCAAAATTTAGGGTGATGTAAATTCTCAACCCTAACAACATTCTTAACGCTAGAGTTACTTCCACTTTATCATGGAGACTCTTAACCTATAAATAAGCTTCCACTTTGTTACAATACCAAGGGTTATGATTACCACTTACCCCAAAACCATAACAAATTATATGGTCAAAGATATTTTATATATTTTTTTCATATTAATTTAATTATCCGACCATCATTTTTTAATTAAATTTAAAAGAAAAAATACATTAAATATTAAACCCTTGTCTTGATTACTATTAAATACTTTCCACTTATTATTTATCAATGATTGCTTGACAGGTGCTCTACCCCCTTATAATGGGTACAAATGTCAAGAATAAATGTTTAACATTGACATGTCCACTAAATTATTAAAAAAAAGTAATAAATAAAGTTAAAAGTAATAAATAAAATGTTAAAAGTAATATAAAACCTCTAAACATTTAAATGTTGGTTGAATTAATAATAAAAATTTAAAGTTAACATCAATTTCTTATATTTAAAATTTATTATTAACTTGTGAATAAGTTTTTTTAGCATGCCATGGGTCAATACAATGTCACTTCTCTCAGAATAGAAATATTTTTTAACGATATGACATGATTCTAAATCATGGAAATTCAGCCCCAATTTATGGTCAATATTATCAGCATGCAAATAGGATTTTTTATAATATCATGCGTCAATACCATGGTTTATCAATACCACATGGCCAATAACCATAACTTATTTCACAATCAAGATATTTTAAAATAATTTATTTTAATTTAATTTAATAAAATTATCTTAATTAATTCTAAAAGGAAAAATGTTATCATTACTTTTGAGATATATATAAACTCTCTATTGTATATTCCCATAGAAATTAAATCAAAGTTTCAATAAAATTAAAAATGGGAATACTTTTATGTAAATAATATTAATAAGAAGCAACATAAATTCATTTTAACTAAGCATCCAAGTGATGAGAACAAACAAATTGGCTAACAATAATATAGGAAAGCTAGTGCATGGTTGTTTAAAGTTTTTCATTATCGTAGTTTCTTTGACATGGTTTCCAAAAACATATGCTTAATATTTTACAACCAAATGTTTTTTTTTTTTTAAATTTAGATAGTTTCTTAAACAAAATATGGTGGAATCAAATTTAAGAGAGAGGGGGGGGAGGGGGAGAGTGAAAATGAGGTGGGAGAGAGAGGGAGAGAGAGGAAGGAAGACAAAGAGGAGGGGGAGTGAGAAGGAGAGAGGGAGAGAGAGAGAGAGACAGATGGAGTTGGAGGAGGAGAGAGAGGGAGGAAAGAAAACATATAGAGAGAGATAGAGGTGGAGAAAGAGAGGGGGTTACAAGGGACGGATCGGGAGAGAGTGAGGGATATAGGAGGGAAGAAAGAGAAGAGGAAAGGAGATATACAAAGAGAGAAGGGGAAGAGAGAGAGAGAGTGATGGGGGTGAGAGATAGAGGGATGTGGGATAGAATGAAATAGAGAATACAAAAGAGAGAGGTGAGTCAATAGAGAGATAAATATGGATTTGGAAGGGGAGAGAAAGGGAGGGAAGAAGAAATACATGGAGGGATAAAAGTATAGAGAGAGGTGGAGTGATAAGGGAGAGATGGAGAGATATTGTAGGAGAGCGGAGAGTGATAGGGAGAGTAGAGAAAGAGAGAGAGAAGCTAGCCTAGATCCATCTTAACCCCAGATAAATGAAGTGTCGCGAGCGATCAAATCTCTCGAGGAGAAAACCTTTCCTCAAGATTTGAACTCGAAAAAGATGTTTGCACCTCCAGAGATTTGATCCCTCTCAGCGCTTGATAGATAAAGGGTTAATATGGTTATAGGATGGTTAAATTTAAATTATGAAATCTGTATTCCAAGATAAAAAGAAATATAATCCAAAAAATATCGTATAATTAAATAGTACGTTGAAATCTAGGTATTCACATCATTAGCTACAAATACAATGTACTACAGGATTTCATATCATATCTATTTTTTTAGGATATTATTCAATTTTATTTTAATAAAATAAACATGACAGTCAATAAAAATAACTAAAAAAAAGTTAACACTACTTAAAATTCTACTTTAGTTGATTCATTCAAAAATAGTCTTGAAGATGGATCCCTGTTGCGATTTGAAATGTCCATAGATTTCTTATAACACTGTGGATAATCTAGATCTTTCTTCTCAAGTTTTTTTAGTCTTAAGAGAATATATATATATAACTTAACAATAAATAAAAATAATATGAAAATGAGGGTATAAAAATCATCAAAATTAAATCTGAAAAACAATATAATATTTGTTAGACAAACAAAAAATATTTAAATTATTTTTATAAATTCATAAAAAAATATATTTAATATAGATGTGAAATTCTGTAAGATATATATATATATATAACTTGGAAATTCATTGAAGGATTTGTGTGTATAATTTGAAGGAAAATACATTATCTTCCATGCAAAGAATCTATTCAAAGTAGCAATAAGAAAAAATTCTGTGAGATTTAATCCTCATCACTAATATTGATATTATATGTTAATATAATTATATTTCCTATATTAAAAATCCAATAATATTGTCACACCTCTCTTTTCTATACCAAAAGAATATAAAAAAAATAAAAATTCTTCATTTATTTATTCTTTCATTGGTCAAAACCCCATGTACTTTAAACAAAACTAACACTATATATGTTAAAACATTAACGAGAGGCTTTTATACTTTCTCAACTTCCTATGGATAAATCTTTGGGTAAACCCACCATACCATGACCCTCAGAATTTTCTTAATTAAATTTACCCACCATTATATGGTTCTGTTTATATTACTCATTCACCATATATATATATATAACCGTGAATCACCTTATCTATATATATATATATATATATATATATATAGATATATAATAACATATAGCATTTATGAAACCCCATGTATATGTTCTCACAACTCTACGTAACACCATATTGATAGCTTTTATGTTCTCACACCATATATATATAGCCTTGTATACACCTTACGCAGTACGTTATGGATAAACGTGTTGTAATGTCAATACTTCATATTATATGGTTAACACAAGTTAAATCGATTGTCAATATTAACGAGGCCAACACTCATACGCCACTTTATATTTGAATTTATGCGTAGTATGTCTCGAACACTGGTTATTTCACACGGAGATACGCTGTCTATCATTAAGGACAGAGTCTTTTTCACTAAATAGAAGTGAGACTTGGTTTCGGTTCTTGGTTACAACTACCATGGTACTCAACCTAATTTTCCCAGTACCTCTCGCTTACACGTATCCTATCATATTTATTTCACTATACGTTTGTTTTGTTGTGTTGTAGTCACTTATGATTATATCGTCTCTCGGGTCCGCGAGGTTGTAGCTACTCGCTCGGCGTTTACTTCTGGTTTAACCATTCAGCTACGCAGGCGGTACCATATTTCTTATCAACCATTATTACTCTATCGCTCTCGGGATTCTTCTTGTCCTTGTTGTGGATGGAGATTTCCCGGGTCTCCATGATTCGTTTTCACCCATAATCCACCTTACACGTGGACGGTTTTCAACATCTGGCTCTAGGGTTTGTTGTTCGTTTATTATCTCCGGTTATTCATTTTCTTGTTTCATTTGACCCTGTCGCTTCGCGTTTGACTCCCATTCTTCCGCCATGGAGCATGCCGAGAATGTTACAGCCGAGGTGTATGTTCACTCCTGCAATCATACGGTAAGCATTTTATTTCTAAATCTATGGTCAGCGGCGTTAACATATGAATCGTTTCCTCCTTGCGGAGAAATCCCAGTGAAGGTTACTTCCTGCATAGGTTATTTCATTTCTTATTGACTTGCTAATGGCAGTCGTGCAAGAAGCCGAGGGATAACACATTCGGAATTAATACGGGAAAACTGTACATCAATTGTGGAGATAGGTAGTGAAATGATCGTTCTTATTTTCCCTCAACGTCACTATTCTAGAACGGCATTTTCTGTGACTGATAGATACGGTTAAACGACTAATCTAGTTTAGGGAACGATTGCGTCGTGGTTTTCCTTTTGGTAATGCGGATTGTAGGTAGTTAATTCATATATGCCCCAAGCGATGATGTGCGGGCGTCCAGAACGGTGTACTTCAGAAGGGTTCGCATTCCGGCAAGGAGACATTCCAGAATTGTTGTCCAGGTTTGATTCGTTACCCTAACCCTGGTAACCTTAATGGTATTCTCCTTATGGGCGAAATCATTAATCGTTCCACTGCGTTTGTTTCAGGACTTTATCCCATTTTATTTCTCAGGTATACGATTCTTACCTTCGTTGAACTGTGTTTACTCGTTCTTTGCAAGAGAGTTGTTATTACCCTATATCCTTCCACTAATATTCATCGTAACGTTTGTTACAGGTATTATGGTTTTCATTCGAATGCCCATTTGTTCTCAGCTAGTCTCCTGCGTTTTCGGCAAGTTAGGTCGACTTAATGTTTTGTTCCTCGTCTCTTTGTACAGGTTGTACTCAGTTTCCCCCAAATCGCTTACTCGGAGTTTCTTACTGTGTGCTCCAGTTTTCACTTAAATCGTGATCTTCATAATTGTCGAAAGTCCTTATTTTCATTTTATTGTCTACTATGGCTACAACCCTCTAATTGTATAAGGACATTCCTAAAACATGTTTACATTTCCAAACTAGGGTATCTGCAAAGATCGATGTTTATAATTATGACATTTCTTAACATGCCGTAAGGAGTGGCGGAGTAGGGAGCTACGAATTCTCCATTAAAACGTAATTAGTATTTGAGACGTCTAGACTGTCATGATTTGCCGGGGTTTTGTTTTTATACCGTTTTTTGATAATAATTAGTACCATAATTAATCGATAGTGAACTCATATAACTCTACCTATTACTCAGTTACGTTTTTACGCCCTACCATGATTGTTAATTTCTATTCAGAATTGAATGGTGTTTAACGTTGAAATATGACTATACGTTTTTTTGATAGAGAATATTTTTTATGGTTGTATATTCGTTGTACATGTCTATCAATTCCTGCCCACGGTATTTTATTCAATGAGTGTCAGTTCAGCACGGTTCTATTTTCCTGAATGTCGCTGTAAGATATACATACTCCTTTGTCGGTAGAATATGTTGGTATCCTGTGGGTCATATAAGAGCTAGTTTATGAAACTGTAACATTCTTTAGCAGACTTCTTTTTATTAACAATGGCCGGCTTAAAAGGGATTTGTTTTTTTCTTTTTTTTTCTGTGTTGGATATAGAACAGGAATTCTCGTTTCAATTTCTCAAATCTCAGGTTAATTACTATACAAATACACTATAATATTATTCAGTTCCTTTCTATAGATTGTACCGGAAAGGGGTTTTGTCACTATCTGGTCTCTTTTTCCAGAACTATTAAATGAACTTATGAAATTTATTTAGAGTATAGTTTCTCTCTCACAAATCAATTGCACTCCAGGTAATAGTACATACACTGTTATTTCAAGACACCAGATAGAATATCTTACTCTATTTTCTCCAATGTATGTATATAATAGAATTTATTTTACCAAATAAAAAGTAGGTTAATACTAAATTTGATGCCCTTCCTATAATAAATTGCATACTTACAAATCTTCGGATCCAACTTAACAATTAATTGAAGGATATTGTAGGAATTCTACTTGTAGTATCATTTCATGCTGATGGAGGCATACTAATAGTTCAAGAGTAGATTAAAATTTAATATTCAGTGGAGACTATGTATTCACAGATTTAAACCATCTGTTGGTTTAGAGTTTCTGTTGAATTCTACTCTACAGATTTTTGTTTTCTACAACCATACAGAGTTAAGAAGGTAAATGCCTTATGATTAACTCTGTTAAATGTAGCATTTATAATTGTACTATATAGTCAACTTTTATATGTAGCCAATTCATACCATGTAACACGAACATAAATAATTTTGCTAAACACATACAATGCACACATTAGACCAACCTCCCAACCTTAGAGTCCTTTTTGTCTCGCAGAACTCACCCCCGAGCAGAGATCACCTCCTAGAATAGATCAACCTTTGATCTGTTTAGGAGCAGCTTATTTAAGCTGTGGTTTCCCCAAGCATGTTTCTAATTCTGCGTCCAGAATATCAGGATGGTTTTCTTCCTGTTTTCCTAGGCTTCCCATTTTAGGGACTCTTTTAAGCTATTTTATGCTTTTCCTCAGCTTTTCCAGCTTTCTTCCTCTTCCCAACTACTTTCCTCATCATTGGGGAAATTTAGATTCTTACTCAAAATCTAAATTAGAAACAATTTCTTTCAAGGATTTTTGAAAGATTGTGGGGAATTTATTGCCTTATCCATCCTCATGAATTTAGCAAGTGATCTCAACATCTCATTTTGGTCCAACTGTACACAATCATTTTATCCATTTCCTCAAATTAAATATTTAATTACATTAAAAAAAATACTTATCCTTTGGGGTCCACTCCCCTTAGGATTAAAGTTCATATGTCTAGCTTTGAAATTCAAACACGTAAATTGGGGTGTTACATATTCCCCCTCTGAAAATAAACACCGTCCTTGGTGTTGTTATTCAACTACTAGAGTTCAATTTTTCAAACAAAAATGGATATCTTTCCATCATTTCAGCTTCTCTTTCCCATGTAGCTTCTTCAGCAATAAAGTGCTTCCACTACACTTTTACTCTGGATACAGTTCTGTTTCTCAATTAAATTTCTTCCCGCTCCAATATTTGAAGCGGTTCTGGCAGAAACTCCCCTTCTCGTTCCACCTATACAACATTCCAATCAACTATGTGAGAAGCATCATGCACATATATTTTTAATAACGACACATGAAATACATCATGAACTCTAACATGGGGTGGTAAGGCCAGCTTATAAGCCACTGGTCCCACCCTTTCTAATACTTCAAAAGGACCACAATATCTAGGAGCCAGTTTTGCACAACTTCCAGCATAAAGTGTGCTCTTTTTGGGTTTAATGCGCAAATACACATGATCTCCCACTTTAAATTCTCGGTGTACTCGTTTCTTATCAGCATAACTTTTCTGGCGATCTTGTGCTGTCTTGATGTTTCTTTGTATTTGTTTAACAATTCTTTCCATTTCTTGTAAAGAATCTGGTCCCAACTGTAGTTTATCTTTTGGTTGGCTCGAGCTCAAAGGAGTTCGACACTTTCTTCCATAGAGTGCCTCAAACGGACTCATTTTTATGGAGGATTGATAACTGTTATTATAGGAAAATTCAGCTAAATGCAAGTAGTCTTCCCATTTTGAAGGCCTATCCATTACATACATTCTAAGCATATCCTCCAAGATCTGATTAGTTCTCTCTGTCTGGCCATCGGTCTGAGGGTGGTACGCAGTACTAAAATTCAGTTTAGTACCCATCCCTCCAAATAGCCCTTTCCAAAAGGCTGCGGTGAACTTCGCATCCCGGTCTGAAACAATAACTTTTGGAACCCCATGTAACCTTACTATTTCTTTTAAAAACACTTCTGCTACCTGGGCTGTCCCAAAAGTAGACTTAACAGGTATGAAGTGGGCAGCCTTAGTTAAGGTGTCTACTACCACCATGACTGAATCATGTTGGTATTTGGTTTTGGGTAATCCTGTTATAAAATCCATGGAAACTGTGTCCCATTTCCATTCTGCAATCGGTAAATGGTTTAAAAGACTAGCAGGATGTTGATGTTCAACTTTGACTAGTTGACATTCCATGCATCTGCTTAAATATTCTGCTACATCTCTTTTCATTCCTGGCCAGAACAATTTCTTTTTCAGGGCTGTTAACATTTTCTGATATCCTAGATGTCCTGCATATGGCTGTTTGTGATACTCATCCAGAATTTCCCTTTTCAAGGACTCTACATTGGGAATATACAACCTGTTTTTATAACAGATCAGCCCTTCTTGGTTTTGTGTGAAATCATTTTTCTCCCTTTTCTGTAGTTTGGTCAAGAGTGTTTCATAGTTGGGATCTTGATTCACTGCTTTTCTCACCAACTCTTCTACTTCGATCTGGGCACTACTTTCCATACTGTTTATATTCTGACAAGCATTCCTGCTTAATGCATCAGCAACTTTATTTTCTCTTCCTTTGATATGTTTTATGTCCATATCAAATTCACTTAAAAAGGAAAGCCATCTGGCTTGTATTGCATTGATATCAGTTTGGGAAAAGAAATATTTAAGACTAATATGATCAGTCATCAATGTAAACTTTTTCCCAAGAATATAGTGCCGCCACATTTTCAAAGCATGGATAACAGCTGCTAATTCCAAATCATAGGCACTATAATTTTGTTCATGTATTTTCAGTTTCTTAGATTCATAGGCAATAACTGAGTTTTCCTGCAAAAGGACTCCTCCCAACCCCTTTCTTCAAGCATCTGTACATACAACAAATTCTTTATCAGGATCTGCAATTTTCAGTATAGGGGCTGAAGTAAGTTTTTGTTTTAATTGCTCGAAACTGATTTGACATTTTTCAGTCCACACGAACTTGACACCCTTTCTTTGCAATGAGGTTATGGGATGTGCTATAGCAGAAAATCTCTCCACAAATCTGCGATAATAGCCTACAATCCCCATGAATGACCTTACTGCTGAAACGTCAATTGGGACTGGCCATTATTTAATGGCTTTTATCTTTTCAGGGTCAACCGCAAGGCCTTTTTCAGAAATAATATGACCCGGATATTGAATTTTATCTTTATAAAATTCACATTTGCTGAACTTGGCATATAACTGGTTTTCTTTTAGAGTTTGCAACACTATTCTGAGGTGTTCTTTATGTTCATCCTCATTTTTGGAGTATACTAAAATATCATCTATGAACACAAGAACAAACTTATCCAAGTACTTATTCAACACACTGTTCATTAGGCACATAAATTTGGAAGGAGCATTTGTCAACCCGAAAGGTAGGACTACAAATTCGTAGTGTCCATACCTGGTTCGGAAAGTTGTTTTGCTGATGTCTTCTTCCTTGATTCTGAGCTGGTGATAACCAGTTCTTAAGTCAATCTTCGAAAAAACTGAAGCTCCTCTCACTTGATTAAAAAGATCATCAATCCTAGGTAAACGGTATCTATTCTTAATGGTCAACTTGTTTAGTTGGCGATAATCAATGCACATCCTGAAAGTTCCGTCTTTCTTTTTCACAAATAAGACCGGTGCTCCCCAAGGAGACACACTAGGTCGGATATACCCTTTATCTAGCAATTCTTGTAATTGCATTTTCAGTTCCATAAGTTCAGGGGGACTCATTCGATAAGGAGCTCGGGAAACAAGTGTTGCTCTTGGCACTAAATCGATGGAAAAATCAATTTCTCTTTTGGGGGGAAGATGAGGAATCTCATCTGGGAAGACTTCCTTAAACTCTTTTACCACCGGTAACTCTTCTAGCAGATTTTCTCTAGTTTTCTGCTCCACTTCCTCCACATGTACTGCATAAACTTGATATCCTTTTCTAGCTGTTTGTTTTAATTGTAGTGGTGATATTTGTCTCACTGCAATGTGTTTTGGTTTTCCTTTGAGAGTAAAAGGTTTCCCTTCTTCATCCACACAATGCATGGTTTTATCCCAGCAGTTCATCAAGGAATTCTTCTTTTCTAGCCAGTCCATTCCTATTAGCAAGTCATACGAACCTAGAGGCAGTATATTCAGATTTACTTCTGTTTGAAAGTCATTTAATTTGATTGCTGTTCTGGGTAATTTATGTGTTACCTTTCTCTTAGTTCCTGTGGCTAGTTGTACCAACCATGACTGCTGAAATTTTTCAGGTTTAAGATTACATTGTTCTACAATTTTTGGACTAATGTAACTCAAAGAGGCACCTGGATCAATCAAAACTGTAACAGTTTGGTCTAAAATCTTACCTTCCATTTCAACCATGGTAGCTTGATGTTCTGCTTGCTGGTTCTCCAAGGCTGCACTGATAGTGGGTATGCTTCATGCTATGTCATTTACTGTGGTTGCTTCTCGATCTCTCATAATCATCTGAATATTTCTGTGGGGACAATCCCTCAACAGATGGGGTTCTCCGCATCCCCAACATTTCAAAGGTTCCTTCATTTTGACAGTGCCTTCTTTCTTATTGTCTCCATCCATTGGTCTTGAAGCAACCTGTGACTGAGAATTTTGACTTTCTCTGGCTTTATTAAATTTCTTTCGCTGATGGTCCCTGCTAAAGTTCTTCAAATAGGCTGGTTTCTGTTTCTTCCCTTTGAATTCCCTCTTGTTGTTCCAAATTTTTCCCTGTTCTGCTTTACTTCTGAACTACTGGTAGCATAATCTAGCTTTTCGAACATATTCATCCATGGTTTTTGGGTTGTCAAACTCAATCTTCTCCTTGTACACAGTAGGAAAACAATTCAGAAACCTTTGCACCTTTGCCTTTTCTTCCCTTATGTAAGGTACATATCTCAACAAATTTTTAAATTTCGTAACAAATTCATCAATAGTGAGTTGCCCCAGTCTAAGTTCATGAAATTCCTTGGCTTTATCATCATAGTAACATTCATTTAGATAGCGATTTTTGAACTTAACCTGGAAATCCTCCCAAGTAACTGTCTTTTCGTCAATAGTATGAACCATTTTCGTCTCCTCCCACCACAAGGTAGCTTTACCTTGTAGCTGATAAACAGCTAATATGGCCTTCATATTGCTTTCATATTCATAGACCTGGAAATATTTAATCATATTCAGCAACCAGGCTTCAGCATCTTCCTCCTTTTCCCCATCATAGGAGGGAGGTTTGATTTTTCGGAATTCCCCTTGTAATTCCTTTTTCTGTTTAGACTGATGCCTTGCAGCATCATCTTCATCAGATTCATCAATCTTCCTCTTTCCAGAACCTTCACCTTCTTGGCTGTTCCGTGAAGCTAGCTCTCTGATGAGCTTTTCCTGCTCCTTACTGACGGATGACAACTTGTCATTCTGGCTTCTTAGTTTAGCCAATTCTCGTTGCAACCTGTGCAACATCGCCATCATCGGAGCGTTTGGATCTGGTGTAACAAACTCATCCTGCAGATCCACATAAATTTCTTCACCTTCAGCCATTTCAGCACCACTGTACACACTCGTAACACAGATCAACAAAATTTTTAAAAAGAAAATTTTCCTCCATACTAAAAAAAAAACACTCAACAACAGTGAGCACAATAACAACAACCCAGTTTTTATAACTTGGGCTCTGATACCATTTGTCACACCTCTCTTTTCTATACCAAAAGAATATAAAAAAAAAAAAAATCTTCATTTATTTATTCTTTCATTGGTCAAAACCCCATGTACTTTAAACAAAACTAACACTATATATGTTAAAACATTAACAAGAGGCTTTTATACTTTCTCAACTTCCTATGGATAAATCTTTGGGTAAACCCACCATACCATGACCCTCAGAATTTTCTTAATTAAATTTACCCACCATTATATGGTTCTGTTTATATTACTCATTCACCATATATATATATATAATAGTGTATCACCTTATATATATATATATATATATATATATAATAACATATAGCGTTTATGAAACCCCATGTATATGTTCTCACAACTCTACGTAACACCATATTGATAGCTTTTATTTTCTCACACCATATATATATAGCCTTGTATACACCTTACACAGTACATTAGGGATAAATGTGTTGTAATCTCAATACTTCATATTATATGGTTAACACAAGTTAAATCGATTGTCAATATTAACGAGACCAACACTCATACGCCACTTCATATTTGAATTTATGCGTAGTATGTCTCGAGCACTGGTTATTTCACACGGAGATACGCTGTCTATCATTAAGGACAGAGTCTTTTTCACTAAATAGAAGTGAGACTTGGTTTCGGTTCTTGGTTACAACTACCATGGTACTCAACCTAATTTTCCCGGTACATCTGGCTTACACGTATCCTATCATATTTATTTCACTATACGTTTTTTGTTGTTGTGTTGTAGTCACTTATGATTATATCGTCTCTCGGGTCCGCGAGGTTGTACCTACTTTCTCGGCGTTTACTTCTGGTTTAACCATTCAACTACGCAGGCGGTACCATATTTCTTATCAACCATTATTACTCTATCGCTCTCGGGATTCTTCTTGTCCTTGTTGTGGATGGAGATTTCCCGCGTCTCCATGGTTCATTTTCACCCATAATCCACCTTACACGTGGACGGTTTTCAACATCTGGCTCTAGGGTTTGTTGTTCGTTTATTATGTCTGGATATTCATTTTCTTGTTTCATTTGACCCTATCGCTTCGCGTTCGACTCCCATTCTTTCGCCATGGAGCATGCCGAGAATGTTACAACCGAGGTGTATGTTCACTCCTGCAATCATACGGTAAGCATTTTATTTCTAAATCTATGGTCAGCGGCGTTAACATATGAATCGTTTCCTCCTTGCGGAGAAATCCCAGTGAAGGTTACTTCCTGCATAGGTTATTTCATTTCTTATTGACTTGCTAATGGCAGCCGTGCAGAAGGCCACGCTTGCGCAAGACACATTGAGGTCCATCATGATTTCACAGTGCATCCAATTGTGGAGATAGGTAGTGAAATGATCGTTCTTATTTTCCCTCCAACGTCACTATTCCAGAGTCGACATTTTTCTAACGAACAATAGATCTGGTTAAACAGCTAATCTAGTTTTCTTAACAGTTCGTCGTGGTTTTCCTTTAAGTAATCTGGTTAACACAGTTGATTTAGTTCCCTTCTTATATTTAATTTATGATGTGCAGGTGTCCAGAATTGTTATGCATGAAGGGTTCGCATTCCGGCAAGGAGAAAGTCCAGAATTGTTGTCCAGGTTTGATTCGTTACCCTAACCCTGGTAACCTTAATGGTATTCTCCTTATGGGCGAAATGATTAATCGTTCCACTATGTTTGTTTCAGAACTTTATCCCATTTTATTTCTCAGGTATACGATTCTTACCTTCGTTGAACTGCGTTTACTCGTTCTGTGCAAGAGAGTTGTTATTACCCTATATCCTTCCACTAATATTCATCGTAACGTTTGTTACAGGTATTATGGTTTTCATTTGAACGCCCATTTGTTCTCAGCTAGTCTCCTGTGTTTTCGGCAAGTTAGGTCGACTTAATGTTCTATTCCTCATCTCTTTGTACAGGTTGTACTCAGTTTCCCCCAAATCACTTACTCGGAGTTTCTTACTGCGTGCTCCAGTTTTCACTTAAATCGTGATCTTCATAATTGTCGAAAGTCCTTATCTTCATTTTATTGTCTACTATGGCTACAACCCTCTAATTGTATAAGGACATTCCTAAAACGTGGTTACATTTCCAAACTAGGGTATCTACAAAGATCGATGTTTATAATTATGACATTTCTTAACATGCCGTAAGGAGTGGCGGAGTAGGGAGCTACGAATTCTCCATTAAAACATAATTAGTATTTGAGACGTCTTGACTATCATGATTTGACGGGGTTTTTTTTTTATACCGTTTGTTGATAATAATTAGTACCATAATTAATCGATAGTGAACTCATATAACTCCGCCTATTACTCAATTAAGTTTTTACGCCCTACCATGATTGTTAATTTCTATTCAGAATTGAATGGTGTTTAACGTTGAAATATGACTATACGTTTTTTGATAGAGAATAGTTTTTATGGTTGTATATTCATTGTACATGTCTATCAATTCCTGCCCACACTATTTTATTCAATGACTGTCAGTTCAGAACGGTTCTATTTTCCTGAATGTCGTTGTAAGATATACATACTCCTTTGTCAGTAGAATATGTTGGTATCCTGTGGGTCGTATAAGAGCTAGTTTATGAAACTGTAACATTCTTCAGCAGACTTCTTTTTATTAACAATGGCCGGCTTAAAAGGGATTTGTTTTTTTTTTTTTTCTGTGTTGGATATAGAACAGGAATTCTCATTTCAATTTCTGAAATCTCAGGTTAATTACTATACAAATACACTATAATAATTTTCAGTTCCTTTCTATAGATTGTATCGGAAAGGGGTTTAGTCACTGTCTGGTCTCTTTTTCCAGAACTATTAAATGAACTTATGAAATTTATTTAGAGTATAGTTTCTGTCTCACAAATCAATTGCACTCCAGGTAATAGTACATACACTGTTATTTCAAGACACCAGATAGAATATCTTACTCTATTTTCTCCAATTTATGTATATAATAGAATTTATTTTACCAAATCAAAAGTAGGTTAATACTAAATTTGATGCCCTTCCTATAATAAATTGCATACTCACAGATCTTCAGATCCAACTTAACAATTAATTGAAGGATATTGTAGGAATTCTACTTGTAGTATCATTTCATGCTGATGGAGGCATACTAATAGTTCAGGAGTAGATTAAAATTTAATATTCAGTGGAGACTATGTATTCACAGATTTAAACCATCTGTTGGTTTAGAGTTTCTGTTGAATTCTACTCTACAAATTTTTGTTTTCTACAACCATACAGAGTTAAGAAGGTAAATGCATTATGATTAACTCTGTTAAATGTAGCATTTATAATTGTACTATATAGTCAACTTTTATATGTAGCCAATTCATACCATGTAACACAAACATAAATAATTTTGGTAAACACATACCATGCACACAGTAGACCAACCTCCCAACCTTAGAGTCCTTTTTTTTCTCCCAGAACTCACCCCCGAGCAGAGATCACCTCCTAGAACAGATCAACCTCTGATCTGTTTAGGAGCGGCTTATTTAAGCTGTGGTTTCCCCAAGCATGTTTCTAATTCTGCGTCCAGAATAGCAGGATGCTTTTCTTCCTGTTTGCCTAGGCTTCCTATTTTAGGGACTCTTTTAAGATGTTTTATGCTTTTCCTCAGCTTTTCCAGCTTTCTTCCTCTTCCCAACTACTTTCCTCATCATTGGGGAAATTTAGATTCTTACTCAAAATCTAAATTAGAAATAATTTCTTTCAAGGATTTTTGAAAGATTGTGGGGAATTTATTGCCTTATCCATCCTCATGAATTTAGCAAGTGATCTCAACATCTCATTTTGGTCCATCTGTACACAATCATTTTATCCATTTCCTCAAATTAAATATTTAATTACATTCACAAAATACTTATCCTTTGGGGTCCACTCCCCTTAGGATTAAATTTCATATGTCTAGCTTTGAAATTCAAACACATAAATTGGGGTGTTACAAATATGGATTTCTTTTGTCAATTTAACAAATAAATAACTCATGCATATCTCACTGTGTAATTTTTTTCCAATCCTACACCAATTTGATTGAAGTTATCAAGTGATATGAATCAAAAACTAATGTTTATGTGACTTTGTAATGATTTTCCAATGCTACACCAAATAGATTGAGGTTATCAATAGATATGGATCAAAATATAATGTTAATATTTTGTAACATTGTAATTCTCATCTCAATATTTGTGATGTAATATTATTCAAACCATACTTTGGGAAGCTTCATGTTGTGTATGAGTCTAGGTCTCGCACTATTATTATCACTTTAGGAAATAAGCTATAAAGGATACCAAAGTTAGACCCACCTACCACCATTTCTTTGAGCTCTACTAAGCAATGAAACAAGATCATCTCGTAGACTAGTAAATTTGTTTTCTTTCTTAGTGACTCTCGAAATAAGGGGAAGATCCTCGGGAGAGATACCTCACATAGCAGAAGCAAGTGGAGAATATCATGGAAGAATAGTGGTACATCATCTGCTCACCCATATGGGTACATATCCACTGTCAGGTGAAGCATTCCATCAATATAACCCCCATAGCATGTCTAACCAATGGGACAATAAATCACTACCCCATTCTAGAAAATTAAGAAATAAAGCAAAAATTCTAGGAGTTGCTGCAAAAAGGGAAAATATGACTAAGTTCTTGACCTTGTGGGAGCCTAATTTTACTTGTACAGAATATGGATGGGACCTAGAGACTCTGCATTAACTATCAAGCACTAAATAAATTCAGTTTTAGGAACAAGTACCCAATCCCATGGATTGATTACCTTCTTGAATAGCTCAAGCGGGGCATGTACTTCAATAATATTGATTTGAAGTCTGGATATCACCAGGTTCTAATAGAATCCACAGATGGGTGGAAGATTTCCTTCAAATCTAAGGAGGGTATTTTTTAGAGATTGGTCATGCCTTTCGGGTTGAAAAGTTCCCATACAAAATTTATGAGGCTGATGGATGACATGTTATGGCCCTTTACTGACTCGTTCCTTGCTGTATGTAACACCCCCAATTTATGTGTTTGAATTTCAAAGCTAGACATTTGAACTTTAATCCTAAGGGGAGTGGACCCCAAAGGATAAATATTTTGTGAATGTAATATTCAATTGAGTAAATGAATAAAATGATGTTGTGCAGATTGACCAAAATGAGATTTATGAGATCACTTGCTAAATCCATGAGGATGGATGAGGCAAATATTTCCCCACAATCTTTCAAAAATCCTTGAAAGAAATTAATTCTAAGTTTAGATTTTTTAGGAAAAATCTGAATTCCCCAATGATGAGGAAAGTAGTTGGGAAGAGGTAAAAAGCTGGAAAAGCTGGGAAAAGAATAAAACAACTTTAAAGAATCCCTAAAATGGGAGGCCTAGGCAAACAGGAAGAAAAGCATCCTAAGATTCTGGACGCAGAATTAGAAACATGCTTTGGGGGAACAATAGCTTAAATAAGCTGCTCCTAAACAGATTAGAGTTTGATCTGTTCTAGGAGATGATCTTAGCTCGTGGGTGAGTTCTGGGAGACAGAAGGACTCTAAGGTTGGGAGGTTGGTCAATTGCATGAGTGGTATGTCTCTAAATTTATTGATGTGTTTACTTCATATAGTATGAATTGGCTACATATAAAATTTGATTGTATATTAGAATGATAAATGCTACATTTAACATAATTAGTCATAAGCAATTCACCTTTACAATTCTGCATAGTTGTAGAAAATAAATCTGTGGAGTAGAATCCAACAGAATCTATAAACCAGTGTTGGTTTAGATCTGAGGATACATACTTCTCCACAGGAAAATTTGTGATTTAACTTTAATCTGCTTCTGTTTCATGAATGAAATCTTAAATCCTAACTATTGAAACAAAGAGTCAGATGTCAAATATAGTTACTTGGGGTAAGAAGTGAAAAGAGTAGAGGATAAACTATAGAGTCTAATTTTGATAGCACCAACTGGACAGAGTTATAAGATACCACAGCCAAATTAACAAAAATCTGCATACATTACCAGTATACTCATAAACTTAGTCACTGAGTATACTTCATTATAACATGTCAAAGAAAAAGGGGTATACTTACTACCTGTCATAAGTATCTATATGAAATCCAAAGGCATGTAATATACAGATGATTCCAGGCCTAAGTAGACTAGCATACTATACATGAGAGTGAATTATAATTATAGAAAACCTCTCCAGCAAAACCCAAAAATCTAGGGAGATGATAACTGAAATGCTATACATTCATTTTAGCAATAATATTTACAGATCTGGAAATTCTAGCAATTTCATAAGAGGACAGAGAGTTCCTGTAGGAACAATATAACACCTGTTAGGAATAAACCATGCTAAATTAAAATTTCTGAATCACTGTAAATTTGGGAAAAGATGCCAGTATATAGAAATATACACATGAGAGTAACAACTGAAATAAGACAAAAGCAACAAGGAGATTTATACATAATTGTGGCCACTAGGTTAACTCTGCACGAAACAATTTAGGGTTCAATACACAGTAAATGTACATAAAATAATAAACGGGACTATTGTGAAGTTGATACAAAATCATAAATAAAACAATCTCAGCGAAGAAGAATGTCCAGGTCAGCATATACATGTCCGGGGTCGAGCCTCTTATGCACAAGCTAAATAAATGAGTCGTGCGCATCCCAAATCAAAAACAATATTTAGGGTTGAAAAGTATTATCAAACAACCGGAAATTTGTAATAATTACAGTCTCGGAATGAGTCTATAAAAATTCGATGGACTAGTAACACTCGAGGAAACTAGCAATTCCACCTAAACGAGATGGAGCAATGAGACTGAAGGATGGTTCTCTCCACGCAAACATATACCAACCTAGAACATAAATGAAGATAAAATCATCATCAATCGGAAAGAGGGCTCTCATAGCTGCCGTCACTAAACAAGTAGAGAATAGGCATTACCTGAAAGGAAAACGCAGACATGTTAGTAAGACTGTCAATAAAACTACTTATGGGAAAAATTTTACCAATAGAGGAATGTATCCAGACCAGAAAGGGTTACCTGTGAGGGAAAAGACCATTGTTATTTCCAAGTTAACTGCCACCAAAATCGAGACATAATATCAACTAAATTGAAAGACAGAGGGTTCACAAATGGAATTCAAAAATAATATAAAATCTCAGGACGTCCTTGCCTGAGGACTATCGCTCATCCATGAAGAGACGAGCCATGATAATACATCGACATCCTGAACCTAGCACTCTAATCACATAAAACGAGCCGAGGAAGACATGCTAAGGAAACCTGCATGTTAATATTACACCTCGTTAATTACAGAATTGATTAGAAGGACGCAGTGAGGGTGACTGAACGAAACCAGAGGAAACATGAAAAAAAAATGGTGGGACATGAAACTGATGTGAGGATAAATGAATCTGAATGTGCCTCAACCATAAATGCTATAAAATGAATAACACCAAGTGTAGTGGCATTGCTCGAGACTTCCATAGCGACAGAGGTGTGGTAAGCTCTGGAACGAGTATGGTCTGCAAGAAATAAGGAAAGAAGGGCGTGTGAAGTGCATACCTGGTGTAGTTGCCGTCGCCTATGCAAGTAGACCTGAATGATGAAAAAAAAAACCCATGCGTAAATCCTGTAGAAAATAGAGCCTCGAGGCAGAGAGGTAAGCCAACCCAACAAAGGCCATAGAAACTGGCGCCACCCAAAAATGAAAACTTATATAACACCCATTCATTCCAGAAAAACCCTAACGCGGAGAGACAATATTAACCATCCACATGGCATGATCTCAAAGAGGGAATACACGGATCGAATGGTTGGAAGAGAAATTACGCCAGTCAGTAGACATTCAATGTGACAAGTAAAGCCATTAATTTCAAGATAGTATGGCCGTATGAATAGAAATTGCTACATATCCACAATAGGTTGGCATGGCAAAGGCCATATCAACGTGTAGGGATAGCACATGAATGGTATGGGAAGAAACCTATCCCAACCAATACCATGAAACCAAGAAGTAGCGTGGCACCTGTGGTGGTGAAGTAATACCACGACTCACTTACCTTATCACATAAAACCGGCTCAAGTCAGGACGTCATACGTGGAAGCAAGGAGTACGTTCAATCTCCACATTAAACTCTGATACAACCCCTATGTACAGAAAGAAATGTGATAATATTAACACAGATCCATAAGAACTATGAAACTATATCATCGTATGGCCATATGACTGATAGAGGCACCAATACAAAAACATGTAACGTAAATCCAACCAATGCGCATAACTCAACCATAGAAAAGAGGACATTATGGATTAAAATCTATTCAGTTCCTCTGAATATAAATACATATAAATGGGTTGAATGACCAAAGGTCAAGAAAATTAAAATAAAGGTCGGACATGGGTTCGTAAGTGCGACCCTTATAAGGAAAGGATTGATGTTAAATAATTCCACCATGAGTTAATATAATTACCCTTAGATGAGAATGAATTTAAAATGGAAGAGAATAGATAGTGACTTTGGAGAATAGTTATTATGTGGAAAACAATTGGAATTGAAAAATGCATTAACCATTAATAGGTCGAATTCCAAAAGGGATGGTATGACATTCAGTCAAAGTTAATCTTGCACATTTTAGAATGCTAGAAAAAAAAAATTGTGTAGGCAAAGTGAATGGGAGGTGTGACAAATGGTATTAGAGCCCAAGTTATAAAATTGGGCTGTTGACATTGTGCTCATTATTGTTGTGTGTTCCCTGTATAAATAAGTATTGTGGAATTTTTTTATTTTTATTTTACTGATCTGTGTTGTGTAGTGTACAGTGGTGCTGGAATGGCAGAAGGTGAAGAAATTTATGTGGATCTGCGTGATGAGTATAGTACGCCAGATCCAAATGCTCCAGTGATGGTTATGTTGCACAGGTTTCAACGAGAATTGGCTGAGCTGAGAAGCCAGAATGACAGGTTGTCATCAGCCAGTAAGGAGCAGGATAAGCTCATCAGAGAGCTAACCTCACGGAACAGCCAAGAAGGTGAAGGTTCCAGAAAGAGGAAGACTGATGAGTCGGAGGATGATGATGCTGTTAGGCATCAATATAAGCAGAAAAAGGAATTACAAGGGGAATTCTGAAAGATCAAACCTCCCTCCTATGATGGGGAGAAGGAGGAAGATGCTGAAGCCTGGTTGCTGAATATGATTAAGTATTTACAGGTCTATGAATATGAAAGAAATCTGAAGGCCAGATTAGCTGTCTACCAACTACAAGGTATGGCTACCTTGTGGTGGGAGGAGACAAAAATGATCCATGCCATTGATGAAAAGACAGTTACCTGGGGAGATTTCCATGTTAAGTTCAAAAACCGCTACCTAAATGAATGTTACTATGATGATAAAGCCAAGGAATTTCACGAACTTATACTGGGACAGCTCACTATTGATGAATTTTTTACTAGTTTTACAAATCTGTTGAGATATGTAACCTACATAAGGGAAGAAAAGGCAAAGGTACAAAGGTTTCTGAACTATTTTCCTGCTATGTACAAGGAGAAAATCGAGTTTGACAACCCAAAAACTATGGACGAAGCTATTAGGAAAGCTAGATTGTGCTACCAACAGTTCAAAAGAAAAACTGAACATGGAAAAAGCTGGGTCAATAACAGTGAATTCAAAGGGAAGAAACAAAAACCAGCCTATTTGAAGAATTTTGGCCGAGATCATCAGCGGAAAAAGTTTAATAAACCCAAAGAAAGTCAAACTTCTTAGTCCCAAGTAGCCTCAAAACAAATAGATGGAGACAATAAGAAGGAGGGTACAGTGAAAATGAGAGAACCCCTGAAATGCTGGGGATGTGGAGAACCCCATATGTTAAGAGATTGTCCCCATCGAAACATTCAGATGATTATAAGAGATCGAGAAGCCACCACAGTAAATGACATAGCCAGAAATATACCAACTATCAGTGCAGCCTTGGAAAATCGACAAGTAGAACATCAAGCTACCATGGTTGAAAGGGAGGGTAAGATTTCTGACCAATCTGTTACAGTTTTGATTGACCCAGGTGCTTCTTTGAGTTACATTAGTCAAAAAATTGTAGAAAAATGTAATCTGAAACTTGAAAAATTTCAACAGTCATAGTTGGTTCAGCTGGCCAATGGAACCAAGAGGAAGGTAACACATAAATTGCTCCGAACAGTAATAAAATTAAATGATTTTCACACAGAAGTAAATTTGAACATTCTGCCCTTAGGTTCATATGACCTGCTGATAGGAATGGACTGGCTGGAAAAGAAGAAAGCCTTGATGAACTACTGGGATAAGACTCTGCATTATGTAGATGAGGAATGAAACCTTTTATTCTCAAAGGAAAACCAAAACCTATCTCTGTAAGACAAATATCAGCACTGCAATTAAAATGAACAGCTAGAAAAGGGTACCAAGTTTATGCAGTACAGGTTGAATAAATAGAACAGAGAACTGAAGAAAGATCACTGGATGTTGTACCAGTAGTAAGAGAGTTTAAGGAAGTCTTTCCAGATGAGATTCCTCATCTTACCCCCAAGAGAGAGATTGATTTTTCAATCGATTTGGTGCCGGGAGAAACACCTGTTTCCCAAGCCCCTTATCGAATGAGTCCCCCTGAACTTATGGAACTGAAAATGAAATTGCAAAAATTGTTAGATAAAGGTTATATCAGACCGAGTGTGTCTCCTTGGGGAGCACAAGTCCTATTTGTGAAAAATAAAGATGGAAATTTTAGGATGTGCATTGATTACCGTCAACTGAATAAGTTGACTGTTAAAAACAGATACCCCTTGCCCAGAATTGATGATCTTTTTGACCAAGTCAGAGGAGCTTCGATATTTTCAAATATCGACTTAAGGATTGGTTATCACCAACTCAGAATTAAAGAAGAAGACATCAGAAAAACAGCGTTTCGAACCAGGTATGGTCACTACGAATTTGTAGTCCTACCTTTTGGTTTGACAAATGTCCCTGCCACTTTTATGTGCCTAATGAACAGTGTGTTAAATAAGTACTTGGATAAATTTTTACTTTTGTTCATAGATGATATTCTAGTCTACTCAAAAAGTGTGGATAAACATAAAGAACACTTGAGGATAGTATTGAAAACTCTGAAGGAAAACCAGTTATATGCCAAGTTCAGCAAATGTGAATTTTACAAAGATAAGATCCAATACTTGGGTCATATATTTCTGAACAAGGCCTTGTTGTTGACCCTGAAAATATAAAAGCCATTAAAGAATGGCCTATCCCAACTGATGTTTCAGCAGTGAGGTCATTCATGGGGATTGCAGGCTATTATCGCAGATTTGTGGAGAGATTTTCTGCTATAGCTCATCCCATAACCTCATTACAAAGGAAGGGTGTCAAGTTCGGGTGGACTGAAAAATTTCAAAACAGTTTTGACCTATTAAAACTAAAACTTACTATAGCCCCTATACTGAAGATTGCAGATCCTGATAAAGAATTTGTGGTCTGTACAGATGCCTGCAGAGAGGGGTTGGGAGGAATTCTTTTGCAGGAAAATTCAGTTATTGCATATGAATCTAGGGAATTGAAGATACATGAACAAAACTATAGTGCCTATGATTTGGAGTTAGCTGCTATTATTCATGCTTTGAAAATGTGGCGACACTATCTCCTTGGAAAAAAATTAACATTGATGACTGATCATATTAGTCTCAAATATTTCTTTTCCCAAACTGATTTGAATGCTAGACAAGTCGGATGGATGTCTTTTCTATGTGAATTTGACATGGATATAAAGCATATCAGAGGGAAAGAAAATAAAATTGCTGATGCTTTAAGTAGAAATGCTTTTCAAATTGGAGGTAGCAGTGGAAGTAGTGCCCAATTTGATTTAGAAGAGTTAGTGAAACAGGCAGCAAACCAAGATCCAAATTATGAAATACTACTGGTGAAACTACTAAAAAAGGAGAAGACTGATTTCGCTCAAAATCAAAAAGGGCTGATCTGCTACAAAAATAGATTGTATATCCCCAATGTAGAAACTTTAAAAAGACAGATTTTAGATGAATATCACAAGCAGCCATATGCAGGGCATCCTGTATATCAGAAAATGTTAACAGCTTTGAAGAAGAAGTTGTTTTGGCCAGGAATGAAAAGAGATGTAGCAGAATATTTAGCTAGATGTATGGAGTGTCAACTAGTTAAAACTGAAGATCAGCATCCTACTGGTCTTCTAAGCCTCTTGCCAATTGCAGAATGGAAATGGGACACAGTTTCCATGTATTTTATAACAGGATTACCCAAAACGAAATACCAACATGATTCAGTGATTGTAGTAGTAGACACTTTAACAAAAGCTGCACATTTTATACCAGTGAAATCTACCTTTGGGATAGCTCAGGTAGCGAATGTGTTCCTGAAGGAGGTAGTAAGACTCCGTCAGGTTCCAAAGTTGATTGTTTCTGACCGAGATGCTAGGTTTACAGCAGCCTTTTGGAAAGCGCTGTTTGGAGGGATGGGTACTAAGTTGAATTTTAGTACTGCTTACCACCCTCAGACAGATGGTCAAACGGAGAGAACAAACCAAATTCTAGAGGACATGCTGAGAATGTATGTGATGGATAGGCCATCAAAGTGGGAAGATTACTTGCATTTAGCTGAATTTTCCTATAATAACAGTTACCAATCCTCCATCAAAATGAGTCCGTTTGAGGCACTCTATGGAATAAAATGTCATACTCCATTGAGCTGGAGCCAGCCAGAGGATAAATTGATGTTAGGGCTAGATGCTTTACAAGAGATGGAAAGAATTGTCAAACAGATACAAAGAAATATCAAGACAACACAAGATCGTTAGAAAAATTATGCTGATAAGAAGAGAGTACACCGAGAATTTAAAGTGGGAGAGCATGTGTACTTACGTATTAAACCCAAAAAGAGCACACTTTATGCTGGAAGTTTTGCAAAACTGGCTCCTAGATACTGTGGTCCTTTTGAAATATTCGAAAGGGTGGGACTAGTGGCTTACAAGCTGGCCTTACCACCCCATGTTAGAGTTCATGATGTGTTTCACGTTTCGTTGTTAAAAATATATGTCCATGATGATTCTCACATAGTTGATTGGAATGTTTTACAGGTGGAACCAGAAGGGGAGTTTCTGCCAGAACCGCTTCAAATATTGGAGCGGGAAGAAATTGAATTGAGAAACAGAACAGTAGCAAGAGTAAAGGTGCAGTGGAAGCACTTTACTGCTGAAGAAGCTACCTGGGAAAGAGAATCTGAAATGATGGAAAGATATCCATTTTTGTTTGAAAATGAACTCTAGTAGTTGAATAACAACACCGAGGACGGTGTTTGTTTTCAGAGGGGGAATATGTAACACCCCCAATTTATGTGTTTGAATTTCAAAGCTAGACATTTTAACTTTAATCCTAAGGGGAGTGGACCCAAAAGGATAAATATTTTGTGAATGTAATATTCAATTGAGTAAATGAATAAAATGATGTTGTGCAGATTGACCAAAATGAGATTTATGAGATCACTTGCTAAATCCATGAGGATGGATGAGGAAAATATTTCCCCACAATCTTTCAAAAATCCTTGAAAGAAATTAATTCTAAGTTTAGATTTTTGAGGAAAAATCTGAATTCCCCAATGATGAAGAAAGTAGTTGGGAAGAGGTAAAAAGCTGGAAAAGCTGGGAAAAGCATAAAACAGCTTTAAAGAATCCCTAAAATGGGAGGCCTAGGAAAACAGGAAGAAAAGCATCCTGAGATTCTGGACGCAGAATTAGAAACATGCTTTGGGGTAACAATACCTTAAATAAGCTGCTCCTAAACAGATTAGAGGTTGATCTGTTCTAGGAGATGATCTCAGCTCGGGGGTGAGTTCTGGGAGACAGAACGACTCTAAGGTTGGGAGGTTGGTCAATTACATGAGTGGTATGTCTCTAAATTTATTGATGTGTTTACTTCATATAGTATGAATTGGCTACATATAAAAGTTGATTGTATATTAGAATGATAAATGCTACATTTAACAGAATTAGTCATAATGAATTCACCTTTATAATTCTGCATAGTTGTAGAAAATAAATCTGTGGAGTAGAATCCAACAGAATCTCTAAACCAGTGTTGGTTTAACTCTGAGGATACATACTTCTCCACAGGAAAATTTGTGATTTAACTTTAATCCGCTTCTGTTTCATGAATGAAATATTAAATCCTAACTATTGAAACAAAGAGTCAGATGTCAAATATAGTTACTTGGAGTAAGAAGCGAAAAGAGTAGAGGATATCTATAGAGTCTAATTTTTATAGCACCAACTGGACAGAGTTAGAAGATACCAGAGCCAAATTAATAAAAATCTGCATACGTTACCAGTATACTCATAAACTTATTCACTGAGTATACTTCATTATAACATGTCAAAGAAAAAGGGGTATACTTACTACCTGTCATAAGTATCTATATGAAATCCAAAGGAATGTAATATAGAAATGATTCCATGCCTAAGTAGACCAGAAAACTATACATGAGATTGAATTATTATTGTAGAAAACCTCTCCAGCAAAACCCAAAAATCTAGGGAGATGATAACTGAAATGCTATACATTCATTTTAGCAATAATATTTACAGATCTGGAAATTCTAGCAATTTCATAAGAGGACAGAGAGTTCCTGTAGGAACAATATAACACCTGTCAGGAATAAACCATGCTAAATAAAAAATTCTGAATCACTGTAAATTTGGGAAAAGATGCCAGTATATAGAAATATACACATGAGAGTAACAACTGAAATAAGACAAAAGCAACAAGGAGATTTATACATAATTGTGGCCACTATCTTAACTCTCCACGAAACAATTTAGGGTGATACACAAGAAATGTACATAAACTAATAAACGAGAATATTGTGAAGCTGATACAAAATCATAAATAAAACAATCTCAGCGAAGAAGAATGTCCAGGTCAGCATATAAATGTCTGAGGTCGAGCCTCTTATGCAACAGCTAAATAAATGAGCCGTGTGCATCCCAAATCAAAAACAATATTTAGGGTTGAAAAGTATTATCATACAACCGGAAATTTGTAATAATTATAGTCTCGGAATGAGTCTATAAAAATTCGATGGACTAGTAACACTCGAGGAAACTAACAATTCCACCTAAACGAGATGGAGCAATGAGACTTAAGGATGGTTCTCTCCGCACAAACATATACCAACCTGGAATGTAAATGAAGATAAAATCATCATCAATCAGAAAGAGGGCTCTCATAGCTGCCGTCACTAAACGAGTAGAGAATAGGCATTACCTGAAAGAAAAACGCACACATGTTAGTAAGACTGTCAATAAAACTACTTATGGAAAAAAATTTACCAATAAAGGAATGTATCCAGACCAGAAAGGGTTACCTGTGAGGGAAAATACCTTCCTTCTTTCCAAGTTAACTGCCACCAAAATAGAGACATAAGATCAACTGAATTGAAGCACAGAGGGTTCACAAATGGAATTCAAAAATAATATAAAATCTCAGGACGTCCTTGCCTGAGGACTATCGCTCAGCCATGAAGAGACGAGCCATGATAATACATCGCCATCCTGAACCTAGCGCTCTAATCACATAAAACGAGCCGAGGAAGACATGCTAAGGAAACCTGCATGTTAATATTACACCTCGTTAATTATAGAATTGATTAGAAGGACGCAGAGATGGTGACTGAACGAAACCAGAGGAAACATGAAAAAAAAAATGGTGGGACATGAAACTGATGTGAGGATAAACGAATCCGAATGTGGCTCAACCATAAACGCTATAAAATGAATAACACTAAGTGTAGTGGCATTGCTCGAGACTTCCATAGCGACAGAGGTGTGGTAAGCTCTAGAACGAGTATGGTCTGCAAGGGATAAGGAAAGAAGGGCGTGTGAAGTGCATACCTGGTGTAGTTATCATCGCCTATGCAAGCAGACCTGAATGATGAAAAAAAAAACCCATGGGTAAATCCTGTAGCAAATAGAGCCTCGAGGTAGAGAGGTAAACCAACCCAACGAAGGCCAAATAAACTGGCGCCACCCAAAAACAAAACTTATATAACACCCCTTCATTCCAGAAAAACCCTAACGAGGTGAGACAATCTTAACCATCCACATGGCATGATCTCAAAGAGAGAAGACATGGATCGAATGGTTGGAAGAGCAATTACACCAGTTAGTAGACATTCAATGTGACAATTAAAGCCATTAATTTCAAGACAGTATGGCCGTATGAATAGAAATTTCCGCATATCCACAATAGGCTGGCATGGCAAAGGCCATATCAACGTGTAGGGATAGCACGTGAATGGTATGGGAAGAAACCTATCCCAACCAATACCATGAAACCAAGAAGTAGCGTGGCACCTGTGGTGGTGAAGTAATACCACGACTCACTTACCTTATCACATAAAACTGGCTCGAGTCAGGATGTCATACATGGAAGCAAGGAGTACGTTCAATCTCCACATTAAACTCTGATACGACCCCTATGTACAGAAATAAATGCGATAATATTAACACAGATCCATAAGAAATATGAAACTATATCATCGTATGGCCATAGGACTGATAGAGGCACCAATACAAAAACATGTAACGTAAATCCAACCAATGCTCATAACTCAACCATAGAAAAGAGGATGTTATGGAGTAAAATCTATTCAGTTCCTGTGAATATAAATACATAGAAATGGGTTGAATGCCCAAAGGTCAAGAACATTAAAATAAAGGTCGGACATGGGTTGGTAAGTGTGACCATTATAAGGAAATGATTAATGTTAAATAATTCCACCATGAGTTAATATAATTACCCTTAGATGAGAATGAATTTAAAATGGAAGAGAATAGATAGTAACTTTGGAGAACAGTTATTATGTGGAAAACAATTGGAATTGAAAAATTCATTAACCATTAACAGGTTGAATGCCAAAAGGGATGGTATGACATTCTGTCAAAGTTAATCTTGCACATTTTGGAATGCTAGAAAAAAAAAATTTGTGTAGGAAAAGAGAATGGGAGGTGTGACACTGTATAACTAGTTCACATACTCATCTTCAACAAGAACTGGGAAGAGAACTTCCAACACATTTGGTAGGTCCTTAAAACACTATGATAGCACAAACTATGCAGAGAGAACTGCACCTTTGGCACGAGCGAGATGCAATATCCAGGTTAGATCATTGATGAAAAAGGCATGCATATGGATTTGGCTAAGATCAAAGTCATTTGAGATTGGCCAACCTTGGTCACTCTAATAGACCTTATAGCTTTTTGGACCTTGACAGCTTTTATCAGAGGTTTTTGTTGTGATTATCTCATATCACTTGGCCTTTGAGTCAAGTTTCTAAGGGTAGAGTGAAATATTTTTTTTTTTCAATCCATCTCAACAGAAGTTTTTTGTTGATTTGAAGTGTTATCACCCAAAAAATGTTCACCTAGCCATTTCTTACTAGGTGGATCGAAATACACCATGTAGGATAATTTTTTCCATGGAAAACTCAATTTCAACATAAGAAATAATTTAGTGAACCATTTTCCTAAGGTATTTCTGATGTAGGAGCATCCTACTCCATAGATTCATTTTTTGAAGAAACCTAAGGGGAATGTTTATTTTCTGAAGGGAGAGATTCCCTAATGTTTTAATTATTAAAACTATGATTAATTTGTGATTATTCTCAAATGTGTGAGAAGATTTGAGGTCTTAGGTGTTATAAGTTCCATGCATATTTTATATAGCTGAAATATCTCTTGGAGATTGAGTGAGGGATTTTAGGATTTTGGTGAGGATATTTTACAGGATATGGTCTAAAATTAGTTCAGAGTCCTTTCATTGTAAATATGATATGCCTTGAAGGCACTCATGGTTGGATTGGATAGGAATTAGATAGTGAGAAGTGTGAGTAAAAGGAGGTCCATGAGACCAAAAGGAGAGGTAAGTGTGACATTATTGCTAATTGTATTGATCCTCCCTTTGTGGTGTAAAATAATCAGAGTTTTATTGAATTTCCTGATTGAAATTAGTCTGGCGTGATTGGGTATATGATCCATTAATGTGATGAATAGATCAAGTTTGTTTGGTTATTGTTATAATAGAGCATACACATTAGTGACAAGACTAGTACTCTTTTATATTATGAATTGGATTCGAGTTTACATTAGATACTATGAATCTTCGTGTTAATACTTTGGGAAGTGAAAGAAGCTATACAGTGATCAAGTCATATTGGCTCACTCTTGTACACAAAGGAATATGTGTTGATTTTTGTTTTGAGTTGTGGAGCATCAAATCCCTTTGAGGAAACACAATGATGATTTGAACCAGTCAAGGTTCTAGCTTCAGGATCAAGCTTTGGCTTATGCATTTACTAGATGATGTTAATCCGAAGTTCTTAAGTCAGATTTGAACGTAGATTTTGATGTCAATTATAGTCAGAATTTGTTGTCAAGGGTCAAAGTTCCAGCCCTGATCTATAGATCAATCATTCTGTCAGTTGTTGAGGTGAGCGTTAGCATACAGGTGAAACTATAGCATGTGAAGGCAAGCATAACACCAAAATTGTATGTGTAGTGACTCGAAGGTGTTTGCGTAGCATCTCTAGTGTGTGTCCAACACATGCGCAGTGAATGTGCAGACTCAACTGAAAACGCAGGGTTATGGTCAAATCTTGATTTTTCCATACTTCCTTTGGATCATTGTAGAATAAATATATGTGAACATTGTGTTTTTCTGTTGTACATTGAAACATGCTCCATAAACCTCCAGATCGATCACATGAATTCCAAGAGAGCTCTAATTCTATGATAAGATAGATGGAAAAGGTTCCAGAGTGCACTAAAGAATGTTTTTTTCAGTTATGAAAGTATAATTTGTTGTTTGAATGGATCATTCACTTGTTTCTGGAAATGGAAGGCCAATATCTATTTTGAATGAATCATTTGCAAATGGAATTACGAACATCTTCAGTTTCAGCAATGAAATGTGTTTTTGGGGATTTCTTTTTTATTAAAATAAAAATGGCCCATACAGATATGGGGTTTTTTATTAGATTCAAACCCTGTCGATTGATTATATGTTGCAGATTTGGTTTTTTTGTATCCAATATGGAACCCTTTATATAGAGAAAACATGTATATCTAGAGGTAATCGGGCCCATATTGGGCATCATTTTGTATCAGAGTAGGATTTTCTCTGAAATATGATCAAGGAGACTCAGTTCAACTCATTTTGAAATTGAAGAACAATTATTTTTATATGTTGTAGGTTTAAATAAGACCATGACTGTGGAAATATGTTAAGTCCCTATATTAATACTGTAGTCCCTTATTATGTTAGTGTAGCCCCCCTTATTGTTATTATTGTACCCCTGTAACCCCCATATTTTTATTATTGTGCCCTTACATTATTATTGTTAGGTCGGCTAGGATTACATTGTGGCCCCACTAGGATTATATTATGGCCCCATGGACTCCTATATATAGAAGGAGGTTTTGTTCATTTGTATCATCCAAGAATTGTTCATTCATGTAATGTGTTGGAGGTTGCCCCCTCGAAGTGGCTCATTTCTAAGGCGTGAATATCTCTTTTCTTCTCTCTTTGGAGCTGGTTACACAACATTTGGTATCAGAGGTTTGGGATTCTAGGGTTTGTTTGCCTTCCAAGCAGTCCTCGTGGAATTTTTATATAAATTTTTTAAAGGTTCAGAATCTAAAAATTTTAGAGTGCGAAGCCAAAATCCTAAGGAACATCATCGCAACATTTCAAAGCTTGGTTTGCAATATTTTTTGAGATATGATCTATGCAAGTTAGGCCATTTTTCAGGCTCCTGAATTTAACCTAAACAGGTCATCGTGGTATTTTCATAATAATTTTTCTTCTACGAAGGTTCAGAAGCTAGAATTTTTAGAGTGTGAACCCGAAATCCTAAGGTACATCATCGCAAAAATTTAGATAGTGGTTCAAAATATTTTCGAAGATATGAGCTGTGGAAGTTAGGGCTTTTTGAGACTTCTGAATTTCATTTCAAAGCGGTGATCATGGGAAAATATTCATAGCTCTCTCTCTGAGCATCAGATTGGAATGCTGTAAAAAGTGTTTGCAAGTACTCAGACTATAAATTTTGGTATATCAATTTTAGAGCCAAATGAGGAAACAGTGACACGTGCCAACTTGTACAAGTTCGCTCTACTGAACCAATAAAAAATTGGGTCATTGTAGGAGATTGGACATAAATTTGCCTTAAAGAATCCAAATTAGATCAGACATGTGGAATTTGAAAGAAGCTTCTGAGGGCTACAACAGGGCTGAATTTCAAATATTGAGGATCTACAATTATAGAGAGAATTCAATTTCAATATCAAGCTCCTCAAAAGGAGGTAAAAGGTGTGTAATTTTTTTTTGAATTGCATAAGTTTCTTTTCAACAATCAAGTTGAATTGATTCCAAGGGCATATTGTAGAATAGATATTAGTATTGGATTCTAAAATGGCCCATAAAAAGAATTCAACACCCATTAAGACTTTAGAAGGCTCAAATATGACACATGAAGAGGAAGAATTGCAGTATGAGATATCAAAATTTAAAGTGCCAAGTCTTGCTCGTTTCGATCTTAGAAGAGAGCAACCGAAGAGGACATAGATGTTTAAAAGCAGAAATGGAGGCTAAGTTGGATGGTTTGAAGGATCAAATAATAGCTAATATGGATGATAAATTAGTGGAAGATCACATCGAGCATCAACAAGAAGTTCTCCAACTCTCAAAGGATAACCTAACTCTGGTGCAAAATCTAATGAAACAATAGGAAGATAAACATCACATCGAAAGAAGTTATGAAGTAGTCACAGAAACAAGAACTCGACAAGTACGATCAATTTTAGAGTATCTCAGCAAATGGAAGAACTTTCCTGTAGAAGATTCTACATGGGAGGATGAGAATTTTATACAGAAGCATCAACAAATAATCAAGCGTTGAGGACAACATTTGTTTAAAGGAGAGGGGCATGTTAAACCTCTATATTAATAGTGTAGTCCCTTATTATGTTAGTGTAGCCCCCCTTATTATTATTGTTGTACCCTTGTAACCCTCATATTGTTATTATTGTGCCCTTACATTATTATTGTTAGGTCGGCTAGGGTTACATTGTGGCTCCACTAGGATTACATTGTGGCCCCATGGACTCCTATATATAGAAAAGAGGTTTTGTCATTTGTATCATCCAAGAATTGTTCATTCATGTAATGTATTGGAGGTTGCCCCCTCGAAGTGGCTTATTTCTAAGGTGTTGATCTCTTATCTTCTCTTTTTGGAGCTGGTTTCAAGGAGAGATATTTGAATTAAATTTAAAGCTTATAATGCTATTTTGAGGTAATATAAATGAAACTTGTATGATATTTAATTTTGTGTGCGGAGGTGAATTTCTAGCGGTGGAATTGCAAAACTATAGTGATTGAGAGTTGTGAGAGGAGAGTTAGCAGAAGGTACCTGAAGACTAAGGAAAATTAAAACTTGAGGTCATTCCATCTAAGGGAAGAGTGATAAAAATACAAGATCATTGAAAGAAGGTCTTGTTAAGTAGTTAATTTTAATGAATACTAATGTGTATATTCAAGTAGCAGCAGAAAAGGGAATTGTGGCAGCGATACAATAAGAAGAATAAGAAAGGGAGCAGAAGTGCAAAATCCAAATAAGAGAAAAAAAATGATCAAAAGGGGTCTGGAGGAAAGAGAACCAAGTGAGCACATGAGATCAAGCATAAGAGGGAAGCTTGGTAGGGGATTGTGTAGCAGTAATTGAGACTGGTTACAAGAGAAGGGCTCTAGTGTAGCTCCGAAGTGGACATGGAAATTTCATTAGAGGAAAGGTGAAAATGAGTCCAAAGAGTTAGAGGAGAGGCTTAGAAGAGAGCCATATAAAGAGGAAAGGATATTCGAGTAGATAGGAAAGTATGATAGAAAAGCATTTGATGATGAATTGGATTGAGTTAAGGGAACAAATCAATCATTTGGAATAACTGCTACAAAAGGAGATTAGAGAAGATTTGAAATATGGAGTGAATGTAAGGAAAAGTGTCAAGTGGTCTATTATGGGGTTATTTTCCAATAATTTGATGCAAAAGATGAATATTTGGATGAAGGAGGAAGAGAAAAGTAGTAGAAGTAAACATAGATAAGAATTTCACTTTTGTGAACCCGAAGAAGGATCAATCCTAGGAAAGGATGATGATGAGAGTGATGGGATGATGGAGTGCTTGGAGTAACAAAGAAAGGAGATGTCGATGATATCAAGTGAAGAAGGAAATTTTAATGTATTTCAACCTAATTTTTTGTATGAGTATGAAGTTTTAGCTACTAAATATCAAACAAATGGAGCTAAAAAAATGCCAGGAATGAAGGAAGGAGAAATAGTCCAAGAAAAGAGGGACTATGCTTGTAAAGGACAACAAGGGGTAGCTAATTATGGAGTTGGACGGTTTCAAAGGAGTGTTTTAGAATAAGGAAGTTTAGCCTTGTGTCATGAAGACAAGCTTGAGAAAATTTATGAAAGAAATCATATCAAAAGTTCACAATTTTGTTAAAAGAGGAGTAATATGAGAGGTATAATTCATTGGTTGTACATTTTTTTACTAAATTTTTATCTAAATATTTCTGAAGAAATTGTTTGTATGAATAAGAGTTATTGGAAACTGGAAAAGGAGGAGACAATGTATGTTTTGCAGATGTGAAATTATGGAAAAGGAAGAGCTGATAAGGAGAGTGTAGCTCAATACAATTTTGTAAATGGAAAAGAAACTATAAATATTCAAAGACTAGGAAGAATCCAAGGAACCGAGGAAGAAGAGATATTATTATCTCATGTAGTCAAGAAAAGAAGGTGACTAACTTATGAAGACAATCATGGAGAATAATTTCTAGAAATTTCTCATGGAAGGACATAATATGGCTATGCTTAGAAAGGTCATGAAGAGGTTTATGCGGAACCAAGAATTAATTGGGACAAAAATTGGATTGCTGATTTTGATCAGAGAGTTGCATAATATGGATAACAAGTACAAGAAGAAGCTCATGTAACAGAAAATTGCAACCAAAAAGAAGAGAAATGTATGTTGGAAATTGAGCATGAGCCCAAGAAATGTCAGGAAGAATGTAATTTCTGCAAAATGTTTTAATGTGCAAGTACAGAAGATGGAAGAAATTAACCTTCCGTGGAGCATCTGAAAGGTGAATGGTCAAATAAATCATATTCTTTGGAATTTTATGAAGGAAAGTGGGAGAAAACTTTTTAAATTATCTCATAGTACAAGGTTGGAACATTTATGGTTGAATGGAAAAGATTGCTTTAGGGTGACAAGAATTGTAAATATAGGTTTGAGAATGGAAGAAATGTTTGGAAGATTGACAAAGATCAAAGTGATAGGCTTGAAGATAATTCATATTTTAAATTTATGAATTGGTTGCAGCAGGAATATCATAATATTTAAGAAGTAATTGTGTATGATCATTTCCAGATGACCGTGATGATCATGAAATATTTTATTTTTAATTTTTTTCAGGGTCTAGAGAAAAATTTAGTGGATGGTTTGCATGAAGAGCAGTGCTCCCAATAGGATGGAAATTTTGATGCACAAAGAATAATTTCAACAACTCTTATTTAGGGTACTATTGAAGCCAAAGAGGACTATAGAGAAAGAGACATGGCAGAATATGAAGAAAATTTGTTAACAAGTCCAAAAGGAGGTGAAGACCAGAGATTTGATGGTGTAGAAGCTAACAGTGTAGATAAATATGATGTGAATACAAAGATCAATTGGGAGGATGAAGAAATTCAATGGAAAATTTTCACAATTGAAAATCAACATACAGGAGATTGGTTTTTTGTTTTCATACCAAGCAAGCAGTTAAGCAGGTTTGAAGATGAAGGACTTCCACATAAACCATTAGATGTGTGGACAATGGGAAAAGTAGAGGAATGGTATATTATAACTTATGTCAATGAATTGTGTATTGATATTCATCATGATTAGAAAATAACCTCTTGCAGGAAACCCATGATGGTGATAGTGGAAGCACAAGATAAAACAATTGATAAAAGATGCATTGAGCAGGGTTTCAAATATTTTGAAACGTTGAGAAAGAAATTTGTTGAGTGTAAGATATATTGTGAACGAGTAAATTATTCATTCCAAAGAGGCAGAAATCAGTAGCGGGTAGAGATAGAGAATACAACATTGGAAATAAACTCTATCAAGTGGATAATAGGGAACAAAAGAAACAACAAGAAGGTGATTGTTAATTCAAGTAAGAGAAATATGACTGGATAAAAACAATTTAACAATTGGGATCCAGGAGGAATGCATACATCGACAAGGCATCAACGATTTGGCAAAGCGTGTGGTGAGAAAGAACATAAAGTTTGGAAATCAGGATGACTTCAAAAATAACAATTGATGATTAGGAGATCATGGAAGATTTCGTTCCTTGGGAGTCTAATGCAAAAGCATCCTACTCCATATATTAATTTTTTGAAGAAACCTAAGGGGAATGTTTATTTTATGAAGGGAGAGATTCCCTAATGTTTTAATTATTGAAATGATGATGATTTTTTTATTATTATTGAATGTGTGAGAACATTTGAGGTCTAAGGTATTATAATTTCCATGCATATTTTATGGAGCTGAAATATCTCTTGGAGATTGAGTGAGGGATTTTAGGTGTTTTATGAGGAGATTTTATAGGATTTGAACTAAAATTAGTTTAGAATACTTTGAATATAAATATGATATGCCTTGAAGGAATTCATGTTTGGATTGGATAGGGAGTATATAGTGAGTGGAAGAGAGCAAGAGGTGTGAGTAAGAGAAGGTCCATGAGACAAAAAGGAGAGGGAAGTGTGACATTGTTGCTAATTGTACTTATCATCCCTTTGTGGTGTAAAATAATAAGAGTTTTATTGAATTTCCTTATTGAAGTGATACGGTTTGATTGGAGTGTATGATCCATTAATGTGATAAGATAGATCAATTTGTTTGGTTCTTGTTATAATAGAGTATACAGTGGTAATGAGGACTAGTACGATTTTTATTAGAATTTGGTTACGAGTTTAGATTTGATACTATGAATCATTGTGTTAATTTAATACTTTTGGGAAGTGAAAGAAGCAATAGAGTGATCAAAGTTAGACTAGCTCACTCTTTTACACAAGGAGTATGTGGTGATTTTTTTTCTAAGTTGCAAAGAATCAAATCCCTTTGAGGAGGAAACAAAATGATGATTTGAACCAGTTAAGGTAATAGCTTCAGGATCAAGCTTTGGTTTATCTATTTATTAGACAAGGTTCAAATAAAGTTCTTAAGTGAGATTTGAATGTAGAGTTTGTTCTCAATTGTAGTCAAAATTTGTTGTCAGGGGTCAAAGTTCCAGCCTAGGTCTTGAAATCGATCACTTTGTCAGTTTCTAAGGTGAGAGTTAGCGTATAGGTGAAACCATAGAGTGTGAAGTAAAGCATAACAACACAATTGTATGCGTAGCACCTCAAAGGTGTTTACGTAGCATCTCTGGTGTGTGAAAAACACATGCACAGGGAATGTGTAGCCTCAAATGAAAACACAGGGTTATGACCAAATCTTGATTTTTCCAGACTTCCTCTGGATCTGTGGCGAATCACTCTACGTGAAAATTGTGTTTTTCCATTGTACATTGAAACATGCTCCATCAACCTCCAGTTCTGTGATAAGATCAATGGAAAAGGTTCCAGAGAGCACAATTCTTTGATAAAGGCATAAAGAATGTTTTTCCAGTGATAAAAGTCTACCATGTTGTATGAAAGGAGCATTCATGTGTTTCTCACAATGGAATGCCAATCTCTAATATTTTTTTTGTAAAGAGAGGGTTTTCTCTCCATTCTTCACCATAACCATTTTCATCATCACCATTATCGTTTCATTACACTTGACCTCCAACTTTAGTTCAAGTTTCTTTTTGTTTTCTTTCCCATTGCAAGTTTAGAGAGAATCACATAGCTTAAGCACAAGGACAAGAAAAGGAACCATCCCACATAGGGGAAACTACAGACCCATGTTGTAATTTCTCCTCACTAGGTGATTTAATAAAATTATCAATTGATTAATTCCTTCATTGGGCTATTACACTTTAATTTCTTACTATTATGTGTTTATTTTTACAAGATATGTTTGGATGTAGGGTTTTCTTCATTTTTTATTGCAGATCACAAGTGTATACAACCATATTTCGTTGTTAAGGTTTTATTCAACCATCAATTTAAGGCGAGATTTTTTTGTACACATACTAATAATTTTAATACTAACATGAAGCATCATATTTAATATTCCAGACTTGCAACAACCATTTGAAATTGAGACAAACACCTCTGACTATATTATTGATGCAGTTATCACCGAACTAAGGCATCTAGTGGTCTATAAAAATGAGACACTTTATGATACAATTTTAAAATATCCCACCTACGATGAAGAGATGTATCCAATAATGTAAAATTTCCAACAATGGAAACATTACATTGTGGGGAAGGAGATGGTCATCCAAACAATCACCAACATCTTCAATTTGTACATACACAAGGGATGTTTCAAAATGATCACCATCATAAGTGGTACACATATTTGTGATGAATAGATCAATTTTGTTTGGTTCTTGTTATAATAGAGTATACACAGTAGTGACAGGACTAGTACGATTTTCTGTTATGAATTTGGTTCGAGTTTAGATTTGATACTATGAATCATTGTGTTAATACTTTGGGAAGTGAAAGAAGCTATAGAGTGATCAAGTTAGACTAGCTCACTCTTTTACACAAAGGAATATGTGGTGATTTTTTTTCTAAGTTGCAAAGAATCAAATCCCTTTGAGGAGGAAACAAAATGATGATTTGAACCAGTTAAGGTAATAGCTTCAGGATCAAGCTTTGGTTTATCTATTTATTAGACAAGGTTCAAATAAAGTTCTTAAGTGAGATTTGAATGTAGAGTTTGTTCTCAATTGTAGTCAAAATTTGTTGTCAGGGGTCAAAGTTCCAGCCTAGATCTTGAAATCGATCACTTTGTCAGTTTCTAAGGTGAGAGTTAGCGTATAGGTGAAACCATAGAGTGTGAAGTAAAGCATAACACCACAATTGTATGCGTAGCACCTCAAAGGTGTTTACGTAGCATCTCTGGTGTGTGAAAAACACATGCACAGGGAATGTGTAGCCTCAAATGAAAACACAGGGTTATGACCAAATCTTGATTTTTCCAGACTTCCTCTGGATCTGTGGCGAATCACTCTACGTGAAAATTGTGTTTTTCCATTGTACATTGAAACATGCTCCATCAACCTCCAGTTCTGTGATAAGATCAATGGAAAAGGTTCCAGAGAGCACAATTCTTTGATAAAGGCATAAAGAATGTTTTTCCAGTGATAAAAGTCTACCATGTTGTATGAAAGGAGCATTCATGTGTTTCTCACAATGGAATGCCAATCTCTAATATTTTTTTTGTAAAGAGAGGGTTTTCTCTCCATTCTTCACCATAACCATTTTCATCATCACCATTATCGTTTCATTACACTTGACCTCCAACTTTAGTTCAAGTTTCTTTTTGTTTTCTTTCCCATTGCAAGTTCAGAGAGAATCACATAGCTTAAGCACAAGGACAAGAAAAGGAACCATCCCACATAGGGGAAACTACAGACCCATGTTGTAATTTCTCCTCACTAGGTGATTTAATAAAATTATCAATTGATTAATTCCTTCATTGGGCTATTACACTTTAATTTCTTACTATTATGTGTTTATTTTTGCAAGATATGTTTGGATGTAGGGTTTTCTTCATTTTTTATTGCAGATCACAAGTGTATACAACCATATTTCGTTGTTAAGGTTTTATTCAACCATCAATTTAAGGCGAGATTTTTTTGTACACATACTAAGAATTTTAATACTAACATGAAGCATCATATTTAATCTTCCAGACTTGCAACAACCATTTGAAATTGAGACAAACACCTCTGACTATATTATTGATGCAGTTATCACCGAACTAAGGCATCTAGTGGTCTATAAAAATGAGACACTTTATGATACAATTTTAAAATATCCCACCTACGATAAAGAGATGTATCCAATAATGTAAAATTTCCAACAATGGAAACATTACATTGTGGGGAAGGAGATGGTCATCCACACAATCACCAACATCTTCAATTTGTACATACACAAGGGATGTTTCAAAATGATCACCATCATAAGTGGTACACATATTTGTAAAAATTTCATTTGAACATTAAATACAAGAACGGTAGCACCAATTGAGTTTCTAATCTCCTAAGTCATCCCCTTGTTGCAACATTGACCATTTTTCTCAACTCTTATGGAAACAAGAACTTTGGATGGCCAAAAATATATAAAAATTATCTTGAGTTGGCTACCACATACTAGATGTAAGTGGATGGCAAGAAAGTTCTCTTCCACCTCCAAGATGCATTATTATGCTACCTAGGCCACATTTGTTTCCTTCAAACGAGTATGCCAAGCTAATTTGGGAGGCACACTAAAGTTGGGTCATGGGACACTTTGGTGTGGATTAAAATTTGGTCATTTTATATAATTATATTTATTAACCAAATATTTGAGAGGATGTTGCAAAATACATCATCTCTTGCACTGGTTATGCCATGGTCAAACCAAAATTTAAGAAGAAATGCCTATATACCCCTCTTCATACTCCTAGTTAGCCATTGGAATTCATCTCCATGGACTATATTTCTAGCGATCCTTCTACCAGGCATGTAAATGACTATATATTTGTTGTAGTTGACAAATTTTCTAAGATGTCAATATTGGCTACCCGCAATAAGAGTATTACAACAGAATCCACTACCAAAGACATTTTTGTACGATTGTGGGTGCATTTTGGGATCCTATAGGCCATTATATCATATCAAGATATTAATATCCTAAGAAAATTTTGGATGAACATTTGGTCATTATTGGAAACCAAGCTCACCAAGTCAACTACATTCTAGCCCCACACTCATGGAAATACAAAGGTCATCAAAAGGATAACTATGCACATACTACACATGTACAACTCCAAGCATCCATGAAAATGGGATGAGAGTATTGCCTCTATGCAACATAACTGTAAAAAATCTCTCCATAGCTCGACTGACCATAGTCCATTTGAAGTGGGCTTAGGATTTCAACCATTATGTCCCCTTGATGTTGCATCTGTTTTTGCAACTACACAGGAAGACTCTGACCATGTTCAATCCGATGCTGATAAAGTCGCCATATTTATTGAGCACATTCAACACAACTTATAGCAGGTTAATGACATCTTTGAGAAATCTAATGCTAAGTATAATAAATGGCATGATAACCATTGGGTGCCACATAAGTTTGAGGTGGGTGATAAAGTTTCGTTAAATCTAAAAATATAATGCCTTTTTGGAACCCATCAAAAGCCTTGGTCACTTTGATACAAGACTTACACCAGCCCCAAGATTGCAGGAGAAAACACTTTTGATCTCAGTATTCCCCGATTTCGTGGCTTTCACCTCATATTAAATGTGGACCACCTTTGGCCCTAATTTCCACCATTGTTAGACACATAAGAAATCGTTGAGTAGTTGACACCACCATAGCTCAACCTAGAATGCATTAAACATAAAAAAATTGATCGGATCATGGAAACATAGATCAAGAAAACTCACAAATAAATGCTCCAACTATATCGAGTTTTTAAATTTTTTTAGCTCATGCACCAGGGAAATTGGTTCACTAGAGACTAAATTCAACAAAAGTTTCCCCATCTCATGGAGGCACTCAATGCAATGGGGACCATTACCTTTTAATGTAGGAGGAATTATCCAGGTGTATATTGGTGGCCACCCTTCTACTCCAATTACACCCCCAATTTTTTTTTTTCCTATTCCCTTAATTGTAGCGAAATTTACTATTTTTGGCATTTTTTTGAGTCCTCAACTTCTAGAGCCATTTTGAGGCCCTAAAAGATGTATTTTTTCTTAAATGGGAAATATTATAGCCAATAAGATGGGTTTTTATCCAAATTTTCTATTCATTGGATATATATTTCTAACAAGGTATTATAAGCATTAGACAAAGATTGTATGCAAAACTTATGACCCCAAGAGGTTGATATATGAACTAAAGGGGCCCACGAAATTTTTTTGCTTCATCTTCTAGGGTTAGGTTTTTAGATGTTTAGTGTTATACCTTATTTAAAAATAGTAAAAATTCTTTCAAGCCTCATTGTAAAAAAATTTAGAGGTATGTAGCCATCACATCTCTTCTGAGAGATAAGCTACCCTCACCCGAGCTAGGTTATTTCTATTCTGCATGTAAAAATTATCCATTATTTATCATTAATGAATTCAAGTTCATTTTTTTTGTATCATTGTGTTTATATTTTGAATGTGTAGTTCATTTTGTTCCTATGTAAATTTGGATCACGCAATGCATAATGGGAGGAGGCAACAAACCTTAAGGATGTTGTAGTTCATACCAAGAGAGTGCAAAGATTCAGATTTGGGAATGAGGAAGAGATAAGTGTAGATTTTATTTTCAATGAGTTATACCAATCACTAGTGTTGAACAGATAAGAACAAATGAAGGAAATAAAATGCATGCGTAAAAATACCTATCAGTCGTAACTGTTGTTAAGAGAAAAGACTGGGAAGGGATGTGACACTAGTAAAAATAACTCCATAGACTGAAAAAACACTTGTACAAGGTAATAATAGCAAAAAATATAATAAATACAAGAATAAATAGGAAAAGTGGCACTTTCACACACAAAAGAAACAAAAGCGATGGAAAATGTAGAAAAAAGTGACACTTTAGAAACTTACTTAGAAAAGTGTTGCAAACCAAATCTGAAGCTCCTCGAACTCATGGATATGGCTATCGCTCAAATGTAAAATGTGAAAATGAGCTCTACAAACCTCTATTATATATATTTAACCCCATGGAATTAGGGTTATGGTTTATGATGTGCATGAATAAAATCAAGGAGAAAGAGAAACTTGTCCATAGATTGGAAATAGAAACTTGTGCCACATGGTCAAAGAGGAATGTGCACTCCCTATTTTTTAGGGATGCATAATTGGCTTGTTTTGGAATACTGTGTAGTCAACTGGTAGGAAATACTGTGCAATTTTCAGTGACAAGGTATTACAGAGTTCACTTTCTTAGTTGATTGTGTAGTGTTGACTCTCATAGGAGGATAATGCATTTAAATTTCTCAATGACTTCCTGTGTCATAGTGTTATGCAACTTAGTTTATTAAGGATTTTTGCAGTTTCTAGTTGCATGGGATCCTATAGTTCTTTGAGGGAAGACCAACAAATAGTTCTAAATCAGGAAAATATTTACCTTTTGTTTGGGAGAGAGTTTAATTTCCATAAAAAGTTATTCAAATATCATCGACAAGACTATATCATCGTCACACAAGTGTTCCATGCAAATATAAGTGATTAAAACACTATAAAATAAAAAAGAATAGTTAACGATAGTGAAAATGATATTTCCTATAGACAAAAGGTACGCTCTAAAATTTAAGCGTAGGAATTTTTTTGGAGTGGGGTTGTAGATGCTACAACACCAATATACCTCCAACTTTATTAATTACTCTTCTTGTTCCATCAAAAAAAATTTTGGACATTATCCAAAAAAAGGAGGTGTGTGATATTATATGTTGTTCCATTGTTTATCACTTTGAAATGACCGTTTTTTAAAGCCTCCTTTATTAACCTATTTACTAGTTTAGAAACTAAAACAATAGAAAAGTCAGTGAGGGGAACACTTATCTAACACCCCTTCCTAGTTTAGGCCATCGAGGTGTCAACTAATTGATTATGATTTCCAAATATAACGAAGTAATATAGGTCCTCACCCAAATAACAAATAGAATTGTATAAGAATAAGTCTTAGGAAAATCAATCTTACCTTATCATGTGATTTATAGATATCAACTTTAATCACCATTGATCTTTAATCCATAACCTTCATTGGGTGAATAATTTCTTGTGTGATCCCCATTCTCTTTTGGAATTGTATTCCCTATAAAAACTCAAACTATTGGCAATAAATTTCCTTGATAAAACACCTTTCACTCTTTTCGCAATAAACTTCGAGATAATTGTGTAGATAAAATTGTATAAGGACATTGACTTTTTTTTCCAAAGGTTGTTTGGGTTGTGTTTACAGGAATCAATGTTATAAAATTAGTTTTATAATCTCCTACAATTGAAGTATTTTTCTAAGAACTCAAAACAACCTATAAATAATTATATAGGAAGGCCATGTGGCAATATTATCTTTTTAAAATATCTATAATATTTGTTGCAATTGTGATTTTACAACTTTTTTTTGTCATATTTACAAGTCTAGGAAATGAGTTTTATAGCTATACTACTTACATAATTATAACAACCGTAGGGTCCCTAGAAGTAATTGGCTCCTTCGAAAACATATTGTTGGACTATAATTTCTCTTGTTAATTTTCCAAAATGAGTTGATTCTATTCCTGTTATTACATGTCTAAGTAAAACTTGGTATTTTCATGACCTTGCTTTTTTTAATATGGACCTAGTCTTAAGCATTCATTATTATTTCACCAATATTATGTTCTTATCTCTTTTATTCTGCAAGCTTTACACTACATTTTTTATCCTCATTCAAACTGCGATACCCATTACTATTGTAATTTTTTTTTCAAGAATTCTGCCATTCCACTTCTTTGAATAACATATCCTATTTTTTTTATTTTTATCTCCTTCCCATTAGGTAGCTATGTTTTCTTTGTTATTTCATATTTTCTTTTAAAATTAGATAAATGAAAATTCTCTTAAATAGTAATCGCAGGTTTCCAATTATCTTTAATCATGACTATGAACTCTTGCATCTTCAAAAATTGAATTTCAATTTCAATATATTAGATGGTTTATATTGCACTAAGGTTATTTTCGAGCTCAGATCAAGCCTCTTCAAAATTCTAATATCCCCTTTTCTCCTATTCCTTTATGTGGGAGTCAGCTTTGTAGGTTAATATCTAATGTAGATGGATTATGTTTCTTCCAAATTTCTTATAATGTAACTTACAGAATAATTTACTTATGCTCTTAATTCCTCAAAGATAATAATAATAATAATAATAATAATAATAAAATAGAACTTCTATCACCATGAAGAATTTATTTTGAAAGCTTATATAATACTCCATGCACAAACCCTGGATCAGGGTTCCCTATCAAATTATGATTTCCATCATGTCTCCCATGCCAACGCAATATAAAGCATTAATTGATAAGTTTTAGTTGTGATACTCATCCATTAATGTTGCAGATTGATTTCAATGTAGAGGGGAAGGTGGTGGATAGATAAGGATTTGAAATACACAGACTACTTGGGACATCGATTTAGATATTATTCCTTAGAGAGACATTCATTCCCACATACTACTATGTAGTTGGTTGTCTTTGTTTCATTTGTAGAGCAGTCAAGGTTGAGGAGATTGGCACTAAAGATAGATATTTTTCCTCTCTGATAATTATGGCCTGTGAATGAGGATACCCTATGAGAGGAGAGAAAGGAAGATGTCATCATCCTCCCCCTCCATGACATTTCCAAGGGGTACAATATTTTGATGAAGATTTAATACATCATATTTGATAATTGGTCACAGCTATGGAAGTGCACGGTAATAGGAACACTTGGCAATGGTCCCTTTGAAGTTAGGAACTTCATTAGAGGAAACTTTAGCCTAAAAGTGATTTTTTCACGTAATTTCCATGTCATAATATGTAACCAAACAAAATAATTTAAATTTAAAAATAGGTACAAGTAAATATTTTGGAGGGAAATTAAGAATAAATATTTTTTTAATCGTATTTTTTACTTATCTCCTTATAGGTTCACTCAAATTTCAAATGTAGGCACTCATTCGATGTAAAATTAAATTCAACCTCCAACGAGTACCCATTATGCACACTTTTGAGAAGACCCACTTTGATAAAAAATTAAGATACATTAAAAAGACATAACACATTTTTTAGTGTATCTTCATTTTTATCAATGTGGTTCTTCTCAAAAGTATGCATACGATGAATGTGTACACTTGAAATTTGAGTAAACCTATAACGTGATAAGCCAAAAATACAATTAAAATTTTTTTTTTCTTCTTTTCCCTTCAAAATTCATAACTATTATTTTATTATTATAACATTGTTTTATTATTTTTCCTTAGGATTCCACTTTTAGGTTGACATTTCCTCTAATATTTTTTCATTAAAGTGATAATGAAGGGGACTTGTGTGTTCTGGAAAGTAAAATTTTGGGCATAAATATCCATCTAGTCCATATTCAATCTACTCTCAGGGTAGCATTAGGGGCTCTGGGAATTTTATTTCCTCCTCTCCTGCCTCCTCTACATTCCTCAAAATTGTGAGGAAAATTTGGATAATGGATACTTGATTGATCAATGTACCAAGATTCCCATTCAAGGAAATATAATATATCAAAAAAATAAGGAAAAGAAACCAGAAAATCCCTTATTTTCCGTCCATGTGGAGAAGTAGGAAACTTACTGCAACAAAAAAATTGTTGTAGACAATCTCAGAGGTAAAACCTCTCAGTATGAGGCTAGCACCAACATAGGCGGTGTGTTTTTTGATTCAGAATGACCTATATGGTTAACGGAAGGCTTTGATGAACCCTTCAAATATCTTGCTTAATATACCACCCTTTCTATCAATATCTATGAAAGGATTTCTGAGCCTCTATGACTTTACTATTTTTCTTTTGTTATTATATATCCAAAACTAATTAATCTCAAACATAATACACTCATGTTTATCCATGCATATAATGTATGTAAATTTTTAATAATCAAATGAAATTGTAAGAATACATCTCGATTTGAAGTCATGACCTCTTAGAAAAAAATAATGCTCTTCATCATTAAGTCTCCTCAAGTTGTATAATAGTATATATTGCTTTAACAAATTATATATAATAAACTAACATATATATTATATATTGAATTAGAAAAATTAATAAAAAATATATTTAATTAATTTTTTATTCTAAAATATAAATATCATTAACAAAATTGAATAAGTAATTCCATAACATCCAAATTTATGGCCAAGTCAGACACCAACTCATTTGAAACATCCATATTACTCCAATGTGAACCAAGTGAGTTTCGAACTCGAGACCTGTCACTCTAATACCACTTGATGGAATCATATTGCCGTTAGACCAAAACCTATAGGCTTTAGTCTCCACTAAAATTTCCAAAGTTAGGATCCACGAGAGGCAGTTAATGCATGTCGCGAAACACACTGGGAATGTTGAACCCAATGTCCAAGACTAGGTTGGTTCTAGTTGAGGGAAACAATGTCACATTTTTATATTAATTCACATTGTTAATCCAATCACGTTAAGTTAATGTACCATCATACATTGAGTTACATCAAATCCAAAATCATCAGCTACACCGAAATCAATGCATATAATGCAAGCAATCAAATAACATTAGAAATCAATATCTACAATGAAATCAATGCATCTAGAGCTATCAATGAAATAATATTAGAATTCATCATCTACACTAAAATCAATGCATCTAGTGCAAGAAATTTACTTCTATTAGAAATCAGCGTCTACACTAAAATCAATGCATCTAATGTAAACAATAAAACAGGATTATAAATTGGCATCTACGCTAAATAAATGCATACATTTCAATGAATCAAATAGGATTAGAAATCACCATCTATACCAAAAATCAATACACATATTGCAATAAATCAATTAGAATTAGAAATCATCATCTACACCGAAATCAATGCATATAGTGCAAGCAATTAAATAGAATTAGAAATCCCTCTCTCTCGAAGTATTTTTCAACCATTTAGAGAACTACACTCTTCCTCTCTCTCTCTCAGAGTCTCTCCCCCTTCCCCTCCTTGTCCCTCTCTTTCCCCCTCCCCATCCCTCTCCCTCTCCCCATCTCTCTCTCTCTCTCTCTCCCTCTCTCTCTCTCTCTCACCCTTGACCCTTTCCCTTGCTCTACCTCTCCCTCTCACCCTCTCCCTTTCCTGCTTGCCATCCCTATCACCCACTCCCTCTCCCTCTCTACCTCCATCTCTCTCTCTCTCTCTCTCTCGCCCTCTCCCTTTCTCTCTCCCTCTCTCTCCCTCTCTCTCTCTCTCTTTCTCTCTTGCCCTCTCCCTCTCTCCCTCCTTCCCTCTCTCTCTATCCCTCCTCTCCCTCGACCTGAAATCTCACCCCTTTCTCTCTCTCCCTATCTCTTGCCCTCACCCTCTCCATCTCCCTCTCTCTCTCTCTCTCTCTCTCTCTCTCTCTCTCTCTCCTTCTCTCTCTCGCACTTTCCCTCATCCCTCTATCTCTCTATCCCACTCTCTCTCTCTATCTCTTCCTCCCCCTCACTTTACCTCTCTCCCCCCCTCTCTCTCTCTCTCCCTCTCACCCTATCTCTCTCTGTCCCTCTCCATATCACCCTATCCCTATCTCTCCCTCCCTCCTCCTCCATCCATCCCTCACTCTCTCTCTCCCTCTCCCTCTCTCCTTGTCTCCCTCCCTCTCCCTCGCTCTCCCCCTCTCCCCCCCCCCCTCTCTCTCTACACTCTATCTCTCCCTCCCTCTCCCTCTCTCCCTCCCTCTCTCTCCCTCTCTCTCTATATATATCTCTCTTCGTCTCCCTCTCTCTCCCTCTGCATCCCTACCTCCCTCTCCCTCCCCCTCACTCCCTTCCTCTATTTATCTCTCCACTCTATCTCTCCATCCATCCCTCCTTTTGTCTCTCTCTCTCTCTCTTACTCTCTTTCTCTCTGTCTCTCTATCTCTCTCTCCCCCTCTGTCTCTCTCTCTCTCCCTCTCCCTAGTTCTCCCCCCCTCCCTCTCTCCCCCCATGTCACCCTATCTCCCCCTATCTCTCTCTCCCCCTCTCCCTCTACCTCTACATCTCACCCCCTCTCTCCCCCTTTCCCTCTCTCCCTCCCTCTCTAACTCCCTCCATCTCTCTCCCCCTCCCTCTCCCTCTCACTCTCACTCTCTCTCTCCACCTCTCTCCCCTCCCTCTCTCCCCTTCTCTCTAGCCCTCGCCCTCTCCATATCTCTCACTCCCGCTCTCTTGCTCTCTCTCACACTTTCCCTCGTCCCTCTATATCTCTATCCCTCTCTCTCTCTCTATCTCTCCCTCCCCCTCTCTCTCTCTCCCTCTTGTGCTATCCCTCTTTTTCCCTCTTCATATCGCCCTCTCCTTATCTCTCCGTCCCTCCCTCCCTCACTCTCTCTCTCTCTCACTCTCTCACTCTCTCTCCCTCTCTCTCTCTCCCTCCCTCTCCCTCACTCTCCCCCTCTCTCCATCTCCCTCCCTATCTCCTCCCTCTGCCACCCTCCCACCCTCCTCTCCCTCTCTGTCTCTCTCTCTCCCTCTCCCTCACTCTCCCCCTCTCTCCCTCTCCCTTCCTCCCTCCCTCTCTCTCTTTCTCACCCTCCCTCTCTCTCCCTCTCACTCTTTCTCTCTCTATATATCTCCCTCTCCCTCCATCACTCCATCCCTCTCCATCCCTCTCTCCCTTCTCTCCCCCCCTCTCACTCCCTTCCCTCCGTCTCCCTCCCTCCTTCTCCCTCTCCCTCCGTCCCTCCCTCCCTCTCCCCCTCCGTCCCTCCCTCCCTCTCCCTCACTCTCCCCCTATCCCTCTCCTTCCCTCTCCCCCTCTCCCTCCCTCTCCCCCTCTCTCACTCCCTCCATCCCTCCATCCCTTTCTCCCTTCTCTCCCTCCCTCTCCCTCCCTCCCTCTCTCCCTCTCTCCCTCTCTCCCTCTCCCTCCCTCCCTCTCTCCCTCCCTCTCTCTCCCTCTCTCCATCCCTCCATCTCTATCCCCCTCCCTCTCCCTCTCTCTCTCTCTCTCCCCCTCTCTCCCCCATCTCTCCCTCTCACCCTATATCACACTCTCTCACCTCTATCCCTCCCTCCATATCTTTCCCTCTCCCTCACCCTCCTTCTCCCTCTCCCTATATATCTCCCCCCTCTCTCCATCTCTCTCCCCCCCCGCTCTCTCTCCCTTCCTCTCTCCCTCCCTCCATCTCTCTCCCTCTCCCAGCGTCTCTCTCCCCCCCCCCACTTCTCTCCCTCTCTCACTCTCTCCCTCCCTCCCTCTCTCACTCCATCCATATCTCTCCCTCTCCCTCTCCCTCTCGCTCTTTCTCTCTCTCCCCCGCTCTCCCCCTCTCACCCTCTCTCCCCCCTCTATCCCTCCCTCCATATCTCTTCCTCTCCCTCTCCCTCCCTCCACATCTCTTCCTCTCCCTCTCCCTCCCTCTCCCTCTCCCTATCTATCTCCCCTCTCTCTCCCTCTCTCTCACTCCCTCTCTCCCTACCTCCCTCTTCCCCCACCCCTCCTCTCTCTCTCCCTACCTCCCTTCCCTCGCCCCCCCCCCCCCCCCCCCCCCCCCCCCCCCTCCTCCCTCTCTCTCTCCCTCTCCCTCTCCCTTGCACTCTCCCTCCCTCCCCCTCAATCCCTCTCCCTCCCTGTCTCTCTTTCTCTCTCTCTCTCTCACTAGACACTCATTCACTTTCACTATCTCCCACTCACACTCTCTCTCGAATGTCATTTAAAAATTTGTAATGAAAAGATAAAGAGAGAATCAATCACACTCTAAAAAACCACTATACTTATAAAAACCCACTTTAACATATATTGTAACATGTATTGTAAAGATGAGTAGACTCTAAAAATCTTGACCTTAATATTTAGAAAGAAAGTAATAACAATATTGTATTTGTGACTAGCTTCTAAAGATTTCTATCGACTTAAAGAACAAGCCATCAAACAAAATTGAAGGCATTTATATGAAACAAATGGCAATATTCACATTTTAAACATAATATACTATAATTTAACCTTTAATAAAAGAAACTAGATGTTGTTTTTCTTAGAGTAGTAATAAACGGTTCCAAAGAAAAGTTGCACAGTTAAGGTTTCTTAGCAAAAACATGCAGTTTAAATTTTTCACATATTTAATTAAAAAAAGTTATGCAGGCTTCCGTTTTAATTAGTTTTAAGGAAAGAAAAATTATGAACAAAATTAATATATAATTAGTTCCGACGAAAGGAAAATTATCAATCAAATTAATATATAATCAATACTCAAAAATAAATATACAAGCTGCAAGTTTAAAAGAAAGATATACAAAACATTTAAAAACAACTTAACTTAATTAATACTGACCTGGCTTCCAGGACCGTAAATACCAGCAGCTGCAAATTAATAATGGGGCATTTTCATCTGCTCATCTTCGGGCATCTACTACACCTTCAAAAATCAAATAATATTGTATGAATTCAATAAACATTATATAGAGTCATTTTAGTGTAAAGGTGGATTTAAAAAAAAGAAACTAGACTTTGTCTTTCTCACCGTAGAAATAAATGAGAAGAAAAAAAAACTTCATACATGAGCTTTCTAAGCGATGGCAGGCAGTTTACGTTTTTCACACATTTAGAAAAACAAAATAAAATAAAATCCAAGATGCACGCTTAAGTTTTTGAATATAAAGAAACAATATCTACCTCAATGTAAACTTAGTTTTGAGGAAATAAATTATGAATTCAAAAACAATTTTGTTGTTCTTTGAAAGAAAACTAGGGCTAACAAAACTATAAGAGAGACATTTAAAAACACCCTAATTAATAATAACCTTGGCTTTTAGAATCAGAAGTACCAGAAAATGCAAAATCATGAAAAAAAGCACTCAAGAAATCAGATCTTGCAAAACCATAAATATCGATCAAACAGATCCTTAAATCGAACTCAAACACCATCTACAGATCCAAGCATTGTTCGAATTAATGAAAATAAAAAACGAAAGATAAAACAAAATAAAATAAACAGGCTACCCCATCGTGCAAAAGAACTTAAGAATCTGCCAATGCCATGCATGCCATCTCCTCTCTGCAAAAATCTGCTGTTAAATATCTGTCAATTCCATGCCATCTCCTCTCTGTAGTATACACACACTATACACATAGCCCAACACACCTACACCGAGACAACACAAGAACATGTGCGAGAGAAGAATCCTCTGGTTTCTAAATACCAGAGAGCAGCGAAAACGTACCAGAGAGAAGCGAAGAACGTACCAGAGAGAATAGCCATAGTCCCATAGATCAAACACCTGATCAAACATCATGCCTGCATTTCACATAATTGGAAAGCTCAAGAAAACCTCGGGACAGGTTCGATCATTTTTATCTTTCCAGAATGGAACTAGTGGATAAAAAGCAGGCTTTGGCTTTCAGTTGTTTTTTCCACTAAAACGGTGACACGTGTCCAACGTTCAGCTTAAAAATTAGACGTTGTTTCACTAAATCTTTCAGTTGTTTTCTACACTAAAACGGTGACACATGTCCCACGTTGAGCTTAAAAGTTAGACGTTGCTCCACTAAATTTCAATTGGACCGTTTTGCTAGAGGGTGGTGGTTGCCCTCGCATATTATTCCTCTTGGCATCCAACGGTTCACCCAATTTTCTAATTCGTTATTCAAAATTCAAATTCAAATTTATTTGAATGAACATACAAAAACGCTTCCATCTAGTTAAGTTATTAAACTCATGATGTATGGTTATCTAACATTTTTATTAAACTTAATGCACATGCCTATCCGTTTCAATTACAATTGAGATATGTTTGAGGAAAGGATAACTACGTTGGTGAATTAATATAAGTAAATATATTTCTTTTAAGGTAAACATATGGTGGATTAAAGTGAAGGTCTAATTTTTATTTAAATAAATTATATTTTAAAAAAAAGTGTGATATGTCTTTAATTATAGTAATTTTGTATTTTTGTTTACATAAATTATATTTAAAAAAAAAAGTGATATATTTTTAATTATACTAATTTAATGTTATACTTTTTTAATATAGTTTTATGTCATGTATTAATTTTATGATAATTCTCTCATAACAACAACTTGTTAATCGTTGTATAGTTAAATTTTATTTTCAAATATTTAAAGCGTGAATAAGTTGTTAAATTTCATAATAAGGGTGTACTTTCTAGTAAGAAAGCAACAAAGTTTTAGCAAATTCAAAATAGTAAAGCAAAGATGTTAAAAAGGGAAGAGGAGTTGAAGACTTTATCAACAAATCCAAAATAGTAAAACAAAGATGTTAAAGAGGGAATAGGATTTGAAGACATTCTCAACAAATCCAAAATAGTAAAACAAAGATGTTAAAAAGGGAATGGGATTTGAAGATTTTCATGGTGAGGGAGGCTTGAAAATTAATTTGAAAAAACATGAATTTTAATTATACAATAAGCAAGGAAACTGCTATAATACAAGTTATAATATTAGTGATTACTAATACGATGCAATCATATATATTAAATGGTTGGTAAATGTAAATAATGATTAATCCATTATACTCATCAAAACATTTATCTTTGCGAAATGGAAAAAACGTTATTAAAATTAGCTAAAATATAACTTTATTTTCAATTATTATTACGGTCAATTAAAAATTAACATAAAATATCTACATTTAAAAAAAAATCTAACAACATTTGTGAGTGTAAATCGCATAGAAATTTTATAACCGGCATTGAATACCTTTGATAAATGGAAAAATAAATGCTAAACAAATATTGAAATAAATATTACACAATTTATAAAATAAAATCCATAAAACTAGACATTGAAAATCACAAATACGATGAACACTCAAAATAAAAACAACCAACTAATAAATAAAAGAAAAATAATTAAACACGATCATAAAAACAATATAAGATAATAAAATAATAAATAAAGAGTAAGTAAAAAAAATAAAAATAAATAAATAAATGGACGTATAAATAAAAATAATACTAAATAAAAAGGAAGAAAATACCAAATATAGACTAAAACTTGGTCAACATTAGAAATGTTATTTAAAATATATAATTATAAATTAAAAAAATAAATTAAGAAACCTAAAAAACATCAAACCTACTACATGAATCTCTCTCTCTCTCTCTCTCTCTCTCTCTCTCTATATATATATATATATATATATATATATATAGAGAGAGAGAGAGAGAGAGAGAGAGAGAGAGAGAGAGAGTAAACCCAGCAAAAATAAAAAAAAGAGGAAAACACGAGAGAAAGGAAAAAGGAACCCTACTCAGAGTAGAGAGATGTGATCCAACAATGAAAACGAACAAGGCCTTTTCTTAATCTCAATAGCTCTTCTAAATTTAGGGTGATGGAAATGCTCAACCCTAACAACATTCTTAACCCTAAAGTTACTTCCACTTTATCATGGAGACTCTTAAGCTATAAATAAACTTCCACTTTGTTACAATAGCAAGGCTTATGATTATCACTTACCCAAAAACCATAACAAATTATATGCTCAAAAATATTATATATATATTTTATGTTAATTTCATTACATGACCATCATTTTTTAATTAAATTTAAAAGAAAAAATACATTAAATCCTAAACCTTTGTCTTCATCACTATTAAATATTTTCTACTTATTAATTATCGATGATTTCTTGAGAGGTACTCTACCCACTTATGTGGGGTACAAATGTCAAGCATAAATGTTTAACATTTAACATTTATATGTGCACTAAATTATTAAAAAAACTAATAAATAAAATTAAAATTAATAAATAAAATGTTAAAAGTAATAGAAACCTATGAACATTTAAATGTTTGGTCAATATATAATAAAAATTTAAAGTTAAAGTCAATATGTTATATGTAAAATCTATTATTAACTTGTCAATAGGTTTTGTTACCATGCCATCGGCCAATACAATGTCACTTCTTTCACAATGGAAATATTTTATAGCAATATGACGTGATTCTTAATCATGGAAATTAGCCCCAATTTATGGTCCATATTATTAGCATGTAAATAGGATTTGTTATAATATCATGGGTCAATACCATGGTCTATCAATACCACATGGCCAATAACCATAACTTATTTCAAAATCAAGATATTTTAAAATATTTTATTTTAATTTAATTTTATAACATTTTCTTAATTAATTCTAAATGGGGTGAACCCAAAGGAAAAAAAAAAAAAAATTGAGGCATGTTACAACATGCATGGGAAGAACATTTGATATGTTAGATTGCACTCCATGTACTAAAAGTAATAGTTCAAGGGTTAGCTATTTTGATTAAATTATGTAAATTGCATGAACGGCTATCATAACTAAGTATCAGTTTATTTTAAATGTATGTTGGGGACAAGTAGCTATTGTCTTGCAGTGTTTATGTGACAGAAACGTTAGTTAATGTGATGACCTATAACCATCAAATATGAAATATGTGTTGTTAACGGGAGAATGTCAAGGTACTTTACTTGCATGTCATGAATATACATGAGTAGATGGAGAAACTACTATAGTATAGATATGTGAAATGATTTATTATACTTTATGAATCTTGACAATCAAGGTATCTTGAAGGTAACATTAGCAGGGTATGATGGTGATATGTATAAAGGAAATATTATGCTTAACTTGGTGGTAGGTAAATGATCATGGTTCACGCAGATGAGTACCAGAGAGAAGCAAAAACGTACCAGAGAGAATCGAAGAACCTGCCAGAGAGAATAGCTGCAGTCCCATAGATCAAACTCCTGATCAAACATCATGCCTGCATTTAACATAATTGGAAAGCTCATGAAAACCTCCGGACACATTCGATCATTTTTATCTTTCCAGAATGGAACTAGTGGATAAAAAGCAGGCTTTGGCTTTTAGTTGTTTTCTCCACTAAAACGGTGACACATGTCCAACGTTCAGCTTAGAAATTAGACGTTGTTTCACTAAAGCTTTCAGTTTTTTTCTCCACTAAAACGGTGACACATGTCCCACGTTTAGCTTAAAAATTAGACGTTGCTCCACTAAATTTCAATTGGACCATTTTTCTAGATGGTGGTGGTTGCCCTCGCATATTATTCCTCTTGGCATCCAATGGTTCACCCAATTTTCTAATCTGTTATTCAAAATTCAAATTCAAATTTATTTGAATGAACATACAAAAACGTTTCCATTTGGTTCAGTTATTAAACTCATGATGTATGGTTATCTAACGTTTTTATTAAAGTTCATGCACATACCTATCCATTTCAATTACAATTGAGATATGTTTGAGGAAAGGATAACTATGTTGGTGAATTAATATAAGTAAATATATTTCTTTTAAGGTAAACTTATGGTGGATTACAGTGAAGGTCTAATTTTTATTTAAATAAATTATATTTAAAAAAAAGGTGTGATATGTCTTTAATTATACTAATTTTGTATTTTTGTTTAAATAAATTATATTTTAAAAAAAAAGTGATATCTCTTTAATTACACTAATTTAATGTTATATTTTTTTAATATAGTTTTATGTCATGTATTAATTTTATGATAATTCTCTCATAACAACAACTTGTTAATTGTTGTATAGTTAAATTTTATTTTCAAATATTTAAAGCCTGAATAAGTCATTAAATTTCATAACAACGGTGTACTTTCTAGTAATAAAGAAACAAAGTTTTAACAAATTCAAAATAGTAAAGAAAATATGTTAAAAAGGGAAGAGGAATTGAAGACTTTCTGAACAAATCCAAAATAGTAAAACAAAGATGTTAAAGAGGGAATAGGATTTGAAGACTTTCTCAACAAATCCAAAATAGTAAAACAAAGATGTTAAAAAGGGAATGGGATTGTAAGACTTTCATGGTGAGGGAGGCTTGAAAATTAATTTGAAAAAACATTAATTTTAATTATACAATAAGCAAGGAAACTGCTATAATACAAGTTATAATATTAATGATTACTAATACGATGCAGTCATATATATTAAATGGTTGGTAAATGTAAATAATGATTCATCCATTATAATCATCAAAACATTTATCTTTGCTAAATGGAAAAAAGGTTATTAAAATTAGCTAAAATATAACTTTATTTTCAATTATTATTACCATCAATTAAAAATTAACATAAAATATCTACATTTAAAAAAAAATCTAACAACATTTGAGAGTGTAAATCACATAGAAATTTTAGAACCGAAATTGAATACCTTAGATAAATGGAAAAATAAATGTGAGAGAAATATTAAAATAAATATTACACATTTTATAAAATAAAATCCATAAAATTAGACATTGAAAATCACAAATACGATCAACACTCAAAATAAAAACAACCAACTAATAAATAAAAGAAAAATAATTAAACACCATCATAAAAAAAATATAAGATAATAAAATTATAAACCGTAAACCCAACGAAAATAAAAAAAGAGGAAAACACGAGAGAAAGGAAAAAGGAATCCTACTCAGAGTAGAGAGATTTTATCCAACAATGAAAACGAACAAGGCCTTTTCTCAATCTCAACAGCTCTTCTAAATTTACGGTGATGGAAATGCTCAACCCTAACAACATTCTTAACCCTGCAGTTACTTCCACTTTATCATGGAGACTCTTAAGCTATAAATAAACTTCCACTTTGTTACAATACCAAGGCTTATGATTATCACTTACCTAAAAACCATAACATATTATATGCTCAAAAATATTATATATATATATTTACGCTGTAAAGCGTCCTTATATGAAAACAACTTTCCTAAATGACAGGTGTACAATTGTGTACCATTGATGATAGTGTTAGACGATTGAAACATTCTGCACCTTCAAATTAAAAATTGTTATTATTAATCAGTTACATAATAAAACAGTTGCTCCTGGACGCAGATGGTGTTCTATGGGGTCTTCGACGGCTTCTTCTACAAGGCTTTCCAAACCTGAAATACATATCCACATAATAAAACAGTTTGTATCGGAAGCAGATGGCGTGGGTCTTCGACGGCTTCTTCGGCAAGGCTTCCACACTTGGAATACATATCCACAGTTCTGGTAGCTAAGAAACATATTTTGCTGAAACCCATTTGCGAGCATGTGGGCATGGACTTTCTTACCTTCTACCAAGGCCTTCGGAGAGCCACATGCATCCAGAAGTGAAGCATACATGGTGTCATCTGCCGCAAGGCCTCGTTCATCCATGACTTGCAAATAGCCCAAGGCCTCCTTCAATCGGCCTTCATTGCACAGAGAATTGAAGTCTGCGTTCATGGTAGAAATGCTTTTATTATGTGGATTTTGCTGGTATATTAACGAACATAAAAACTATCTCACAGTTTCTACCGACATGAGAACTCCGTGAGGGTTTCTGGTCACAAATATCAAGCTCATTTTTTCTCATGGAAAAATCCAGTCATGGTTTCTAATCGGTTCTGTGAGCCCTTTGAAATGCATTCTGTATCCTTACTCTTTCTCTTTCAGTTCATCCAGAAATCTCGTTCTCAAATGGCGGAGCAACATCACGTACTGGAACGTTAGCTCCTCCTCGCAACCTTCTCGCGCACTCAGAGTATCGCTCAGTGCTCAGGGGATATTCTCGCTCTCCAATTCCACTGGTAAGTTTGTTTGTTTGTCTTTTTTTTTTTCTTTTAAAAAAATGTAAAGAAAGGTTGAAAAAACCCAATTACAGGGTATGTCCTTGACGATTTGAACATTTGTCGGATATGAAACATAAATGTCACTTGGGATTTCGACCTTAGCCACCTCTGCAGTATGGAACACAAGATTTACCTTATAACCAGAACTCTTTTCGAATTCAATCTTGCTTGTAGATACTTCATAATTTATTCCTTGCCCATATATGCTTTCCATTGGCCATTAATTCCAAGATAGATGCAGCCTGCAGGATGTGAATAGGATTATAGCCCAGGGTGAAACTGGTACTTAATTTTTCATATGTTATTACATTTACAACTAACCCCGCCGGCCCGAAAAAAAAATGTTCAGGTTTCCCGCTCTGGTTTGCTCGTAGCAGCGATTACACAGACATTTCGGTCACACTGAGGATAATCAGGTTGGATTCAGATGGGAATTTACGGTCATATGGGTTGAATGAGGCCACGAAGTCATGGCAGGTTGGATGGAGTGCCGTGCAAGACCAATGCAGAGTATATGGATGGTGTGGGAAATTTGGAGTTTGTGTTTACAATGCCACTGCGCCATATTGCATATGCCCATCTCTAGATTTTACGGCAGTGGATCCTACGGATTCAAGGAAAGGGTGTAGAAGGAAAGATCTAATTACTTCATGTCCTGGCAACCAGAGCATGGTGGGAGTGATCCAAACATAATTCTTGTCTTACTCTCCAGAGTCTAGTTCGGATACATTTTTCTTGGGTACAACTGACTGCAGGAAAAATTGCCTTAACAATCCCACCTGCTCCGTATCAACAATTTCAAGAGATGGTTCTGGTACCTGCCTACTTAAGACCTCTAATTTTACTAGTGCTTATCGTACACCGGCTATTTGAAGTGCTTCTTATGTAAAATTTTGTGGACTAGGTCGACCTCTGCCTCCGTCATCTCCTTCAACAATAAACGAGACTGTGACTTCTGCAAAACCATTTGTGGTTGGAATAATTTTAGTAGTTACAAGTTCTTCAATTGTCTTGATTGTTTTTGAAACAGGCCTTTGGTGGGCTTGTTGGAGAAATAATCCTAGGTTTAGGAGTTCATCTACACAATACACTCTTCTGGAATATGCCTCTGGAGCTCCAATTCAGTTCTCTTATAAGGAGCTCCAGCAAGCAACAAAGGATTTCAAAGATAGGGTGGGTTCTGGTGGGTTCGGAACAGTCTACAAGGGGATATTGCCAAACAGGACTATAGTTGCAGTGAAAAAACTCGAAGCAATTGAGCAAGGCGAGAAAGAATTTCGCATGGAGGTTGCCACCATTGGAAGCACACACCACATTAACTTGGCTAAGCTAATTGGCTCTTGTTCAGAAAGAAGCCATAGATTGTTGGTTTACGAGTTCATGAAAAATAATTCTCTAGATAATTTTCTCTTCGCTTCAGCTGATGATTTGTCAAGGAATCTCGATTGGGACACCCGCTTCAGCATAGCCCTTGGAACTGCAAGAGGAATCACCTATCTGCATGAAGAGTGTAGAGATTGTATCATCCGTTGTGATATTAAACCTGAGAACATATTGTTAGATGATAATTTCCAGGCCAAGGTCTCTGATTTTGGGATTTCCAAGCTCATAAATGATAGAGAACATCGATATCATGCTTTGAGTAGTATTATGGGGGCCGGAGGATATTTGACTCCAGAGTGGCCTGCAATCACTTCCAAATCAGATGTTTTTAGTTATGGAATGGTTTTTCTGGAGCTCATTGGTGGAAGAAGAAACTTGGATATGACTGCAGCCTCTGGAAGAAGGAACTTCTGGACATAGGCATTTGAGCAATTTGAAAGGGGAAATATTTCAAGCATTGTGGATGAGAAGCTTGGTGAGCGTTTGAATATGGATCAAGTGCAGAGGGCCATTCAAGTTAGTTTTTTGTGTATTCAAGAGCAGTCTTCCAGACGTCCTTCAATGGGAAAAGTTGTTCAGATGCTTCAGGGAGTTTTGCCTATTGAAAGACCACTAGCCCCTAAATCTTTTGAAGGACATAAAAACAGTGTCAGTGCTAACACCAGTCATAGAATAATCCCTCTCCTTGCAACTTCTACACTTCTAGTGACTTCTCCCACTCCCAGTCACTTCTTTGAGCGAACTGATAGCAGAATATCAGTGGTTGCAGTTGCAAATTCAACTATTCCAGTGGCTTGTTCCTCTTCTGGGTGTGCCCTTGAGATTTCAGATTGTCAGAAGAATATGCAGTAGATATTCTCTTCTGAAAGGTAATTACCTACTTATGAAAGCTTCTCTTTGACTCGTACAAGTAATGATTTATGTTTAGAGTGCTGACTCTCAACATTTCAAAGTCAGAATTAATGCAAAAGTAACAAATGACTCTCTAATGGCTCGCAGTTTCCATTTTATATTCCCAGCAGTTTTAAATAATGTTGATGCAGCTACAGACTTGTTGCAGGTGATGATAATTAGTTTTTGGCAATGAGACTATTGTCATAGTTATATTTACTCGTACAAGTTTTGTTCCTGTCATTAACTTTAGATACATTTTTTCTTTTTGGTAAATTTGGTAGCCTTCCACCTCTTTGCCGAATCTGTTGGAAGTCCAGCTCAAGGAGGTGTTTCGGGTTGAAATAATCTCACTGGATTTTTTGGTGGCAAAATGTTTAAAGAAGGTGAAGGTTCTCATGGATTTGTCCACAATTAATGAAGTAGGGAACATGGTTGATTGTCTCTTGTAAGGCTGAACTAATAGTCCTTGGAAAGAAAAAATTGTTTGATGAATGGATCTTGACATGAATTATAGTGTAACCTTTTTGGCAGCCAGAGCAGTCAGGCAAATTTAATAATTTTATTATCTTAGTTTACAATTATTTTTTCAGTCTTCATCGGTTCTATTTTTGTTTTTGACCATGATTATAATTTTTAGGTGGATAGTATTGTTCCATGGATGGTAGTTTTCTGGATTTATATATAAGTCTATCCGCTATATATATCGCAGGGTTTCCCAATCCCTAATTCAACCAGTCGCTATAGCTAATGTTGCCGCATGTACAGTCTTGTTGGAGGAAATGATAATTATTTTTAGCTAATGTTGCTGCAGCAGGTGCAGTCTTGTTGTAGGGGATGATAACTAGTTTTAGATAATGTTGATGTAGCTACAGACTTGTTGCAGGTGATGATAATTAGTTTTTGGCAATGAGACTATTGTCATAGTTATATTTACTCGTACAAGTTTTGTTCCTGTCATTAACTTTAAATACATTTTTTATTTTTGGTAAATTTGGTAGCCTTCCACCTCTTTGCCGAATTTGTTGGAAGTCCAGCTCAAGGAGGTGTTTCGGGTTGAAATAATCTCACTGGATTTTTTTAGTGGCAAAAGGTTTAAAGAAGGTGAAGGTTCTCATGGATTTGTCCACAATTAATGAAGTAGGGAACATGGTTGATTGTCTCTTGTACGGCTGAACTAATAGTCCTTGGAAAGAAAAAATTGTTTGATGAATGGATCTTGACATGAATTATAGTGTAACCTTTTTGGCAGCCAGAGCAGTCAGGCAAATTTAATAATTTTATTATCTCAGTTTGCAATTATTTTTTCGGTCTTCATCGGTTCTATTTTTGTTTTTGACCATGCTTATAATTTTTAGGTGGATATTATTGTTCCATGGATGGTAGTTTTCTGGATTTATATATAAGTCTATCCACTATATATATCGCAGGGTTTCCCAATCCCTAATTCAACCAATCGCTATAGCTAATGTTGCTGCATGTACAGTCTTGTTGGAGGGAATGGTAATTAGTTTTAGCTAATGTTGCTGCAGCAGGTGCAGTCTTGTTGCAGGGGATGATAATTAGTTTTAGATAATGTTGATGCAGCTACAGACTTGTTGCAGGTGATGATAATTAGTTTTTGGCAATGAGACTATTGTCATAGTTATATTTACTCGAACAAGTTTTGTTCCTGTCATTAACTTTAGATACGTTTTTTCTTTAATATCCTGTAACCCAACACTATAGAACGCCCAAAAGTTGATATTCTCTCAAAACTCCTCAACCAGGTGCCCAATTCGACCCAGGAATGGCCTGATGGACTCAGCTTTTACAATGTAAGTCTTCAACCCAGATTTGTCCAGTGCTTGGAGCTTGCTTGGATTATCAAGTTCCAGCCACCTTGTAGGTAGTTGAGACTGTAACTCGTCCATGTCTCGACTCTCCATAGGGTTCAAATAAGCAAAATTTGAATCAAAATGGTGCATGTACAGATCCTCAAGTCAAACAAATCATAACAAGGATTTATGATTTTCATTTTGAATGGAAAAAGGTGCAATGCTGCACGCATCATTTTCTTACAGGGTGTCACAGGTTTCATCATCATCGAAGTATAGGGTTTAACAAGCTTGCACGATTTTATAAAATTTAACGGTCTTACCTCTGTACAATATCGCATATGTTGTGGCCTTCTTTTCTGAAATTTGGAATTAGCAATAAAACTACATTTATTCACTTATTCAGTAATTTGGATTTAACTTGTGATTAAAGAGAAAATTACATTTATTCACCTTCTAATAAACACGTGTGTTAAGATGCCGACAAATTCATTGCAATGGATGGCGATGGGTCACAGCATGGATACCCAGCATCATTATGCTTTTTTCACCTTATCATAATTCGATTAAAATAATTTTTTGGTTCAATACAATTTCTTAAAATAGACTATGTAATTTTCTAAATTTTAACCATCTCCATAATAATCTAATTTTAAAATTATGGTTAAGTTATATCATAAAATGTGCTATGAAAGGTTAAGGATGTGATCTTATGGTTATGTTATATGATAAAATTTGCTATGGTAGGTCAAGAGGTTTTTTTTACCTTATCATAATTAGATTAAAATAAATTTTTGGAAGAGTTTGATTTGTAAACCATTTCTATTTTTTTAGTAGTTTTATGTTATAACTTTCTCCCATAGTTATATAATATTTGATCATATATATATATATATATATATATATATATATATATATATATATATATATATATATATATATATATATATTTCAATTCTTAAATTTAATATTAATGGTAATAGGGGTAATTTGAAGAAGAAATTTTAAGTTTTTTTATTTTATACTATTATTTCCTATATTATTGCTTTACAGCGTTTCCTTTGCAACATATGGTGCAAATGCTAGTTTATGTTAATTTCATTATATGAGCATCATTTTTTAATTAAATTTAAAAGAAAAAATACATTAAATCCTAAACCTTTGTCTTCATCACTATTAAATATTTTCTACTTATTAATTATCGATGATTTCTTGAGAGGTGCTCTACCCACTTATGTGGGGTACAAATGTCAAGCATAAATGTTTAAAATTTAACATTTATATGTGCACTAAATTATTAAAAAAAGTAATAAATAAAATTAAAATTAATAAATAAAATGTTAAAAGTAATATAAAACCTCTGAACATTTAAATGTTTGCTTAATATATAATAAAAAGTTAAAGTTAAAGTCAATTTGTTATATGTAAAATCTATTATTAACTTGTCAATAGGTTTTGTTACCATGCCATCGGCCAATACAATGTTACTTATTTCACAATGGAAATATTTTATAGCAATATGACGTGATTCTTAATCATGGAAATTAGCCCCAATTTACGGTCGATATTATTAGCATATAAATAGGATTTTTTATAATATCACGGGTCAATACCATGGTCTATCAATACCACATGGCCAATAACCATAACTTATTTCACAATCAAGATATTTTAAAATATTTTATTTTAATTTAATTTTATAACATTTTCTTAATTAATTCTAAATGGGGTGAACCCAAAGGAAAAAAATAATAATTTTTGAGGCATGTTATAGCATGCATGTGAACCACATTTGATATGTTAGATTGCACTCCATGTACTAAAAGTAATAGTTCAAGGGTTAGCTATTTTGATTAAATTATGTAAATTGCATGAACGGGTGTCATAACTAAGTATCAGTTTATTTTAAATGTACGCTGGGGAGAAGTAGCTATTGTCTTGCAGTGCTTATGTGATAGATTCAACATTAGTTAATGTGATGACTTATAACCAGCACATATGAATTATGTGTTGTTAACGGGAGAATGTCAGGGTACTTTACTTGCATGTCATGAATATACATGAGTAGATGGAGAAACTACTATAGTATAGATATGTGAAATGATTTATTATACTTTATGAATCTTGACAATCAAGGTATGTTGAAGGTAAGATTAGCAGGGTATGATGGTGATATGTATAAAGGAAATATTATGCTTAACTTGGTGGCAGGTAAATGATTATGGTTCATGCAGATGAGTAAGAACTACCAGATGATCCAGTGTATGATGGACCATTGTAGGTACATCCATTCCATCAAGATATGAAGATATGAAGACCAGAGGGTAAATGGTATCATATTTATTGTAATGGATTTAAGCTATATATTTGTATATTTCCTTGTAAGATTTATAAACGATGGTTAAGGGCTGGTCTTCCTTATAAGCCATTGAGTGAGGGATGATCACCCTCACGAGAATGTAATAATAAAATTAAACGCTTCTTGGTTTTCACCCTACGGGGTTTCTAGGGTATATTGGTGTTCAATGATGTGATCGATTATTGTGTCAAGTTGATGATGTTGATTCCTTTCTTGTTATGATGTTCATAATGGCAAGTATGTGATGACTATATGAGTAATGAAATGAATGGAAGGTTACATCATACAGTATTATGTTAATGTACTGTAATGGAGGTTGTTAATGGTTAAGGAGGTTACTATTCTTAATCTAAAGTTACACTATGAAATGGTAAAAATTCTATGTAATGATGAGTAAGGAATATGAAGGGATAGTTACCCATGAGTAACTTGTATACAAAATTTTTAACTCCTTACATTTCCATGTGAAGTTATCAGTGAATATTACAAGTGGTATCAAAGCTAAAGGTTGCAGCACTGGCGCCTTTGGGATTTGTTAAGAAAAAATAATTTGAGAGATCTGAGATGAAATGCACGTATGTGAAGGAGGGCATTGCATCTCTAATCCAGGTTGATTAAAGAGTTTCAAGAGATAAGTATTATTATTTTTCTTTTCTTGAAACAATAGTTATTGCATTTATGGAAAATAAAATGGGTACAAAGTAAATAGCAATGGAGTTAGAGTTTCTTTAAAAAGGATATATCTTTTCCATGTACGTAAAGACAAACTTACAATGTAATTTCTTGAAAATATTTCTGTTATGTTAATGTTTTAGAAATATATTATTCCTAGAGATATACCATGGTAAAAGACCAAAATAATATGCTAGTTTTGCTTAGAAGAACCCATGTGAGTTCTTGCAAAGAGTACTAGTATGTATCTTGAAAGGTGTGAGCAGTAGTAAAACATAAATAAGTAAACTTGCTTTCCTTTATATGTATCTTATTTAAGAAAAGATGGGAAGATTTTTTTCTCTTAAAAGGGATTTCATATAGGTGTGTTAAATGATAAGGAATCCAGGTTCTTTTCTTGAAAATAAATATATGCTAAAGAGAATAACCTCATGAATATACTACATTTCTAGATGAATTACATGTACAAAAACCATGAAGAATCTATTTTGAAAGCTTATATAATACTCCATGCACAAGCCCCGGATTAGGGTTCCCTATCAAATTATGATTTCCATCATGTCTCACAGGCCAACGCAATATAAAGGATTAATGGATGAGGCTTAGTTGTGATACTCATCCATTAAGGTTGTAGATTGATTTCAATGTAGAGGGGAAGGTGGTGGACAGACAAGGATTCGACATATATAGACTACTTGGGACATCGATTTATATATTATTCCTTAGAGAGGCATTCATTCCCATGTACTTCTATGTAGTTGGTTTTATTTTTTTCATTTGTAGAGTAGTGAAGGTTGGGGAGATTGGTACTCAAGACATATATTTTTCTTCCATGTCATAATGTGTAAAGCAAACAAAATAATTTAAATTTAAAAATAGGTACAAGTAAATATTTTGGAGGGAAAGTAAGAAAAACTATTTTTTTTTAATTGTATTTTTTACTTATCTCCTTATAGGTTTACTCAAATTTCAAGTGCAGGCACTCATTCGATGAAAAATTAAATTCAAACTCAAATGAGTACCCATTATGCATACTTTTGAGAAGACCCACATTCATAAAAAATTAATATACATTAAAAAACATAACACATTTTTAGCATATATTCCTTTTTATCAATATGGGTGTTCTCAAAAGTATGCAATACGTGTATGCATTGGATGCAAATTTAATTATGCATCCAATGAATGTGTACACTTGAAATTTGAGTAAACCTATAATGTGATAAACCAAAATATAATTAAAAATTTATTTTTCTTCTTTTCCCTTCAAAATTCATTACTCTTATTTTATTATTCTAACTTTGTTTTATTATTTTTCCTTAGGATTCCACTTTAAGGGCTCTGGGAATTTTATTTCCTCCTCCACTGCCTCCTCTAGCTTCCTCCAACTTGCAAGGAAAATTTGGATAATGGATACTTGACTGATCAATGTACCAAGCTTCCCAGAAACTAGAAAACCCCCTATTTTCCATCCATGTGGAGAAGTAGCATACTTACTGCAACAAAGAAATTGTTCTAAACAATTTGAGAGGCAAAACCTCTCAGTATGAAGCTAGCACCAACACAGGTGGTGTGTTTTTTGATTATGAATGACCTATATGGTTAACATAAGGCTATGATGAACCCTTCGAATATCTTTCTTAATATACCACCATTGCTATCAATATCTACGAAAGGATTTCTGAGCCTCTATGACTTTACTATTTTTCTTGTGTTATTATATAACCAAAACTAAATAATCTTGGACATAAACCACTCATGTTTATCCATGCATATACTGTGTGTAAATTTAAATAATCAAATTAAATTTCAATTATACATTTAGATTTGAAGTCATGACCTCTTACAAACAAATAGTGCTCTTCATCATTAAGTCTCCTCAAGTTGTATAATAATATATATTGCTTTAACAAATTATATGTAATAAATTAACATAAATATTATATATTGAACTAGAAAAATTAATAAAAAATATATTTAATTAATTTTTTATTTTAAAATATAAATATCAATAAAAAAATTGAATTAATAATTCCATAACATCCAAATTTATGGCCAAGTCAGGCACCAACTCATTTGAAACATCGATATTACTCCAACGCGAGCCAAGTGAGTTTCGAACTCGAGAACTGTCACTCTGATACCACTTGATTGAATCATGATTTCCATTAGATGAAAACCTGGAGGCTTTAGTCTCCACTACAATTTTAAGAGTTAGGATCCACGAGAGGTGGTTAGTCCATGTCGTGAAACACACAGGGAGCGTTGAACCCAATGTCTCTCTCTCTCTCTCTCTCACTCACCTCCCTCTCCCTCTCTCCCTCCCTCTCCCTCTCACCCTCTCTCTCTATGTCCCTCTCGCTCTGTCCCTCTCCATATTGCCCTCTCCATATCTCTCCCTCACTCCCCCTCCCTCTCTCTCTCTCCCTCTCCCTCTCGCCCTCTCTCTCTCTCTCTTTCCCTCTCGCTCTGTCCCTCTCCATCTCACCCTATCCATATCTCTCCATCCCTTCCCCTCCCTCCATCCCTCACTCTCTCTCCCTCTCTCTCTCTCCCTCCCTCTCCCTCACTCTCCACTTTCTCCCTCCTTCCCTCTCCATCTCCCTCCCTGCCTCCCCCCTCTCTCTCTCCCTCCACCCAATCTCTCTCTCTCTCTCTCTCTCTCTCTCTAGAGAGAGAGAGAGAGAGAGAGAGAGAGTCCTCATTCTCCCTCAATCACCCTCTCCCTCTCTCTCCCTCTCTCTCTCTCCTTCACTCTCCCCCTCTCTCCCGCCTTCTCTCTCCCTCTTCCTCCCTCTCTTCCCTCTCTCTCTATCTCTCTACTACAACTCTTCCTCCCTCTTCCTGCCTTCCTCCCACCCTCTCTCTCTCTCTCTCTTCCTCTCCCTCGCTCTCCCACCCTCTTTCTCTCCCCCCATCTCTCCATCTATCCCTCTCTCTCTCTATACCTCTCCCTCTCCATCTTCATCTCCCTCCCTCTCTCCCTGACTCCCTCCATCTCTCTCCCTATCCTTCTCCCTCTCACTCTCACTTTGTCTCTCCTCATCTCTCCCCCATCTATCCCTGCCTCGATATCTCCCCCCCCGCCCCCGCCCCCCTCTCTCTCCCTCTCTCCCTCCCTCCCTCTCCCTCAATCTCCCCCTCTCTCTCATCCTCCCTATCCCTCTACCTCCCTTCTCTCCCCCTCTCTCTATCTCTCAACTATAACACTTCCTCCCTCTCCCTCACTTTCTCCCTCTCTCTCTCTCTCTCTCTCTTCCACTTTCCCTCCATCTTCCCCCCTCCCTCTCTCCCCCCATCTCTCCCTCTATCCCTCTATCTCTCTCTCTACCTCTCCCTGTCCCTCCCTCCCTCCATCTCTCTCCCTCTCCCTCTCCCTCCCGCTCTATCTCTCTGACTCTCTCCCCCCTCTCTCCCTCTCTCCCTATCTCCCCCCTCTATCCATGCCTCCACATCTCTCCCTCTCCCTATGTATCTCCCCCCCCTCTCTCTCCCTCCCCCCCCTCCCTCTCTCTCCCTCCCCCCCCTCCCTCTCTCTCCCTCACCCTATCTCCCTCCCTCTCTCCGTCCTTCTCCCTCTCCATCTCCCCTCCCCTCATCTCTCTCTCCCCCATCTCCCCACTCTCCCTCCCTCCCCTCATCTCTCTCTCCCCCATCTCCCCCCTCTCCCTCCCTCCGTCCCTCCCTCCATAAATCTCTTTCCCTCCCCCATCTAACTCCCGCCCCCCCTCCCCTCTCCCTCCCGCCCCCCCTCCATTTCTCTCCCTCTCCCTCTCCTCCAATCTCTCTCTCCCCCCCTCTCTCTCTCCGTCACCCTATCTCCCTCTCTCTCTCTCCTTCCCTCCATCTCTCTCCCTTTCCATATATCCTGTCCTCTCCCTCCCTCCCCCTATCTCTCCCTCAATCTCTCTCCCTTCTTCTCTCACTCCCTACATCTCTCTCTTTCTCCCTCTCTCTATATCTCACTCTCCCTCTCTGTCCCCCCCACTCTCTTCCCCCTCTCTCCCCCTTTCTCCCCTCACCCTCTCTCCCTCTCTACCCCCTCTCTCCCTCTCCCTCCCTCTCTCTATCTCTCTCCCTACCTTTCTCTCTCCCCCCTCTCTCCCTCTCCCTCTCTCTCTCTCCTTCTCCTTCTCCCTCCCCCTCTTCCTCCCCCTCCCTCCCTCTCCCTCTTCCTCCCTCCCTCGCCCTCTCCCTCCTTCCCCTCTTTCTCCCCCTCCCTCAATCTCTCTCCTTGCCTCTCTCACTCCATCCATCTCTATCTCTCCCTCTCTCTCTATCTCACTCTCCCTCTCTCCCCTCACCTTCCATCTCCCCCATCTCTCTCCCCCCCTCACTCCCTCATTCCCTCCCTCCCTCGCTCCCTCCTTGCCCCCCTTTCTCTCCATCCCTCCCTCTCCCTCTCTCTCCCCTCTCTCTCGCTCCATCTCTATCTCTCTGTCTTTCTCTCTCTCTTTCTCTCTCTCTCTCATCCTCCTCCTCCTCCCCCACCTCCCTCTGCCTCTCTCCCTCCTCTCTCTCTCTCTCTCTTTCTCCCCATCATACCACCTCTCTCCCTCCCTCTATCTCCCTCTCTCTCCCCCCCTCTCTCTCTCCCTTTCTCTATCCCTCTTGCTCCCTCCCTCTCAATCACACTCTAAAAAAACCAATATACTTATAAAAACCCACTTTAACATATATTGTAACATATATTGTAAATATGAGTAGCCTCTAAAAACCTTGAACTTAATGTTCAGAAAAAACTAATAACAATATCGTCTTTGTGACTAGCTTCTAAAGCTTTATATCGACTTAAAGAACAAGCAAGAAAACAAAATTGAATAGTAATATGAAACGAATAGCATAATAATTTTGGAGGCATTTTACTATAAAGGTAGCCTTTAATAAAAGAAAGTAGATGTTGTTTTCCTCATAGTAATAATAAATGGTTTGAAAGAAAAGTTGCATAGTTAAAGTTTCTTAGCAAAAACACGCAGTTTAAATTTTTCATACATTTAAATAAAAAAAGTAATGCAAGCTTCACTTTTAATTAGTTCCAGGGAAAGAAATTTTTTGAAAAAAATTAATATATAATTAGTTCCGACGAAATAAAAATTATTAATAAAATTAATATATAATCTATACTTCAAAAATAAATCTACATTTAAAAATACCTTAACTTAATTAATACCTACCTGGCTTCGAGGACTGTAAATACCAGCAACTGCAAATAAATAATGAGGCATTTTTCATCTGCTGCATCTTCTGCCATCTGCTACACCTTCGCAAATCAAATAATATTGTATGAATAATTTTTCTTACATAAGCTACATCAAATTCAATAAACATTATATAGAGCCGTTTGAGTGTAAAGGTGGATTTAAAAAAAAAGAAACTAGACTTTGTTTTTCTCGCCATAGAAATAAATGAGAAGAAAGAAAAACTTCACACTTAAGCTTTCTCAGCGATGGCAGGTAGTTTACGTTTTTCACAAATTTAGAAAAATAAAATAAAATAAAATCCAAGATACACGCTTAAGTTTTTGAATATAAAGGAGAAGAAGGAAAAACTTCACACTTGAGCTTTCTAAGCGATGGAAGGTAGTTTACATTTTTCACAAATTTAGAAAAATAAAATAAAATAAAATCCAAGATGCACGCTTAAGTTTTTGAATATAAAGAAACAAGATCAATCTCAATGTAAACTTAGTTTTGAGGAAAGAAATTATGAATTCAAAAACAATTTTGTTGTTCTTTGAAAGAAAACTAGGGTTTAACAAAACGACAAGAGAGACATTTAAAAACACCCTAATCAATAATAACCTTGGCTTTTAGAACCAGAAGTACCAGAAAATAACCTTGGCTTTTAGAACCAGAAGTACCAGAAAATGCAAAATCAAGAAAAAAAGCACTCAAGAAATCAGATCTTGCAAAAACCTACCCGTTAAATATCGATCAAACAGATCGTTAAATCGAACTCAAACACCATCTACGGATCCGAGCAGTATTTGAATTAATGAAAATAAAAGATCAAAGATAAAATAAAATAAAATAAACGGGCTCTGAACCCCATCGAGCAAAAGAACTTAAAAATTTGCCAATGCCATGCATGCCATCTCCCCACATACACAATACACACATCCCAACACACATACACCGAGACAACACAAGAACATGTGCGAGAGAAGAATCATCTGATCAAACAAATTTCTAAGTGAATCTATCGATAAATAGAGTCTAGAAAAAATGAAAAAAAGCGAAAACCTACCACAGAGAAGCGAAGAACTACCAGAGAGAATAGCAGCAGTCCATCACACCGTAAAACGAACCCTCCCTCAGATCAAACACTTGATCGACCATGGCATTTCACATAATTGGAAAGCTCGGGACAAGTTCGATCATTTTTATCTTTTTCCAGAATGCAAGTACTGGATAAAAAGCAGGCATTGGCTTTTAGTTGTTTTCTCCAGTAAGTTGTTTTCTCCAGTAAAACGTTGACACATGTCCCACGTTCAGCTTAACAATTAGACGTTGTTCCACTAAAGCTTTCAGTTGTTTTCTCCACTAAATCGGTGACACATGTCCCACTTTCAGCTTAAAAATTAGACGTTGTTCCACTAAATTTCAATTGGACCGTTTTGGTAGATGGTGGTGGTTGCCCTCGCATATTATTTTCTTGGCATCCAACGGTTCTCCCAATTTTCTAATCCGTCTTTCAAAATTCAAATTCAAAATTATTTGAATGAACATAGAAAAACGTTTCAATATGGTTAGGTTATGAAACTCATGCGTTTTTATTAAACTTCATGCACATGCCTATCCGTTACGTTTTAATTAAAGTTCTTGCACATGCCTATCCGTTAATTTACAATTGAGATATGTTTGAGGAAAGGATAACTACGTTGGTGAATTAATATAAGTATAACTTATGATTGATTAAATTTAACGTCTAATTTTCATTTAAAAAAAGTGTGATATATCTTTAATATACTAATTTTGTAATTTTTGTTTAAATAAATTATATTTAAAAAATGTGATATATTTTTAATTACATTAATTTAATGTTATTTCTTTTTAATATAGTTTTATGTCATGTATTAATTTTATAATAATTTTCTCATAATAAATTGTTAATTTTTGTATGGCTAAATTTTATTTTCAAATATTTAAAGCGTGAATAAATTGTCAAATTTCATAACAAGGGTACGGTTAGTAAGAAAACAACAAAGTTTCAACAAATTCAAAATAGTAAAGAAAAAATGTTAAAAAGGGAAGAGGATTTGAAGACTTTCTCAACAAATTCAAAATAGTAAAACAAAGATGTTAAAAAGGGAATAGGATTCGAAGACTTTCATGGTGAGGGGGGTTGAAAATTAATTTGAAAAAACATTAATTTTAATTATGCAACAAGCAAGGAAAATGCTATAATACAAGTTATATTATTAATAATTACTAATACGGTGCAGTCATATATATTAAATGGTTGGTAAATGTAAATAATGATTCATCCATTATACTCATCAAAAAAATTATCTTTTTGCTAAATTTCAAAAAAGTTATTAAAATTAGCAAAAACATAACTTTATTTTCAATTATTATTACCATCAATTAAAAAAAAATAACATAAAATATCTAGATTTAAAAAAACATGTAACAACATTTGAGAGTGTAAACTTATGTGATCCATATCATAGTATAATAAATCTTTTGCTAAATCACATAGGAAATTTTAGAACACACTGAATACCTATAATAAATGGAAAATAAATGAAGAAACCTAGAAAACATCAAATCTACCACATGACTATATATATATATATATATAAAATAATAAGAGAGGAAAACATGAGAGAAAGGAAAAAGGAACCCTACTCAGAGCATAGAGATGGGATCCAACAATGAAAACCAACTAATGGAAATGCTCAACCCTAACAACATTCTTAACCCTGAAGTTACTTCCATTTTATCATGGAGACTCTTAACCTATAAATAAACTTCCACTTTATTACAATACCAAGGCTTACGATTATCACTTACCCAAAAACCATAATAGATTATATGGTCAAAAATAATATATATATATATAATTTTAATTTAATTATATGACCATCATTTTTTAATTAAATTTAAAAGAAAAAATACATTAAATCCTAATCCTTTGTCTTGATCACTATTAAATATTTTCTACTTATTAATTATCGATGATTTCTTGAGACGTGTTCTACCCACTTATGTGGGGTACAAATGTCAAGCATAAATATTTAACATTTAACATTTATATGTCCACTAAATTATTAAAAAAGTAATAAATAAAATTAAAAGTAATAAATAAAATGTTAAAAGTAATATAAAACCTCTAAACATTTAAATGTTGGCTCAATAAATAATAAAAAGTTAAAGTTAAAGTCAATTTGTTATATGTAAAATATGTTATTAACTTGTGAATAGGTTTTGTTACCATGCCAAGGGCCAATACAATGTCACTTCTTTCACAATGGAAATATTTTAGAGCAATATGACATGATTCTTAATCATGGAAATTCAGCCCCAATTTATGGTCGATATTATTAGCATGTAAATAGGATTTTTTATAATATCATGGGTCAATACCATGGTTTATCAATACCACATGGCCAATAACCATAACTTATTTCACAATCAAGATATTTTAAAATATTTTATTTTAATTTAATTTTATAACATTTTCTTAATTAATTCTAAAAGGAAAAATGTTATCATTATCTTTGAGATATATATAAAACCTCTATTGTATATTCTCGTAGAAATTAAATCAAATTTTCAATAAAATAAAAAATGAGAATACTTTTATATATAAAGATGTGAAATATATATAATATAAATAATATTACTAATAAGCAACATAAATTCATCTTAACTAAGCATCCAAGTGATGAAAACAAACAAATTAAATAACAATAATATAGGATATATATATATATATTATGTTAAGAAAAAAGTGTGAGATATCTTTAACTATACTAATTTTGAAATTTTTGTTTAAATAAATTATATTTAAAAATGTGATCTATCTTTAATTATAGTAATTTAACCTCTCTTTTTTTTAATATAGCTTTATGTGATGTATTAATTTTATAACAATTCTCTCATAATAACAATTTGTTAATTTTTATATGGGTAAATTTTATTTTCAAATATTTAAAGCGTGAATAAATTGTCAAATTTCATAACGAGGGTGTGGATTCTAGTAAGAAAAGAACAATGTTCCACCAAATTCAAAATAGTAAAGAAAAGATGTTAAAAAAAGAAGAGGATTTGAAGAATTTTTCAACAAATTCAAAATAGTAAAGGAAATATGTTAAAAAGGGAAGAGGATTTGAAGACTTTCATGGTTAGGGGCGCTTGAAAATTAATTTGGAAAACCATTAATTTCAATTATGCAATAGGCAAGGAAAATGCTATAATACAAGTTATAATATTAATAATTACTAATACGGTGCAGTCATATATATTAAATGGTTGGTAAATGTAAATAATGATACATCCATTATACTCATCAAAACATTTATCTTTGCTAAATTTCAAAAAAGTTATTAAAATTAGCTCAAATTTATCTTTATTTTCAATTATTATTACCATCAATTAAAAAAAAATAACATAAACATATCCACATCTAAAAAAACATGTAACAACATTTGAGAGTGTAAGCTTTTGTGATCCATATCATAGTATAACAAATCTTCTGCTAAATCACATAAGAAATTATAGAATAGACATTGAATACCTATAATAAATGGAAAAATAGATGTTAAAGAAATATTAAAATAAATATTACACATTTTGTAAAATAAAATTCATAAAATTAGACATTGAAAATCAAAAACACCATCAACCATAAAAATAAAAAAAACCAAGAAAAAAAAAATCAAACATCATCATAAAAATAATAAAATATAAAAAATAAATAAATAAAGAATAAATAAAAGAAATAAAAAAAATAGATGTATAAATAAAAATAATACAAAAAAAAACCAAATATAGACTAAAACTTGGTCGACATAGAACATATTATTTAAAATTTAAAATTATAAATTATCAAATGAAGAAACCTAAAAACCATCAAACCTACTAAATGACTGTAACAATAAATAAGTATTTATATAACTATATCAAGCATAAACCTTTTCTCAATCTCAACAACGTTCCTAAATTTAGGGTGATGGAAATTCTCAACCCTAACAACATTCTTAACGCTGAAGTTACTTCCACTTTATCATGGAGACTCTTAACCTATAAATAAGCTTCCACTTTGTTACAATACCAAGGGTTATGATTACCACTTACCGCAAAACCATAACAGATTATATGGTCAAAAATATTTTTCATATTAATTTAACTATCCGACCATCATTTTTTAACTAAATTTGAAAGAAAAAATACATTAAATCTTAAACCCTTGTCTTGATTACTATTAAATATTTTCCACTTATTATTTATCAATGATTGCTTGACAGGTGCTCTACCCCCTTATAACGGGTACAAATGTCAAGAATAAATGTTTAACATTTACATGTCCACTAAATTATTAAAAAAAAGTAATAAATAAAGTTAAAAGTAATAAATAAAATGTTAAAAGTAATATAAAACCTCTAAAAATTTAAATGTTGGCTCAATTAATAATAAAAATTTAAAGTTAAAATCAATTTCTTATATTTAAAATTTATTATTAACTTGTGAATAAGTTTTGTTAGCATGCCATGGGTCAATACAATGTCACAAATTCAGCCCCAATTTATGGTCAATATTATCAGCATGTAAATATGATTTTTTATAATATCATGGGTCAATACCATGGTTTCTCAATACCACATGGCCAATAACCATAACTTATTTCACAATCAAGATATTTTAAAATAATTTAATTTAATTTAATTTAATAACATTTTCTTAATTAATTCTAAAAGGAAAAATGTTATCATTACTTTTGAGATATATATAAACTCTCTATTGTATATTCCCATAGAAATTAAATCAAAGTTTCAATAAAATTAAAAATGAGAATACTTTTATATAAATAATATTACTAAGAAGCAACATAAATTCATTTTAACTAAGCATCCAAGTGATGAGAACAAACATATTGACTAACAATAATATAGGAAAGATAGTGCATGGTTGTTTTAAGTTTTTCATTATTGTAGTTTCTTTGACATGTTTTCCCAAAACATATGCTTAATATTTTACAACCAAATGGTTTTTTTTTTTTTTTTTTATAATTTAGATAGTTTCTTAAACACAATATGGTGGAATCAAATTTAAGAGAGAGGGGGGGGAGGGGGAGAGTGAAAATGAGGTGGGAGAGAGAGGGAGAGAGAGGAAGGAAGACAAAGAGGAGGTGGATTGAGAAGGAGAGAGGGAGGGAGAGAGAGAGAGATGGAGTTGGAGGAGGAGAGAGAGGGAGGAAAGGAAACATATAGAGAGAGATAGAGGTGGCGAAAGAGAGGGGTTACAAGGGACGGATGGGGAGAGAGTGAGGGATATAGGAGGGAAGAAAGAGAAGAGGAAAGGAGAGATACAAAGAGAGAAGGGGAAGAGAGAGGTGGGGGAGGTAGTGATATAGTTAGAGGGAAGAGAGAGAGAGAGTGATGGGGGTGAGAGATAGAGGGATGTGGGACAAAATGAAATAGAGAATACAAAAGAGAGAGATGAGTCAATAGAGAGATAAATATGGAGTTGGAAGGGGAGAGAAAGGGAGGGAAGAAGAAATACATGAAGGGATAAAAGTATAGAGAGAGGGGGAGTGATAAGGGAGAGATGGAGAGATATTGTAGGAGAGAGGAGAGTGATAGGGAGAGTAGAGAAAGAGAGAGAGAAGCCAGCGTAGATCCATCTTAACCCCAGATCAATCAAGTGTTGGGAGCGATCAAATCTCTCGAGGAGAAAACCTTTCCTCAAGATTTTAACTCAAAAAAGATGTTTGCACCTCCAGAGATTTGATCCCTCTCATCACTTGATAGATAAAAGGTTAAGATGGTTATAGGACGGTTAAATTTAAATTATGAAATCTGTATTCCAAGATAAAAAAATATAATCCAAAAAATATCGTATAATTAAATAGTACGTTGAAATCTAGGTATTCACATCATTAGCTACAAATACAATGTACTACAAGATTTCATATCTATTTTTTTAGGATATTATTAAATTTTATTTTAATAAAATAAACATGATAGTCAATAAAAAAAACTAAAAAAAGTTAACACTACTTAAAATTCTACTTGAGTTGATTCATTCAAAAATAGTCTTGAAGATGGATCCATGTTGCAATTTGAAATGTCCATAGATTTCTTATAACGCTGTGGATAATCTAGATCATTCTTCTCAAGTTTTTTTAATCTAAAGAGAATATATATATATATATATATATAGTTTTTCACATTTAATTTTGATGATTTTTATACCCTCATTTTCATATTATTTTTATTTATTGTTAAGTTATATATATATATAACTTAACAATAAATAAAAATAATATGAAAATGAGGGTATAAAAATCATCAAAATTAAATGTGAAAAACAATATAATATTTGTTAGACAAACAAAAAAATATTTAAATTATTTTTATTAATTCATAAAAAGAAAATATTTAATATAGATGTGAAATTTTGTAATACTATATATATATATATATATATTTAACTTGGTTAATTCATTGAAGGATTTGTGTGTATAATTTGAAGGAAAATACATTATCTTCCATGCAAAGAATCTATTCAAAGCAACAATAAGAAAAAAATATGTAGATTTAATCCTCATCACCAATATTGATATTATATGTTAATATACTTATATTTCCTATATTAAAAATCCAATAATATGGATTTATTTTGTCAATTTAACAAATAAATAACTCATGCATATCTCACTTTGTAATTTTTTTCCAATCCTACACCAATTTGATTAAAGTTATCAAGCGATATGAATCAAAAACTAATGTTTATGTGACTTTGTAATGATTTTCCAATGCTACACCAAATAGATCGAGGTTATCAAGAGATATGGATCAAAATATAATGTTAATATTTTGTAACATTGTAATTCTCATCTCAATATTTGTGATGTCCATACTTTGGGAAGCTTCATGTTGTGTATGAGTCTAGGTCTCGCACTATTATTATCACTTTAGGAAATAAGCTATAAAGGATACCAAAGTTAGCCCCACCTACCACCATTTCTTTGAGCTCTACTAAGCAATTAAACAAGATCATCTCCTAGACTAGTAAATTTGTTTTCTTTCTTAGTGACTCTCGAAATAAGGGGAAGATCACCAGGAGAGATACCTCACATAGCAGAAGTAGGTGGAGAATATCATGGAATAATAGTGGTACATCATTTGCTCACCCATATGGGTACATATCCACTGTCAGGTGAAGCATTCCATCAATATAACCCCCATAGCATGTCTAACCAATGGGACAATAAATCACTACCCCATTCTAGAAAATTAAGAAATAAAGCAAAAATTCTAGGAGTTGCTGCAAAAAGGGAAAATCCGACTAAGTTCCTGACCTTGTGGGAGCCTGATTTTACTTGTACAAAATATGGATGGGACGTAGAGACTCTGCATTAACTATCAAGCACTAAATAAATTCAGTTTTAGGAACAAGTACCCAGTCCCATGGATTCATTACCTTCTTGACCAGCTCAAGGGGGGCATGTACTTCAATAATATTGATTTGAAGTCTGGATATCACCAGGTTCTAATAGAATCCATAGATGGGTGGAAGATTTCCTTCAAATCTAAGGAGGGTATTTTTGAGAGATTGGTCATGCCTTTCGGGTTGAAAAGTTCCCATACAAAATTTATGAGGCTGATGGATGACATGTTGTGGCCCTTTTAAATTATGAATTAGATTCTAGTTTACATTAGATACTATGAATCTTTGTGTTAATACATTGGGAAGTTCAAGAAGCTATACAGTGATCAAGTCATATTGGCTCACTCTTGTACACAAAGGAATATGTGTTGATTTTTGTTCTGAGTTGTGGAGCATCAAATCCTTTTGAGGAAACACAATGATGATTTGAACCAGTCAAGGTTCTAGCTTCAGGATCAAGCTTTGGCTTATCTATTTACTAGATGAGGTTAATCTGAAGTTCTTAAGTCAGATTTGAACGTAGATTTTGATGTCAACTATAGTCAGAATATGTTGTCAAGGGCCAAAGTTCCAGCCCTGATCTAGATATCAACCAGTATGTCAGTTGTTGAGGTGAGCGTTAGCATACAGGTGAAACTGTAGCATGTGAAGGCAAGCATAACACCAAAATTGTATGTGTAGTGACTCGAAGGTGTTTGCATAGCATCTCTAGTGTGTATCCAACACATGCGCAGTGAATGTGCAGACTCAACTGAAAATGCAGGGTTATGGTCAAATCTTGATTTTTCTATACTTCCTTTGGATCTTTGGAGATAAATATACATGAACACTGTGTTTTTCTATTGTACATTGAAGCATGCTCGATCAACCTCCAGATCGATCACACGAATTCCAAGAGAGCTCTAATTCTATGATAAGATCGATGGAAAAGGTTCCAGAGTGCTCTAAAGAATGTTTTTTTTGGTTATGAAAGTATAATCTATTGTTCGAATGGATCATTCACTTGTTTCTGGAAATGGAAGGCCAATCTCTAGTTTGAATGAATCATTTGCAAATGGAATTACGAACATCTTCAGTTTCAACAATGAAATGTGTTTTTGGGGATTTATTTTTTATTAAAATAAAAATGGCCGATACAGATATGGGGTTTTTTATTAGATTCAAACCTTGTCGATTGATTATATGTTGCAGATTTGGTTTTTTTTATATCCAATATGGAACCCTTTCTATAGAGAAAAAATGTATATCTAGAGGTAATTGGGCCCATATTGGACATCATTTGGTATCAGCGCAGGATCTTCTATAAAATATGATCAAGGAGGCTCAGTTCAACTCATTTTGAAATTGAGGAACAAGTATTTTTATATGTTGCAGGTTTAAATAAGACCATGACAGTGGAAAGATGTTAAGTCCCTATATTAATACTGTAGTCCCTTATTATTTTAGTGTAGCCCCCCCTATTGTTATTGTTGTACCCCTGTAACCCCCATATTGTTATTATTGTGTCCTTACATTATTATTGTTAGGTCGGCTAGGATTACATTGTGGCCCCACTAGGATTATATTGAGGCCCCATGGACCCCTATATATAGAGGGAGGTTTTGGTCATTTGTAACATCCAAGAATTGTTCATTCATGTAATGTATTGGAGGTTGCCCCCTTGAAGTGGCTGATTTATAAGGCATTGATATCTCTTTTCTTCTCTTTCTGGAGCTGGTTTCACAACATTTGGGATTAGAGATTTTAAATTCTAGGGTTTCGTTGCTCCAAACAGGTCATCGTGGCATTTTCGATATAAATTTTATTTACGAAGGTTCATAATCCGAAATTTTTAGAGTACAAAGCCAAAATCCTAAGGAACATCATCGAAACATTTCAGAGCTTGGTTTGCAATATTTTTGGAGATATGATTCGTGCAAGTTAGGTCATTTTGCAGGCTCCTGAATTTAACCTAAATAGGTCATCGTGGTATTTTCATAATAATTTTTCTTCTACAAAGGTTGAGAAGATGAAATTTTTAGAGTATGAACCCTAAATCCTAAGGTACATCATCGCAAAAATTTAGATATTGGTTCACAATATTTTCGAAGATATGAGCTGTGGAAGTTAGGGCTTTTTGAGACTTATGAACTTCATCTCAAAGAGGTGATCATGGGAAAATCTTCATAGCTCTCTCTCTGAGCATTGGATTGGAATGCTGTAAAAAGTGTTCACAAGTACTCGCAATATAACTTTTGGTATATCAATTTTAGATCCAAATGAGTAAACAGTGACACGCGGCAAGTCGTACAAGTTCGCTCTACTGAACCAGTCCAAAATTGGGTCATTGTAGGAGATTGGACATAACTTTGCCTTGAAGAATCCATATCAGATCAGACATGTGGAATTTGAAAGAATCTTTAGAGGGCTACGACAGGGCTGAATTTCAAATATTGAGGATCTACAATTATAGAGAGAATTCAATTTCAATATCAAGCTCCTCAAAAGGAAGTAAAAGGTGTGTAATTTTTTTCTGAATTGCATAAGTCTTTTTTCAAAAATCAAGTTGAATTGATTCCAAGGGCATATTGTAGAATAGATATTAGTATTGGATTCTAAAATGGCCCATAAAAATAATTCAACACCCATTAAGACTTTAGAAGGCTCTACTATGACACATGAAGAGGAAGAATTGTAGTATGAGATATCAAAATTACGGTAGCAAGTGCTGCAACAAATTTTGATCTTACAAAGAGAAACCGAAGATGACATAGATGGTTTAAAAGTATAAATGAAGGCTAAGTTGGCTGGTTTGAAGGATCAAATAATAGCTAATATGGATGCTAAATTAGTGGAATATCACATCAAGCATCAACAACAAGTTCTCCAACTCTCAAAGGATAACCTAACGTTGGTGAAAAATCTAATGAAACAATAGGAAGATAAAAATCACATCGAAAGAATATTTGAAGTAGTCACAGAAACAAGAACTCGACAAATACGATCAATTTTTGTGTATCTCAGCAAATGGAAGAACTTTCCTGTAGAATATTCTACATGGGAGGATGAAAATTTTATACAGAAGTGTAAAGAAATAATCAAGCATTGAGGACAACACTTGTTTGAAGGAGAGGGGCATGTTAAGTCCCATATTAATAGTTTATTCCCTTGTTATGTTAGTGTAGCCCCCCTTATTGTTATTTTTGTACCCCTGTAACCCCCATATTGTTATTATTGTGTCCTTACATTATTATTGTTAGGTCGGATAGGATTACATTGTGGCCCCACTAGGATTATATTGTGGCCCCATGGACTCCTATATATAGAAGGAGGTTTTGGTCATTTGTATCATCCAAGAATTTTTCATTCATGTAATGTATTGGAGGTTGCCCCCTCGAAGTGGCTAATTTCTATGGCGTTGATATTTATTTTCTTCTCTTTTTGGAGCTAGTTTCAAGAGGGAGAGATTTGAATTGGGTACAGATCTTGTAATGTTATTTGAGGCAGTATAAGTGAAACTTACGTATCGATATTGAATTTTGTGTGCAGAGGTGAATTTCCAGCAGTGGAATTGAAAAAGAATATAGTGAATTGCAGAGGAGAGTTAGCAGAAGGTACCTGAAGACTAAGGAAAAGTAAAAATTGTTGATCATTCCATCTAAGGGAAGAGTGATAAAAACAAAATATCATTGAAAGAAGGTCTTGTTAAGTGTTTAATTTTTATGAATGCTGATGTGTATATGCAGGTAGGAGCAGACAATTGAATTGTGGCAGCCATACAAAGAAGAAGAAGAAAGGGACAAGAAGTGCAAAAGCCAAATAAGAGCATGGGAATGATCAAAATGGTTCTAGACGAAAGAGAATCAATTGATCCCATGAGATCAAGCATAAGAGGGAATCTTGATATGGGATTGTGTAGAAGTAATTGAGACTAGCTACAAGATAAAAAAATTAGCATAGCTCCCAAGTGGACATGGAAAGTTCACAAGAGGAAAGGTGAAAATGACTCTAGAGAGTAAAAGGAAAGGCTTAGAAGAAAGCTATATAAAGAGGAAAGGATATGCGAGAATAGATGGCAGAAGGAGAGTATATGATGAAAATGTTGATAGTGATATGGTTGAATTAAGGGCACAAATCAACCATTTTGAACAACTGCTACAAAAAGAGATTAGAGAGGATTTGAAATATGGAGTGAATGTAAGGAAAGGTTTCAAGTGTTCTATTATGGGGTTATTTTCCAAAAATTTGATGCAAAAGATGAATATTTGGATGAAGGAGGAAAATAAAAATAGTAGAAGTAAACATAGAGAAGAAGTTCACTTTTGTGAACCCGAAGAAGGATCAATCCTAGGAAAGTATGATGATGAGAGTGATGGGATGATGGAGTGCTTGGAGTAACAAATAAAGGAGATGCCGATGAAATCAAGTGAATAAGGAAATTGTAATGTATTTCAACCTAATTTTTTGTATGAGTATGAAGTTTTAGGTACTAAGAATCAACCAAATGGAGCTTAAAAAATGCCAAAAATGAAGGAAGGAGCAATGGTCAAAGAAAATAAGGACTATGCTCATAGAGGAAAACAAGGGGTAGATAATTATGGAGTTGGAAAGTTTAAATGGAGTGTTTTAGAGTAAGGAAGTTCAGCCTTGTGTCATGAAGACAAACTTGAAGAAGGTTATGAAAGAAATCATATGAAAATATCACAATTCTGTGAAAAGAGGAGTAATATGGGAGGTATAATTCGTTGGTTGTACATTTTTTTATTGAGTATTTATCTAAATATTTCTCAAGAAATTGCTTGTAGGAGGGAGAGTTATTTGAATCTGGAAAAGGAGTAGACAATGTATATCTTACAGATGTGCAATTATGGAAAAGGAAGAGTTGGTAAGGAGAGTGCAGCTCAAGACAATTCTGTCAATGGAAAAGAAACTATAAAGATTCAAAGACTAGGAAGCTTACAAGGATCCAAGGAAGAAGAGATATTATTATCTCATGTAGTTAGGAAAAGAAGGTGACTAACTTATGAAGACAATCATGGAGAAGAATTTGTAGAAATTTCTCATGGAAGGACAGAATATGGCTATGCTTAGAAAGGTCATGAAGAGGTTTATGCAGAACCAAGAATTAATTAGGACGGAAATCAGATTGCTGATTGTGATGAGAGAGCTATAGAAGATGGATAAAAAGTACAAGAAGAAGCTCATGTAACATAAAATTGTAGCCAAAAAGAAGAGAAATGTATGTTGGAAATTGAGCACGAGCCCAAGAAATGTCAGGAAGAATGTAATTTATGCAAAAATTTTGAATGTGTAGGTACATAAGATGGAATAAATTAACGTTCCATGGAGCAAATAAAATGAGAATGGTTAAAAAAATCATATTATTTGGAAGTTTATGAAGGAAAGTGGGAGAAAAATCTTGAAATTATCTCATAGTACAAGGTTGGAACATTGATGGTTAAATGGAAAGGATTACTTTAGGATGACAAGAATTGTAAATATAGGTTTTAGAATGGAAGAAATGTTTGGAAGATTGACAGAGACAAAGGGATAGGCTTGAAGATAATTCATATTTTAATTTTCTGAATTGGTTCCATTAGGAATATCATAATTTTGAAGATGTAATTTTGTATGATCATTTCCAGATGACCATGATGATCATGAAATATTTCATTTTTAATTTTTTTTAGGGTCTAGAGAAAAATTTAGTTGATGGTTTGCATGAAGTGTTCCCAATAGGATGGAAATTTGGATAAAGAAAGAATAATTTTAACAACTCTTATGCAGGGTACTATTGAAGCCAAAGAGGGCTGTAGAGAAAGAGACATGGAAAAATTTGAACAAATTTTTTTCACAAGTCCAAAAGGAGGTGAAGACCAAAGATTTGATGGTGTAGAATCTGACAATGCAGATAAATATGATGTGAATGCAAAGATCAATTGGCAGGATGAAGAAATTTAAGAGAAAATTTTCACAATTGAAAATAAACATACAGGAGATTGTTTTTTTGTTTTCATACCAAGAAAGTAGTTAAGCAGGTTTGAAGATGAAGGATTTCAAGATAAAGAATTGGATGTGTGGACAATGGGAAAAGTAGAGGAATGGTATATTATAACTTCTGTCAATGAATTCTGTACTGATATTCATCATGATTAGAAAATAACCTCTTGGAAGCAACCCATGATCGTGATAGTGGAAGCACAAGATAAAACAATTGATAAAAGGTGCATTGAGCAAGATTTTAAATATTTTCAAACCTTGAGAACGAAATTTGTTGAGTGTCAGATATATTCTGAAGGAGTAAATTGTTCATTCCGAAGAGGCAAAAATCAGTAGCAGGTATAGATAAAGAATACAACATTGGAAATAAAATCTTTCAAGTGGATAATAGGGAACACAAGAAACAAGAAGAAGGTGATTGCTAATTCAAGTAAGAGAAATATGACTGCACAAAGGAAATTTAAGAATTGGGATCCAAGAGGAATGCCTACATCTACAAGGCAACAATAAAATGACAAAGCATTTGGTGAGAAACAACATAAAGTTTGGAAACCAGGATGAATTCAAAAACTAAAATTCATGATTAGGAGATCATGGAAGATTTTGTTCCTTGGGAGTCAGATGCAGGAGCATCCTACACCATAAATTGATTTTTTGAAGAAACCTAAGGGGAATTTTTATTTTCTGAAGGGAGAGATTCCCTAATGTTTTAATTATTAAAATGATGATTAATTTGTGATTATTATTGAATGTTTTAGAACATTTGAGGTCTAAGGTGTTATAATTTCCATGCATATTTTATGAAGATGAAATATCTCTTTGAGATTAAGTGAGGGATTTTAGGAGTTTGGTGAGGAGATTTCATAGGATATGATCTAAAATTAGTTCAGAATACTTTGATTATAAATATGATATTCCTTGAAGGCATTCATGGTTGGATTGTATAGGGAGTAGATAGTGAGTGGAAGAGAGTGAGAAGTGTGAGTAAGAGAATTTCCATGAGACCAAAAGGAGAGGGAAGTGTGAAATTATTGCTAATTGTATTGATCCCCTTTGTGGTGTAAAATAATACTAGTTTTATTGAATTTCCTGATTGAAATTAGTCTGGTGTGATTGGGTGTATGATCCATTAATGTGATGAATAGATCAATTTTGTTTGGTTCTTGTTATAATAGAGTATACACAATAGTGATAGCACTAGTACGATTTTCTGTTATGAATTTGCTTCGAGTTTAGATTTGATACTGTGAATCATTGTGTTAATACTTTGGGAAGTGAAAGAAGCTATAGAGTGATCAAGTTAGACTGGCTCACTCTTGTACATAAAGGAATATGTGGTGATTTTTTTTCTAAGTTGCATAGAATCAAATCCCTTTGAGGAGGAAACAAAATGATGATTTGAACTAGTTAAGGTTATAGCTTCAGGATCAAGATCTGGTTTATCTATTTATTAGACAAGGTTCAAATAAAGTTCTTAAGTCATATTTGAATGTAGATTTTGTTCTCAATTGTAGTCAAAATTTGTTGTCAAGGGTCAAAGTTCCAGCCCAGATCTTGAGATCGATCACTTTGTCAGTTTCTAAGGTGAGAGTTAGCGTATAGGTGAAGTAAATCATAACACCACAATTGTATGCATAGCACCTCAAAGGTGTTTAGGTAGCATCTCTGGTGTGTGTGAAACACATGCACAGGGAATGTGTAGCCTCAATTGAAAACACAAGGTTATGACCAAATCTTGATTTTTCTAGACTTCCTCCAGATCTGTGGCGAATCACTCTGTGTGAACATTGTTTTTTTCCATTGTACATTGAAACATGCTCCATCAACCTCCTGGTTGATCACATCAATTCCAATAGAGATCTAGTTCTGTGATAAGATCAATGGAAAAGGTTCCAGAGAGCACAAGTCTTTGATAAAGGCATAAGGAATGTTTTTCGAGTGATGAAAGTATATGTTGTATGAAAGGAGCATTCATGTGTTTCTCACAACAGAATGCCAATCTCTAGTTTGAATGAAGCATCCACCAATGGCATTAATAACACATTCAGTTTTAGCAATTAAATGTGTTGTTGAGAATTTATCTTTTGTTAAAATAAAAAGGGCGCATATAGATTTGGGGATTTTTATTAGATTCAAAACCTACCGATTGATTATATGTTGCAAATTTTTTTTTTTTGATGCAATATGGAACCCTTTCTATAGAGAAAATAGGTATATCTAGTAGTAATCCAACCCATATTGGGCGTCAGTTTCTCATTAAAATCTAAAAACCCCATGAGAATACTTAAATAAGTAATTATTTATTTAACATTCTCAAGAAATAATTATTAAATCATTATTTGATAATTATTTCTTATCAAATTTGACTTAATCACCTTGGAAAAAATAAATAAACCATTATTTAAGAATTGTTTCCTTTTTAATTCTCACAAAGTGATTAGTACATAATTTTTAATTGTTAATTACTTCAACCAATTTCTAAATAAAGATATTTGACCTTTTAAATACCTTTTCCCTCTCAAAAAATATAATAAAATATCCACAACGTCTGGATTTTGAAATAGTCAACAATATTTTATTCTTTTCTAATTCTCAATCTATTCTAATATTTTTTTTTATAAAGAGAGGGTTTTCTCTCCATTCTTCACCATGACCATTTTCATCATCACCATTATCGTTTCACTACACTTGAGCTCCAACTTTAGTTCAAGTTTCTTTTTTTTTTCTTTCCCATTGCAAGTTCAGAGAGAATCACATAGCTTAAGCACAAGGACAAGAAAAGGACCCATCCCACATAGGGGAAACTAGAGACCCATCTTGTAATTTCTCCTCACTAGGTGATTTAATAAAATGATCAATTGATTAATTCCTTCATTGGGCTATTACACTTTAATTTCTTACTATTATGTGTTTATTTTTGCAAGATATGTTTGGATGTAGGGTTTTCTTCATTTTTTATTGCAGATCACAAGCGTTTACAACCATATTTTTTTGTTAGGGTTTTATTCAACCATCAATTTAAGGGAAGATTTTTTTTTACACATACTAAGAATTTTAATACTAACATGAAGCATCATCTTTAATATTCCAGACTTGCAACAACCATTTGAAATTGAGACAAACACCTCTGACTATGTTATTGATGCAGTTATCACCCAACTAGGGCATCTAGTGGTCTATAAAAATGAGACACTTTACAATACAATTTTAAAATATCCCACCTACGATAAAGAGATGTATCCAATAATGTAAACTTTCCAACAATGGAAACATTACATTGTGGGGAAGGATATGGTCATCCACACAATCACCAACATCTTCAATTTGTACATACACAAGAGATGTTTCAAAATGATCACCATCATAAGTGGTACACATATCTGTAACAATTTCATTTGAACATTAAATACAAGAATGGTAGCACCAATCGAGTTTCTAAATGCCTAAGTCATGCCCCTGTTGCAACATTCACCATTTTTCTCAACTCTTATGGAAACAAGAACTTTGGATGGCCAAAAAGATATAAAAATTATCTTGAGTTGGCTACCACATACTAGATGTAAGTGGATGGCAAGAAAGTTCTCTTCCACCTCCAAGATGCATTATTATGCTACCTAGGCTACATTTTGTTCCTTCAAACGAGTGTGCCAAGCTAATTTGGGAGGCACACTAAAGTAGGGTCATGGGACACTTCGGTGTGGATTAAAATGTGGTCATTTTATATAAGTATTTTTATTAACCAAATATTTGAGACGATGTTGCGAAATACATCATCTCTTACACTGGTTATGCCATGGCCAAACTAAAATTTAAGAAGAAATACCTATATACCCCTTTTCATACTCCTAGTCAGCCATTGGAATTCATCTCCATGGACTATATTTCTAGCGATCCTTCTACCAAGCATGGAAATGACTATATATTTGTTGTAGTTGACAAATTTTATAATATGCCCATATTGGCTGCCCACAATAAGAGTATTACAACAGAAGCCACTACCAAAGACATCTTTGTATGATTATGGGTGCATTTTGGGATCCTATAGGCCATTATATCGTATCAAGATATTAATATCCTAAGAAAATTTTGGATGAACATTTGGTCATTATTGGACACCAAGCTCACCAAGTCGACTACATTCCAGACCCACACTCATGGCAATACAAAGGTCATCAAAAGGATGACTATGCACATACTACACATGTACAACTCCAAGCATCCATGAAAATGGGATGAGAGTATTTCCTCTATGCAACATAACTATAACAAATCTCTCCATAGCTTGAATGAACATAGTCCATTTGAAGTGGGCTTAGGATTTCAATCATTATGTCCCCTTGATGTTACATTTGTTTTTGCAACTACAGAGGAAGACTCTGACCATGTTCAATTTGAAGTTGATAAAGTCGCCATATTTATTGAGCACATTCAACACAACTTATAGCAGGTTAATGACATCTTTGAGAAATCCAATGCTAAGTATAATAAATGGCATGATAACCATTGGGTGCCACATAAGTTTCAGGTGGGTGATAAAGTTTCGTTAAATCTGAAAATATAATGCCTTTTTGGAACCCATCAAAAGCCTTGGTCACTTTGATACAAGACTTACACCATCCCCAAGATTGCAGGAGAAAAAACTTTCGATCTCAATATTCCCCGATTTCATGGCTTTCACCTCATATTAAATGTGGACCACCTTTGGCCCTAATTTCCACCATTGTTACACACATAAGAAATCGTTGAGTATTTGACACCGCCATAGCTCAACCTAGAATGCATTAAACATAAAAAAATTGATTGGATCATGGAAACATAGATCAAGAAAACTCACAAATAAATGCTCCAACTATATCGAGTTTTTAATTGTTTTTAGCTCATGCACCAGGGAAATTGGTTCACTAGGGACTAAATTCAACATAAGTTTCCCCATCTCATGGAGGCACTCAACGTAATGGGGACCATTACCTTTTAATGTAGGAGGAATTATCCAAGTGTATATTGGTGGCCACCCTTCTACTCCAATTAGACCCCCAATTTTTCTTTTTCTATTCCCTTAATTGTAGCACAATTTACTATTTTTAGAATTTTTTGAGTCCTCAACTTCCACAGCCATTTTGAGGCCCTAAAAGACGTTTTTTTTGTTAAATGGGAAATATTATAGCCAATAACATGGGTTTTTATCCAAAGTTTCTATTCATTGGATATATATTTATAACAAGGTATTATAAGCATTAGACAAAGATTGTATGCAAAAGTTATGACCCCAAGAGGTTGATATATGAACTAAAGGGGCCCACGATCTTTTTTTGCTTCATCTTCTAGGGTTAGGTTTTTAGATGTTTAGTGTTATACCTTATTTAATAATAGTAAAAATTCCTTCGAGCCTCATTGTAAAATAATTTAGAGGTATGTAGCCATCACATCTCTTCTGAGAGATAAGCTACCCTCACCCGAGCTAGGTTATTTCTATTCTGCATGTAAAAATTATCCATTATTTATCATTAATGAATTCAAGTTCATTTTTTTTGTAGAATTGTGTTTATATTTTGAATGTGTAGTTCATTTTGTTCCTATGTAAATTTGGATCACACAATGCATAATGGGAGGAGGCAACAAACCTTAAGGATGTTGTAGTTCATACCAAGAGAGAGCAAAGATTCAGATTTGGGAATGAGGAAGAGATAAGTGTAGATTTTATTTTCAATGAGTTATACCAATCACTAGTGTTGACCAGATAAGAACAAATGAAGGAAATAAAATGCATGCATAAAAATACCTATCAATCGTAACTTTTGTTAGGAGAAAAGACTGGGAAGGGATGTGACACTAGTAAAAATAACTCCATAGACTGAAACAACACTTGTACAAGGTAATAATATCATAAAATCTAATAAATACAATAAGAAATAGGAAAAGTGGCACTTTCACACAAAAAAGAAGCAAAAGCGATGGAAAATGTAGAAAAAAGTGACACTTTAGAAACTTACTTGGAAAAGTGTTGCAAACCAAATTTGAAGCTCCTCGAACTCATGGATATGGCTATCGCTCCAATGTAAAATGTGAGAATGAGCTCTACAAACCTCTATTATATATATTTAACCCCATGGAATTAGGGTTATGGGTTATGATGTGCATGAATAAAATCAAGGAGAAAGAGAAACTTGTCCATAGATTTGAAATAGAAACTTGTGCCACATGGTCAAAGAGGAATGTGCACTCCCTATTTTTTAGGGATGCATAATTGGCTTGTTTTGGAATACTGTGTAGTCATCTGGTAGGAAATACTGTGCAATTTTCAGTGACAAGGTATTACAGAGTTCACTTTCTTAGTTGATTGTGTAGTGTTGACTCTCATAGGAGGATAATGCATTTAACTTTCTCAATGACTTCGTGTGTCATAGTATTATGCAACTCAGTTTATTAGGGATTTTTGTAGTTTCTAGTTGCATGGGATTCTGTAGTTCCTTGAGGGAAGACCAACAAATAGTGCTAAATTAGGAAAATATTTACCTTTTGTTTTGGAGAGAGTTTAATTTCCATAAAAAGTCATTCAACTATCATCGACAATACTATAGCATCGTCACACAAGTGTTCCATACAAATATAAGTGATTAAAACACTATAAAATAAAAAAGAATAGTTAACGATAATGAAAATGATATTTCCTATAGACAAAAGGTACGCTATAAAATTTAAGCGTAGGAATTTTTTTGGAGTGGGGCTGTAGATGCTACAACACCAATATACCTCCAACTTTATTAATTACTCTTCTTGTTCCATCAAAAAAATTTCTGGACATTATCCAAAAAAAGGAGGTGTGTGATATTATATGTTGTTCAATTGTTTATCACTTTGAAATGACCATTTTTTAAAGCCTCCTTTACTAACCTATTTACTAGTTTAGAAACTAAAAAAATAGAAAAGTCAGTGAGGGGAACACTTATCTAATACCCTTTCCTAGTTTAGGCCATCGAGGTGTCAACTAATTGATTATGATAGCCAAATATAACGAATTAATATAGGTCCTCACCCAAATAACAAATAGAATTGTATAAGAATAAGTCTTAGGCAAATCAATCTTACCTTATCATGTGATTTATAGATGTCAACTTTAATCACCATTGATCTTTAATCCATAACCTTCATTGGGTGAATAATTTCTTGTGTGATCCCCATTCTCTTTTGGAGTTGTATTCCCTATAAAAACTCAAACTATTGGCCATAAATTTCCTTGATAAAACACCTTTCACTGTTTTCGCAATAAACTTCGAGATAATTGTGTAGATGAAATTGTATAAGGACATTCACTTTTTTTTTCAAAGGTTGTTTGGGTTTTGTTTTCAGGAATCAATGTTATAAAATTAGTTTTATAATCTCCTACAATTTAAGTATTTTTCTAAGAACTCAAAACAACCTATAAATAATTATATAGGAAGGCCATGTGGCAATATTATCTTTCTAAAATATCTATATTATTTGTTGCAATTGTGATTTTACAACTTTTTTGGGTCATATTTACAATTCTAGGAAATGGGTTTTATAGTTATACTACTTACATAATTATAACAACCCTAGGGTCCCTAGAAGTAATTGACTCCTTCGAAAACATATTATTGGACTATAATTTCTCTTGTTAATCTTCCAAAATGAGTTGATGCTATTCCTATTATTACATGTCTAAGTAAAACTTGGTATTTTCATGACCTTGCTTTTATTCATATGGCCCTAGTCTTAAGCATTCATTATTATTTCACCAATATTATGTTCTTATCTCTTTTATTCTACAAGCTTTACACTCAATTTTTTATCCTCATTCAAACTGCGATACCCATTACTATTGTAATTTTTTTTTCAAGGATTCTGCCATTCCACTTCTTTGAATAACATATCCTATTTTTTTATTTTTATCTCCTTCCCATTAGGTATCTATGTTTTCTTTGTTATTTCATATTTTCTTTTAAAATTAGATAAATGAAAATTCTCTTAAATAGTAATCGCAGGTTTCCAATTATCTTTAATCATGATTATGAACTCTTGCATCTTCAAAAATTGAATTTTCAATTTCAATATATTAGATGGTTTATATTGCACTAAGGTTATTTTCGAGCTCAGATCAAGCCTCTTCAAAATTCTAATATCCCCTTTTCTCCTATTCCTTTATGTGGGAGTCATCTTTGTAGGTTAATGTCTAATGTACATGGATTAT